>CM062813.1:532313021-532499487 GCA_031772625.1 Pinus tabuliformis | reverse complement strand
TAACTTGTTTTTTCTATATGTTAGTTAACTTGATGATTAGGCGTTATTTGCATTTAATATTGGTGTTACTTATGTATTGTGTTGATTTGGATTGGCCTATGTGAGAGATGGGTAGGTTATGGCTTCAAGTTATGAGTCGACACTATTATGATAGTATGTTGTAGTAATCTAGATGATTGTGCATATGTGATTTTTATGTGTGAATGGCTTATGATGGTAAACATGTTAGTTAGTTATTGTTATAGATATCATGACCTTGTTTATGTTTGAGTTGATATGTTGTGAAGTTATATTGTGCTAAATTGATTAAATGTACAGACAAGATAGCCTCCCCTAAGATACATTAAGGTATGAGTTTGATTATGTTGTCTATTTTGTGGTTGAGTGCTTGATTATGTCATATAGTTGATTTATTTAACATGGTATGTTTGCAAGTGGTTTGAATGTTTGATTGATTTCATGTTATGAGTATGTGTCTGAAAGGTTGCACGAATGAATGGTCTTGTTTTAATATGGTTGTACTAACGCATTATGTGTTGAGACAACTGATATGCTCTTGAGTGTAAGTAGGTGCTAGTTGTAGTAGTATGAGTAATGATTATTAGTTGATTATTACATGGTTGTTAGTCTTGAAAAATGTTGATTTCAATTAATAGACATGATATTTTTTATCCCTGGAACATGTGTAAACAGTTGCAGGGCAACATGCTTGGTATTAGCATGACAAGGTAATAGTTGAATTGTTTATGTAACTAACAGCGGGGTGATGTGACAGTACATAGTAAGATTTGATTGCAATAAGCTAAAAAGGTAAAATAAGGGAATTGGGTGAGGATTCCTTTGGTTATGTTTGGAAACCACAATTCCAAACAAATGAATGCCTTGAATACAGGAAGTCTTGTTAACCCTAATATTGTTTGAAATTATGTGGATATGTGCTATATTCATGGACATGTATTTGACAAGTATAACAGTTGGTGTCTACTTATAGCAAGATCTGTCAAGGGAATTGGAGTCCCTCGAGAGATGGCACAAATGTGTTCAACTACAAGGCAACATGCTTGGCACGACAAGGTAAGATAGCTAGTATATTTCATATTTATTTATGTGTTGACAATTATGTGTTTATGGAAGTATGATACAGGGAATTGCATGGTGAGAGATTGCCATGAAATCTTGAAGGCTCAGGTTGAACTTTCTTTTGGAAGTATTGGTGTTTATTGCTAGTATTGTGCTTTTAGTATTTTGTGATTTGTTGCACTTGATATGTGGTTTTGTTTGTGTCTGGTGCATGGCCATGCCACTTTGTTCGTGGTGTCATCTTATTATGAGTTTTCATGGTTTTCTTCTTGTTTCTTTCCTTTTCTTTCCTTTTATGTTTTGAGGGCCTTGGGAATTGGTTGGGAAAGAGGAAAGTTAATGGAGCTTGGGAGGAGTTGAATGAAACCAGCAGGTGATGTAATACTCGGATGAAGCCTAATGCATAAGTAAGGGCAACTGAAGTCAAGAATATGACAGCTAGTTGGATTGGTTGGGTGCATTGATGTAAATAGATGGTGGTAGGACAATCATGAGAAAAGTAATTAAGAAAGGTAAAGTAAATGGATTTGAGGCATCAAATGCCTTGTTTATGTTGGGAATTGTTGTTCTCAATGTTGTGCATATGTTGCACGGATAAAGGGAGTTCTCTTAACCTAGACCTTATGTTATTTGGTAGTTATGTTGCAATCATGAATAGGCTGATGTCTATATATGTATATATGTCATGTCATCAAGGGTAATGATTATTTTATGCTAATTCTTATGTTTATATATATGTGTGTGTGTGTGTGGGTGTGTGGTGTGTGAGACAGGGTCATCAAGAATTATTCTTGTGGAGGAATGATTGCTTATTCAGGTGAATGGCATGAAGAGGTTCATGGTTTCATGAGGAATCAAGTGGGAAGACTAGCCCTGACAGATTTATGAGGTCAGTAATATCTAGATAATATTATGTGTTCATACTATGTTTATGTTTATGTTTATGTTATGGATAGGTAATGCTAAGGGATACATCAGCGTAATGGAAGCAATATGATTGGTGGCATGCTGGGACATGCACAAATAATGGAAATACACTAGAGACAAGTTTTTTGGTAGAGATAGTGTGGTTTTGGATGTGTAGTGATATTGTTGTGTATATGTTGTGAATATTGTACTGTGCGCACGATGGCTATGCAATGTTGTGAGCATGTTGGATATGTGGTATTGTGTACATATGGTGTTATGTACATGTTGTATATGCAATGTTATGTACATATGGTGTTGTGTGCATGTTTTACATGTGGTGCTACGTACATATAGTGTTGTGTGCATGATTGTACATGTGGTGTTGTGTGCATGTGGTCCAATGTACATGTTGTACATGTGGTGTTGTGTGCAGGTGGTGTTGTGTACATGTCATGCATGTCGTGTTGTGTACATGTTGTGTCATGTACATGTCGTGCATGTGGTGTTCTATACATGTGGTATTGTGTACACGTTGTAAAGGTGATGCAGTGTACATGTGGTGTTGTGTACACATTGTGCAGGTGGTGTCATGTACATGTGATGTTATGCACATGTTGTGCAGGCGGTGTTGTGCACATGTGGTACTGTGTACATCTTGTACATATGGTACTGATATACATGTGGTATTGTGTGCATGTCGTACATGTTGTGTTGCGGGCATGCGATACTATGTATGTGCATTGTGTAGTTGTGGTATCGTAACATGTGTATTCATGGTGTTGTACATCGGATGTAGGTGTATGTATTGTGTGGTGTCATATGTTGTGTGTAGGTGTATGTGGTGTGTTGTGTGACGGGTGTGGGTGTATGTATTGTGTGGTGTTGTACGTCGTGTGTGGATGTACGTGTTGTGATATACATTGTGTGTATGTGTATGTGATTGAAGAGAAGCAAAGGAACTGGGTATTTGCCGAGTGTGGCAACCGATCCAGTGTGTGTATAGAAAGAACAAAGGCAGAAGTAAGGATTTATTAAAGTATAAGTATCAATATTTTATTTCAGTTTCAATTATGCACGTGATCTATAATTTTGGTTTATGATGGTTGCATTTTAAGCTAACCGGTTGTGATATGCTTATACGTGATGATTCAGACAAAGAGCTAGTTTGACTTGTTGTGACAGGAAGTAAACATAATTGCAAGTGTACCTTGTTGATGAGCTACCAATGAGATATGATGTGAATTTATTTCAATTCGTTTCAAATCTAATGGAAATTATGTGCTTGGTACAGGAAAGCATGGGAATGCCTAGTTGGGTGGTTAAAACTGAATGCAAGCATTAGTAACAATGACAAAAGGAATTGGAACATGCAATAGTATGTTGGTAAAGCATTTCAGGAGCAGGGCCATTGTGGGACACTGGTACCCAAAAGTGTCCATTGATTTCCATGAGCGTGCTATGACCTATATGATGGTTTTGAGGTAGGGATATGCCTTGGTTTTTGGACTTCCAATGCGAGGAAACCTTGCCAAGGGAGGGGTCACCCAAGGGACTGTGTAGTAGAGAAGGGGATGCTCACAAAACTTGGAAGGTGTGTAACTTCACGGAAGGGGGTGACTGGATTACTCAAGGAACTGTGTAGCAAAGAAGGGAAGATCGGGGAATGTATTTGTTTTTGCCATTAGCATTTCTAGATGGAATCATATGCACATTGGGAGTGTGCCCTAGAACAATGAGTCGGTAACGGTTCACTTAGAAGAAAAGTGGCGTAGGATTGTAACATTAGACATTGGATGCATCTTTGACTTTGGTAGTGGATTCTGGACTTCCTGGGAAGGAGGTGAATCTTGGTACTACTTTTGAGGGTGGAGGTGGAAGCCTTTGGATTCCCTTGTTGCAGATGCAGGCTTCGTATCCTTTTATTTGTTGGTTGAGCAAATGTACATATGTGTATATGTGTATATTATTGTAAATATTGTATCAAGTTGGATTTATAAAGCTCCATAAATATTATGATTATTTTTTGGTTGAAACAACTGTGCATAAGAGTATATGTGGTTGTTATTGTAAATATCGTAATGAGTTGTGTTATAAAGCTCCAGTAAACAGTATGATTGTCATGTTGTCATCGCAGTGTCATTGTAAATAATGCAACAAGCTATGTTATAAAGCTCCATGGGCAGTATGTTTAGGTTTTTAGCGGTCTTGCTGGTTATAGGTGTCATTGAACATCAAGGATGGTGTTCACCCAAGGGGGAGGGTTCTGTAACAACCTTGGTCAAAAATTCATTTAAAAAATAAATATAATATCAAGGTCATGGGACATGTATTCCAAGTTGAATGGTGGGAAAAACATCCTAGTGGGGTGTTCACTTCGATTTATTAATTGCTAAGGAAATTAGCAAAGGCATAGTGGCAAAGGATTTGGAAAGGCAAAGAAGCATTATTTGACATTTATTTATGAAAATAATAGAAAATAGGAGAAAAGGAAAGTGAAAGGACACAAATTTCATGTGAGGAGGAAAATGAAGGAAAATAATGGAAATTGAAGAAAATAAAGGCCTCATTGATAAAAAGGCTTATGAGGATTAGTTCATAGACTTTTGTCAGTTTTAGCTTGGAGCTCTCTCTCTCTCTCCTCTACCTTCTCTCATACTCTTGGACACTTAGATTTTTCTTAGATCACTCTTGGAGGCATGTGGCATACTTGGGATTTGGAGCAAGAAGGCAAAGGGAAGCAAAGATCAAGCAAGGAAGAGCAGGATCAGCGGCTACAACGGAATTGCTTTGCAGGGGTCAATTTGCATGTATGATTTCCTTGCTAGTTTTGGCATGCATAGCACATGCATGTGGTTTCTTGGTTATGATCTATCATTGGCATGGAGGATTGCCTGGATTGACAGTGGTTTTGCCTAGCTTTGCCAATTCCTGGATAACCATGGTGTTGTGGTTTTATATTTGTTTTCTAGTTGGTGCTTATGTTCCTTATGGCTGTGGGTTGATTTATTAGTTCCCAGAGCCTTTGTTGGACAAACGCTTTGGAAGCCCTATAACGAATTGGGTTGAGTTACTAGTCCTAGAAGCCTTGGTTGGAAAAACACTCTGGAATCCCTATAACAGCTTGGGTTGAGTTACTAGTCCTAGAGCCTTGGTTGTACAAACGCTCGGTAGCCCAGCAACAACCGTGGGTTGAGTTACTAGTCCTGGAAGCTGGGTTGGAACAAACAGTCTGGAGCCTTGGAAAGCCTAGGTAGAGACTGATCTGGTGATGGTTAGTGATGTCCAACCGTGAGGTGGAATCACTAGTTGAGGGTTGAGGTGGTTTGGCCTCTAGAAGCCCTTGTTTGGTTTTGTCTGATTTTTTCCTTGAGATCCCACAATCATGCATGGAATATGGCACGAGGGTGACTAGCTGAAAGAGAGATTTGGTTCAGCCCAATCTATGGTCGAGTGGTTCATGGAAGTCCTAGATCTGGTTGCATTTTTCATATGTTAATAAGAGCCATTTTCCTCTTGCATTTGATGGGTAAATAGACTTTTTCATATGTGGTTTTTATGGTTGTTATATCCTTGTTATTTCTATTGGTTCTATGTTGGTTATGAGCATGTTTTATGGAAGTGATGAAATATGGCTCTCATCATGTTTTGATTTGTAAATGAATGAACAATGAATATGTGACCTAATAGATGATAACATAGCTAATGTGATAATGCATCAATACTTCTTAGTGATTCTCAGATAAGTATGAGACCCCTATGCTTAGATATTTTATTATGACTTGTAGATTACATCTTCATGATTTGTTTAACGAAATGCCTGTCATGGTTGGGCTTGGTTAGGTCAAGTCCTTGATCAAGTTTTCTGTAGAGGCTTTGCCTTGGTTTCATTTGTTGCCTTGAAAAGTCTCATCAAGTTCCAGGAAGTGGTTTGGAGACTAGCCTTGAAAAAGTGGCTTAAATCTCACAGTCTCTGGCGCAAAACTTGCTGAAAAATACTGTAGTCTCTCCCTTGCAGGAATTGTGGGAGCGACTGGAGGGTCTTAGTCATATGCATGACCTTGTCATGGGAGCAACTGGATTTTTAATTCATTGAAAGGTTATGTTAACTCAGGGGTTGGGCACCTAGAGTGGTGGATTAGCTCCTGGGGGTCCTATAGCACCTAAGGGAGGTTTGTATCATGTTGGTTTGTCGGTTCCACTTCCTTAACTGCACATAGGGATTTGAATCATACCATAGTAACTCGTCATCACATATTTACCTCGGTGCACTAGTAAGCTTGGGTAACTGTGGGAGGAGGGTGTTACAAAGCCACCCGATGGTGTATGGATGTGGATGTGGCGTTGTTGGCAGCTTCAATCTCTTAAAGACCTCAACTGAGATAAAGTTTTTCTAGCTCCCACTATCAACGATGAACTGCACTGACAATCCCTTTACCCACATATGCGAGTGAAAGGGGCATTCCCCCTCCTCTGTATCCTCAAGTTGTGCCTTTTGGAGCCTTGTGGTGGCTACTATCGCAATGCGTTCAACATCAATGATTTGCTTTCCCTTGTCATGTTCCGACTCAAAGTCATCGATCTATGAGTATTTTAGCTCGGACATTAGTGTCCACTTCGTGCGACATTCGTTTGTGTTGTGAGTGGGAGTTTTATGGAACTCACACCACTTGTCAGTATATTTCTTTGCCTTCCCATTATTCTTGGATTATGGCTTTGAGGAGTTGTCCTGAGGGGGTCGCTACCTAACTTTTCCCTTTACTCAATAGATTAGGGGTGCCTTTGCTCTGCTTTGGGTTCGTAGATCCAAAGTCTCGCTTCTTTTGTTTGAATTTTTGCTCAATCTTGGCAGCATATCGGTATTCTCCACCAAGCAAGGAGATGTCCAAGAACTCCATTTCCTCCTGAATGTATTTGTGCAAACAACTGTGATACTTGAGCACCAAATGTTTCTCAGAATATCTGATACCCAAATTTGTGAATAGGGTATGGAAAAGATTCATTAGCTCATGTACATCTTGATCCCTTTGTTGTCGCACTGTAGTCCATTGTATGTACATGTCCTCATATCTCCCCATGTGGTAATATTATTCCTTGATGGCATCTTGGAAATAATTCCAAGTGGGTGCAGCTGAAAATAGTGAGGGTTCTCTCATGTCCCTTTGTTCATAGTAGATTTCCCACCAGTCCTTGACATGTGGGGCGACTTTGAGGAGTGAAAAAGTAATATTTTCCCTACTGGAAAAATCATGAACCAAAAATTATCCTTCCGACATATTTAACCATCTATCTACGACATTTGCATCTATCTGGCCTTCAAATATTGGAATGTCAAAGTTGACCTGTACCTTGGAGGGGGTGGCGCCTCCAAAGTGGCTTTTGGATGAAGATGTGTCGCCTGTGGGCATCCGCTGAATGATCTGGGAAAGGTTATCCATCATCGTGTTTCTGTGTCACTCGAGCACTTATTTGAGAAATATTTTGAAAGGGTCTCCTGCTCCCTCATCTTTCTTTTCTTCCGCCATGGGAGGCTATCGAGGTTTACGAGGTCGATCTTGCAAAGGTTCAACCAGTTCGAGCCCTAACTCCTTATACCTTGACCTCATTAGGGACTGTTAGGAGTTTTATTTGTTGTTTTACAACCCCTAAATTAAATCATCGACCGAGGATGGAAATCTTTGAGTCACACTGCGTTCTGATTCAAGTTCTAATATTAAGTACAAAATGCTTGATTCCTCCTTTCCATAAGCGCCACAAGTTGAAGTGAAGAAACCTATTAAATCCAATCTTTATCCTATTTAAAATTTCAATAATAACTGACCTATCTTAAGAATACACTCATAAATAAAACAGGCAAACAAATTGATGCAAAGCCATTATGCAAGCTGCTTCATAATTTACAGTTCAAGTAATATGGATCATTGTTGTAAAAGAATGCCAATCATTATTTAAATAACCCAATTACTGTATAAACTGAACCATGATATCAAGGTTAGATTTACTAATCATGATGTAAACAAAGGATAATTTATTTCTTAAATTAAATATTTTAATCATCACCTAAGAAAAACTTATCACTAATAACTACAGCTCACCACTCAGAAATCTTCAATTAAAAGGAGATAGATCACTCAGAAAGCTTAAATTTTTTGAAATGATGGAAATCACACATAACCCAAACTCATATTGTATTCATGCATTTACTACAGAACCAAATCCATACCACATTTAATCTAAATAAAAGTGACACTCAACTAACATATTTTTATGCTAAGAAAACATGAAAGTTTTAACTAAGTAAAATTCTAGTTGTTGGGCCTAGATCCCGGGACATATGAAGTCATAAATTTCCATCTTAAAAACTAAATGCACACTGACTCTATTTAATTTCTCACTAACTGTACTTAACCCAGAAATTTTGTTAGGTCCCTATAATACTAGTGATTACCCCATTACTATTGTAGTTGCATCCCTTATTAGTATTGTTGTACCCCTATTTGTCCCCATATTGTTATTATTGTGCCCCATAGAATCCCTCTATTGTTATTTTTGTGGCTTTATATTATTATTGTTAGGTCGGTTGGGTTATATTGTGACTCCTTAGACTCCTATATATAGAAAGGAGGTTTTGTCATTTGAATCATCAAGGAATCATTCATTTGTGTAATTTAAAGGAGATTTCCCCCTCGAAGAGGCTGAATTCTAAGGCGTTGATCTATCTTTTCTATCTTTTTGTGAGTTGGTTTCATAACATTTGGCATCAGAGCTTTGGATTCTAGGGTTTCGCTGCTCCAAATAGGTCATCGTGGAATTTTCGCTATAACTTTTTTCTGCGACATTTCGGAAGCGAAAAAAAAAAAACCCATTTGAGAAGAAATTGCACTGAACCTCGGGTCCAAATTTCAGAGCTTTTCGCGCTATATTTGTGGAGATATGATCTGAGGAAGTTGGTCTTTTTGCAAACTCCTTAATTACATTCCAAACAGGTGACCTAGGGAAAATCGTCATAACTTTCTCTCTGAGCATCAGATTGAAATTTTGTAAGAAGGTACAGAAAGAGGACGGATTGTAGTTTCTTGTATATATTTTTCAAAGGTAAAGGTCGAAACAGGGACACGTGGCACATTGGACAAGTTCGCTCTACTGAACTAGTCTATAATCAGGTCACTGTGGGAGATTTGGCATAACTCTTCCTTGGAGAATCCAATTTGGATCAGACTGGTGGCATTGGAAAGAGGACACATAGGGCTACTACAGATCGTAATTTCAAAATTGGGTGATCCGAAATTACAGAGTTACATCAGAGGCAATATCGAGCTCCTACAAAGTGAAAAAATGTGTGTAGATTTTTTTAAATTTTTGCTTAAGCTTGGTTTGAAAAATTATTTTGAAGGAATTCAAAGGGCATAGTAGAGCACTATTATCGGTAACTGATGCCCTGAGGAAAGAAAATGCAAACACCTAGTAAGCAACCTGAAAGCTCTAGGATGACTCATGAAGAAGAGGAAGAAATGCCACATGATATATCAAAATTACAAGACCAAGTGCAACAAATGTCACTCTCACAAAAGCTAACAGAAGCTAAGATAAATGGCGTGGAATCTAAGATAAAGGGCATGGAAGATAATATGAATGGCGTGGAAGCTAATATGGATGATTTGAAGGTAGATTTGAAGACAATTTTGACGAAAGGCATGGCAGATTTGAAGACAGATTTGACAAATTTTCTACAAGAAATACTTACTAATGGTGAAAGGGTAGTAAAGGAAACTCATGATGCGAACAAAAGAAATGTTAATCATGATTTCATAGACTCAATGTTGGATCGAAGACCCACCATATTACAAAAATCGATATGAGGAAGTTTGATGGCAAGGATCCCACAACATGGATATTACAAATGGAGCAATTTTTCGATCTCAATCATGTGCAAAACACACAAAAGGTACGTATTGCAACTTTATATTTGGAACCAAATCAATTTGTATGGTATCAATGGCTTTGCTCTCGTAAACAAATTATCACTTGGGCAATTTTTACGGAAGAATTGACAGCACATTATGAGGATACAAAAAGCAACACTTTTTTTAGCCAATTGATAAGTCTCAAACAAAAGGGTTCAATAATGGAGCACATTGAGGAGTTCCAAAAATTGAAAAAAAGGGTAAAAAATATTCCAGAGGAGCATAGGATTGATGTGTTCATAGGGACTTTAAAGAATAATATCCAACATGATGTTCGCCTTTGGGAACCTGATCCATTAGAGAAGGCATTCAGGTTAGCAAGAAAAATGGAAAGCAAAATTATGGCAACCAGGAAGAATACCACGCACAACTATAAAGATGGAAGTGTTGTTGCCCCTAGTCTTCCACAACCTATAAGGTTGACACCACAACAATTGGAAGAAAAAAGAGTGAAAGGGCTTTGTTACAGTTGTGATAGCAAATACACTAAAGGTCATAAGTGTGCTGAGAAGAAATTATTCTACATAGATTGTGAAGAGGAGGAAGAAAAGGAGCAAGAAAGGTCAAAAGAAGAGGATATACTCCAAGAACAAAGCCTAGGTAAAGAAGAAATGAATCCAACTATATCTTGTAATGATTTGGCTGGAATTACCACTCCTCAAACCATCAAAATAGAAGGACAAATCAAGAAGAAAAGTGTAATAGTGTTGATTGACTCAGAAGTACCCACAATTTTATTCATTGTAAGGTAGCAAAAGAATTGAATTGCTTCCTATATCCAACACCAGAGTTTCAAGTGATGGTTGCAAATGGAGGAACAATAAATTTCTCTGGAAAGTGCCATAATATCAAGTTATCCATGGGAGAATATGTATTGACTAGCCCAATGCTTTCCATTCCAAAGGGAGGTGCGATGTTGTACTAGGAGTCCAATGGCTACAATCCTTGGGTATAATAGCTTTTAATTTTCAAGAACTTTTCATGAATTTTCTGCAGAAGGAAAGGAAGTTGAATTAATGGGTATTGCAGGGAAACCGAGAAAGACAATCAGCTCTAACGGTATGACCAAGCTTCTAAAAAAGGAACAAAGAGGTGTAATTGCACAATTATGTTCGCTAGATGTTTCCACATCGGAATCATCTATTTCTCCAGATCTCCAAAAATTCTTGGACAATCATTCCAAGGTATTCGAGACTCCCAAAGGTCTCCCACTATTCGTGATCATGATCATGCTATTCATCTGATTCCAGGAAGTGTTCCTCCAAACATCAGGCCGTACAGATATCCCTAAGCCCAAAAGAATGAAATTGAACGTATGGTTGCAGAAATGCTAGAGGCTGGTATAATTCAACCTATTCAAAGTTCTTTCTCTGCTCCAGTAGTATTGGTGCACAAGAAGGATGGATCATGGCGCATGTGTCTGGATTATAGGGAGCTCAACAAGCTCACTATTAAAGATAAGTTTCCCATTCCTGTCATTGATGAATTACTGGATGAATTAAATGGATCAATTTACTTCACCAAGTTGGATCTTCGTTCAGGATATCATCAAATAAGAATGAAGATTGAAGACATTCCGAAAACAACATTTAGAACTCATGAGGGTCATTATGAATTTTTGGTCATGCCTTTTGGCCTTACCAATGCACCTTCTACATTTCAAGGTTTGATGAATTCCATTTTCAAACCCTTCCTTAGAAAATTTGTGTTATTATTTTTTGATGATATAATAATCTACAGCAAGTCTTGGAAGGATCATGTTGAACATGTTGACAGGGTGCTACAACTATTGTAGGAGAAACAATTATATGCAAGAAGATCCAAATGTTTCTTTGGAGTACAAGAGGTGGAATATCTGGGTCATATTGTATCTCATGAAGGAGTTAAGGTAGACCCTAGCAAAATTAAAGCCATTAAGGAATGGAAAATCCCCACATCCATAAAGCATCTACGAGGATTTCTCGGGTTGACAGGGTATTATTGCAAGTTTGTTAAGAATTATGGGAGAATAGCAGCACCTCTAACAACATTATTGAAGAAAGATGCATTTTCATGGACTCCAGAAGCAACAAAGGCCTTCGAACATCTTAAAGAGGAAATGTGCCAAGCACCGGTCTTAGCTACACCGGACTTCACAAAAACCTTTATTGTGGAATGTGATGCTTCAGGAAATGGAATTGGTGTTGTTTTAATGCAAGATGAAAGACCCATTGCTTTTGAAAGTCGTCCAATCAAGGGAAAGTTTTTACATAAAGCTATTTATGAGAAGGAAATGTTGGCAATACTACATGCGCTTAAGAAATGGCGACCCTACCTAATGGGAAGACACTTCAAGGTAAAAACGGATCATGATAGCCTTAAATACTTTTTAGAACAAAGATTATCCTCTGAAGAGCAACAAAAGTGGGTCACAAAGATGTTGGGTTTTGACTTTGAAATCATCTACAAAAAAGGGAATCAAAATGTGGTGGCAGATGCACTCTCAAGAAAGGATGAGGATGTGGAAGCATTGTTGTGTGCCATTTCTATTATCCAACCAGATTGGATAAACGAAGCAAGGGAGGAATGGAAGAATGATGAAGAAGTGTGGGCACTTATTCGAAAGTTACAACAAGATTCCAGTACATCTTATACATTTAGCTAGAAAAATGATTCGTTATGGTACAAAGATCACTTATACCTCTGTAAGAATTCCCAACTCAAACAAAAGATTCTTATGGAATTGCACACTTCTCCCTTAGGAGGGAACTCAGGATTTTTAAAAACTTACCACAGGGTTAAGAAGGAATTTTTTTGGGATGGCCTTAAATCGGATATTCAAAAGTTTGTGGTGGAATGTTTGGTTTGCCAACAAAATAAAGTTGAAACAATTAAGACCTCGGGTCTATTACAACCTTTATCCATTCCAAGCCAACATTGGGAGGAGGTTTCAATGGATTTTATCACAGGTTTACCCAAGTCCGAGGGAAAGAGTGTCATCATGGTGGTAGTTGACAGACTTACCAAGTATGCACATTTTTGTGCATTATCACATCCAATTAAAGCCAGTACAGTTTCTACTGCATTTATGGAAACAATTCAAAATATACATGGAAACCCAAAGATTATTGTAAGTGACAGAGATCCCATTTTCACTGGAAATTTTTGGACAGAATTATTTTCTTGTCTTGGTACTCAGTTAGCTCATAGCTCATCTTATCATCCTCAATCTGATGGGCAAACTGAGATAGTAAACAAATGTTTGGAAGGATATCTTCGTTGCTTTGTATCTGATAAACAGACACAATGGGTAAAATGGTTGCCTCTAGCCGAATGGTGGTATAACACTTCCTTCCATACAGCAACAAAAATGACCCCATTTATGGCACTTTATGGATATCAGCCACCACCCATCACATCATATTTACGAGAAAATTTTAAGTTTCAAGTAGTGGAACATCACATCGAACATCAACAACAAGTCCTCCAACTCTTAAAGGATAACCTCGTGTTGGCACAAAATAGAATGAAACAACAAGCAGATCAACATCGCAGCGAAAGAAGTTTTGATGTAGGTGATTGGGTATTCCTACGACTACAACCATATAAACAAATGTCCCTCAAGCAAGCTAAGAAGGATAATAAATTATCACCAAAGTATTATGGTCCATACAAGGTGTTGCAAAATATTGGTACTATGGCATACAAATTAGAGCTTCCTGCAGCTTCTCGAGTGCACCCATTTTTCCATGTTTCATGTTTAAAGAAGGTTATAGGCGACAAGCTCCCATTTCAAACAATATTGCCAGAACTTGACAAGGAAGGAAAAATTATATTAGAACTGGAAGCAGTCACAGAAACAAGAACTCGACAGCTACGAAATCGATCAATTTCATAGTATCTCATCAAGTGGAAGAACTTATCCGCTGAAGATTCCACATGGGAGGATGAGAATTTTATACAGAAGCATCCATAACTACTCAAGCGTTGAGGACAACACTTTTTTTAAGGAGAGGGGCATGTTAGATCCCTATAATACTAGTGATTACCCCATTACTATTGTAGTTGTATCCCTTATTAATATTGTTGTGCCCCTATTTGTCCCCATATTGTTATTACTGTGCCCCATAGAATCCCTCTATTGTTATTTTTGTGGCTTTATATTATTATTGTTAGGTCGGCTGGGTTATATTGTGACTCCTTAGACTCCTATGTATAGAAAGGAGGTTTTGTCATTTGAATCATCAAGGAATCATTCAATTGTGTAATGTAAAGGACGTTTCCCCCTCGAAGAGGCTGAATTCTAAGGCGTTAATCTATCTTTTCTATCTTTTTGTGATCTGATTTCATAACAAATTCAACTACTCATTCCAGATTAAGGCTATTACAACCAACTCAAAAAACCTTGCATGATAAGTATTAAACTTTAATCTCAATTCAATCCTTTTCTATCTATGTTAAGTTCAGAATCAACAAATTCAAACTTCACTATCATGAGCATTTTTCATATAAGCATAACACTACAGGATTAAAAATGAACAAAACATAAAATTTATTTTGAGACTTAAAATATAATGGTCAATCCCTGTACCTTTCCAAATTAAAAGCATTCCTTAAACACTCTGCGACATGAAACCATATTAAAAGGACCATTCATATGTCAAGAATCATTACTCAATGAAATCCTTGCTGGTCTTTACAAATTTGAGGAATGAAATCTATTACATTCGGTTCAGACTTATGAAACAGGGTAAAGATTTTAAGCACAAAATGAAAATAATGATTCTGAAATCCAAACAAGATTCACACTGCTAAAGGATGATCAAATATAATTCCTATGATCTATACTAAGTACAAAACTTGTTTCCAGGTGGTGGTGGGCCCTTGCCACTCCTGGAGCAAGTTTAAATTAATTCAATACTACTAAAAACTAAGGAAAAACCATGATACTCACAAAAGATTTAATGCCGAATCAAAATTATATTGAAGTTCAAAATGAAGATTCAAATGTCATATACATCACTATATTGTCTCCTGAGCAAAGTGCACTGGCATAAAAACTAATCAGCAGTATGTTCTATTACTCCTTTCTCGCTAGCTTAGATACAGAGCACATTGGGCCTTAAAAAGGTCGACCGATGGAAACTAGGTCTAACTGATTTGACCAAAGAAAGAAAATATGTATGATCAAAACTAAATTTTTATATAAAATCTTCGTAATTGATCTTCAGGTGGATTCCAGACTAAATCGGGCCAAAACATGTCAAGACTGAAAAAATTGTTCTCCTTTTTTCGTAGAAGGAGATTTGCTCTGGAACGTCCAGAATATACTTTGAATATCAGTTTCCAAAATAAGGTGCAAAATCATGGTGAAAAATTGAGTACAAAATGGTAGACTTGTAACAAGTTGTTTGATGAGTTGTCCATCATCATGTACTATCCATCCGAATGTTAAAACCTTTGCTACCTGTCTAGATGCTTCATGGTCTACGAGTCCAAATAATGATCAGTCAGAGTTAGTCCAATAGATATGAGCTCATAATATCTACTCAAACTTAATAAAAAACATATGAAAATAGAACTAAGAAAATACTCTACCTCCACTTGCAAAATGGCATAGTTTGACAGTGATTGTTCACGAGCCTCATCATTGGGTGATTATATGGGCCTTAATTCACCTCCTAGCTTAGTCAAAACAACTATTCTCACAACTTATTGCATACTTTTGATCATATTTTTTTTATGAGATGAGTTAGAGTTGGATATTTTACTTTGTGTCTAATGTGCATTTAATGCAGGAATAAAGGATAAAAGCAAGGAAAAATGTAGGAATAAAGGATTAAAGCAAGGAACCGTGGCAAATACCTTGGTAAAAAATCGAATGGGACAAGGGAGAGGAATTATAGGAGGTAAATCCTCCTCATTTACTACCCCTCCATTCGAATATTCCTCCATCAGATCGAAGTGCAAACAGCCAAATCATGAGGACTAGAAGGCAGCCGAGCAAGTGAAAGTGACAGAAACCGGTTTATCTTGATTTGGGAGCCGAGCCCCCTAATGGGAAGGAAGTCGTTAGAGACTTCATATGTATAAGTAGAGAGGCTTAGGACCTCATTAGGATTCATATTTTTATTGTAAAACTCTTTATTTTTGAGCTGTAAGACTTGTGACAGTTTGTTATGTAATCCATGGTTTTGATAATAAGAATGAGTTTCGTTTTGAGCCAGCACTGAGTTAACTCAGAGGGATGAAGCTCTTGGGTTAGGGCCCAACCCGAGCATCCAAAGCTTCTCTTTATTGTACATGTATGCTAGCATATATTCCTGGTTTTCTGTTCATTTTCTTAAGTGGCTGCATTTCCATTACAATAGTATATAATAGATTCATGGGTTTCTGTTCATTTGCTTAAGTAGCTACATTTCCATTACAGCAGTATATAGTAGACGATTCATGGTTTAATTGTTCATTTGATTAAGTAGCGGTGTTCCCATTACAGTAGCATAGAGTAGATCGGTTCTGCTTTAGTTTACTTCCATTTGTGCCTTCTTTCAGTTAGCAGGTTAGCTAGGAGAAAAAGATCACCATAAGGTTGTCCGCAGGTGTCTCGGCCTCACCTCCTCCCTCTGGGACCATGACTTGAGGAAGAGACCCTTCAACAACCCCAAAAACACAGGTTTCTAGTTCTCGCATGAGCTTTGGAGTTTGTTGTTTGATGCAGTTACTTGTTTCGTTTCACTGTCATCTTTTTCCATCACTCTCAGTCCACCCTCACCCTCACCAGTTTCTGTTGTTTTCATTGAAATCTCCTTCAGCACTTTCTTCATGCATAATTCCCTTACCGTCTGATCCACAACAAACCTGACCAAACACCATCCGATTCATTATTTTATCCATGACCATCATGCATGAAGTATTCCACCTACTTTATGTGCTCCAATCTCCACCGCCGATCTGTCTCTTGATCCAATGGCTATCACGTAACCTCAATACTTTATGCACTCCAATCTCCACCGTCGATCTATTTAGCCTGATCCGACGGCTATCGTGCAATCTCGCGTGGATTCTTGCATGATCGTTATCCGCCCGAGAGCATGTGAGAAAAGTGGTTTTCTCATGCTAGGTGTCACCCAATTAGGTTAATCGCGGAAAATTTTGGAATTCCTCTTACAGCCTTGAGGGCACATGAGAAACTGCTTACTACCTACGAAAACCTGCTCCATCATTTCACACATTTTCTTTCCTGCTGTCGCCATGTGACTTAATCCTGTTCGCCCGTTGGTTCACTTAAACCCCACGATAAGACCTCTGCCACTCAATCTCCCATTTAACCCTGTTCGTCCATCGATTCACTTAACCTACGTGATAAGATCTCCGCCGCTCATCTTTCGTTAATCCTGTCCATCCATCTATTCACTCAATCTCATGCGATAGGATCTCCGCCATTCATCTTCTGATTAGTCTTGTTCGTTCATCTCTTGACTTAAACCTCCCGCGATAGGATCTCCACCATTCATCTTCCGATTAGTCTTGTTTGTTCATCTCTTGACTTAAACCTCTCGCGATAAGATCTCTGTCATTCATCTTTCGATTCGTCTTATTTGTCCATCTATTCATGTAATCTTCTGCGATAAGATCTTCGCCGCTTATCTCCCATTAATATTGTTCCCGATCGATCCAATAGTTCTGATGCACTTCTGCTTCGTTACGTCCTCCTTTCACTGATTTCAATCTTTGCTTGCTCTTCCGCTTAACTCCTTGCATGCTTGATTTTACCAAAAAAACCAAAAACGTGAAAATAGCTTTAGTTTAGTTTCTTTGCTTATTCATTAGTTTAGTTTGATGCTCTTTACTTCTGCAACTTAGATAGTAGCATTAGGTTAGTGTTGATTTAGAAATTTTACTTAGCTTAGCTATTTAAATGGTTAATTAGGATATGGCGTGATTTAACATTACATGTTGTTTTCTTCATTACTGCAATAGATTAGCTCTCTTAGAATAGATTTGCTCTTCTTCCATCAAAGAATCAAGCTTCTTCTGACTCTATAGAAGCCTGGATTAGAAACCCTGGGGTCTCTGGCCAGATGAACAGGTGACAACAGGCAGGACCTTCACTTCTACTTGTGCATATAGCACTGTCACCTCCAAGTTTGTTCGAACCTCGGGTTGATAAGTAAAGCTGGTAGCCTAGGAGTTGCAACATCCTTGCTGCAATACTGGCGCTCATCACTTTTTGGCATCGTTGCGGGGGAGGTGTCAAAGTAGAATGTGATTACTACTTTCTTCTATTTCTAGTCTCCAACTTTCTTTTCTTCTACTTCTTATCCTCAATTTTCTTCCATTAGTTTATTTCTGCAAAAGTAATCTAGTAGCTTCCTTTCTTTCATTTGTCATTATCTGCTTTCCTTTCCATTCTGCAAGTAGAACTTCAATTCAGCAAGTAGTCTTTTTATTAGTAGTTTTCATTCAAATCAGCAATTTCATTTCTGCAAAGTACTTTCCTGCTAAAAAAATCTTCCAAAAACCAACCCAAAAACATTTCCTTTCATGCCTCGTAGGAATAGGGACAATTTAGGGAAATTCTTGCCAAATACCCCCACTGCATCCAACAGTCAACCTTCTCTCTTCTTCAGTGACTGTGAACTGGAAGAACCTTTAGGTGAGCAACCTTACATATTTGAAGAGCCTGCAGGGGAAGAAGAATAGGAAGAAACCCATTCCTACTAAACTAATGGTTGAAAACCGAAATGACAGAGGAAATAGAGAGATAATTGAGGGTTCCTTCCCCATCAGGGAGACTAATGGGGACACTAAGATGAAGAATATAAGCCCCTCTACTCTACCTCATTTCTATGGCCTGACAACAGAGGACCCTAACACTTTCTTATTTGATTTTGTTGCTATATGCCAAACCTATGACTATACAAATGATGAGCAAAATTTAAAACTGTTTCCATCTACCCTTAAGGATGCAGCATTACGCTGGTTCATGGGTTTACCTGGAGATAGCATCACAACTTGGGCTCAGATGTAGTAGGCTTTTAACAACAAATATAGGGACTACTATAGGTCAAAGGATACTAAAGAAGAGATTTTTAGGATGACCATAGGCTAGGATGAATCCTTAGAAGACTATGAAGAAAGATTCCAGCTCAGATACAAAAGGGCCAGCTGCACACTTGACCCTGAGTCACTAAAGTTGGTCCTGCTTAGAGGAGTGAGGGAAAATCTTCTGTATACCTTACACATGTTAGCAGGAGGAGATATCTACCCATTACCCTATGAGGATATCAAGAGTGTCTTTAGAAACCATTTTGAGGCAACTAGGAAAAAGGGTAGGGGTAGTCAACCTATGGCTAGTACATCATCCTCCAACTCATCCATCAAGGGTGATGTTAGCACTCAAATTTTCCTCAGGCTGAGGAAGGCCAAACTCAAGGCCACATCAAACCAAGCTCAGCCTCGTAGCTATCCCTACGAGGACAGGAGAGGGCTCTCTCCGGGTCTATCTCGGCAAAAGGTCTTCAAAGGGGCTGAGATGACTCAAAATTAATATTGATTTTAGGCTAGTAAAGAGATAGGAAAGTTTGATTTATATTTTTGAGTTTTTTGTTGGAGAAACGGGAAAACCAATTTTGGGTCCGAGGATAAGGTCAGATCTTTGGAGAATTCGAGTTGGGGCGAGGTAGGCAGTAGTCTTGATGCTTTTGATCAGGTGTATGGATGGATCAGAACGACAAGGAGCTGAAGAGGGCAAAGGAGAACATGGATCCTCTCCAAACTGGTGAAAACATGTAAAACTAAACAAATTTAAAGGAAGAGCACTGTAAACAATGAATTCAACCTCATTTACTCATTCATTTAGTTTCAGAAGCATAAGAAGGGAATGGCATACATTTAAACATGAATAAACTTACAATAACTGAGAGATAACACCATCAAGAACTGAAAGCCACAAGAATCCCAACAGGTGCTGCAAAACCTCTGATCTTTCCTTAGCCAAAATATGAAAAATATGTACAATAGTGTGCCAAAATCTTCCCAAGAGTCCAACCCTTGCTACTGACTGAAAATTTACATATATAGATCAAGCCAACCCATTCCCTAACCTCTAGGGGTCGAGCTCCTCCTTCTAGGAGCAGTTTGAACAAATTCTAAACATGGAGCAAGAATCTAGGTGACCAAAACAACCTGCCTCTAAAAGGAAGGAAACTGATTCATTACATTAAATTTTTGCTATTTTGTGAATGAATCATCTAGAATAAGGTAAATAAGTGCCAAGTTACCTCATACACATAAAATTACATCAAGCTGGGTCAAAAATCACATCAAGAAGTGAAACTGGTGAAAACTGGCCGAATTCCTGAGCTGGAGGATGAAAATTTGACCAAAACCCTCTATGCGTAGCGCCCTGATCTCTATGCGTAGCGCACCTTTCAGCCTATTTTTGGGGCACTTCCTGACATCGAAATCAAGCTCACAATAGCTGGTTGGAAAGCTCTGGATGTTTGCTATCCAGCCCAAGTGGAATTTCCCAATTTGGAGCTCATTTGCCCCCTCAAAATTGCATTCTCCCAGAAGTACTTCCTGTTGTTGCAAAAGGTGGCAGCAAGGTGGTTTTCATGGTGTTTTTGGGCCTTTTGATCATCCAGAATTTGATGAAATGCTTCGGAAATAACTGAGCATGCATAACTTACCATGACAAACCCAAAAATATAAAGTTTCCCTCCAGCAAGTGTCCCAATCAAAAGCGAGCACGTCGACGCGCTACTCGTATAGCTGAAAAAACTGTTTTTGGGACCAAAAATTTCTCCGAATTTGCTCAAATTCGGAGCGAAGACCCTCCATCATGTATCATGCCCAGCCAACGAAGCCTCGGCCAAAACTCGAAGTGGATCCAGCCTCTTTCGCTGTTTTAGTGCTCTGCTCAACCTCCTTTTCAAAATCTTCATTTTTGCTTTGTCGACATGCATGCGAGCCCAATAATGATGTTTCATGTGACGGAGCATGTCTTTGTCTCTATTGGCCTTTGCCAACAACTCCTCCAGATGTCGATTGACTTTCTCAAGCCAAAATTTCCGCTCAACAGGTGTCAAATCGCCAGGTCTTTTTCGGGCCAACCTTCGGTCTTCACGGATTTGTCGCAGCTCTATAAGTGTATGCTGACCCTCTAGCTGCTTATTGCACTGCCAAATATTTTATCAGACATTCTGCCTTCAGTAACTTCTCATTCAAGCTGTCAATCTCGGCCTTCTGCTCTTAGATGATCTCTTTCAGTTTCGAGCTAGGAGAGCTCCTATCCACATCACTCGATGTAACATCAACATCATGACCTCCTGAATGGCCCTCCTCATGTATTGACCTCTTGCCCCTGTCCTGAACCTGTACCTGTACCTGTACCTGTACTGAAGAAGAAGGCGAGACCCCTTCCACACCATGTGGAGATAGTACTCGTCGTGTAGCTGCAAATAAGGCCCTGTGGCCTCGCTGATATGTCACATACACTGGAGCATTGACATGCTCGGTCTCAGGAATGTCAAACTGATGTGAAGGCTCTCCCTCATCATGAACTATCTCTGGAGGTGGTTGTGGCGCTGTGAAAAAGTCACAAGAAACAAAATCCTCCCAAGTAATGCCCTGTTGTGCCAACTGATGAACCACTACGATCTTGATCAGCGCGTAATGATAAATACTTCTATGCTGTTGTGCTGGGGTCTTCTTTTGTACAAAAAACACCATCCTCTCTATGTTGCGATACATGAAGTATGGAATGTTCATCATATGTACCCTTGTGAAATGCATCAACAAATGGACATGGTACGCATAAAGACGCGAGAATCTGCCCTCACAACTGAAATACCGAATGATGAGTTTCATCAAAGGTGCAAACTCATCACTCAGGTATTGGAAAGGAAAAACCCTGCTCAGGTGCCTCATATACCCAGGTTTGATGTATGGCTCATAGTAGGATTTCTCTAACTGCTGACGTTTATTCCATTTTTCTCCAATATTTGGTATCCCAGTGGCCTGTGCAATAGTCTCTGGTGACAGAATGAAGTCAACTCTGGCGAGGTTTACATGGCCATCATGTAAATGTAGAACAAACAAACGAGCTAGTTCACGATGATGCTGGATTTGTGAAATTAACTCACAATAGTGGTAGCATGACTAATAGCGAAAACAATCCATTGCAAGTGGGCAAGCCTGCAATTGAACCAAAGAAGTAGGCTCTTCCCTCAGATGCTTACCACCTTTGCCACCTCTGCGAGGCCTCCGTGGCACATTACCCTCTGTTGTGGAATCACTGTCATACTCCTGCTCATAAACTGAATCTGTGTCTGACATGGCTTTAAAAACAAGATGTCTGCAATATGTATGTTGATATAGGTGTGGTGAAATCAAAATTTCAATGTATACTCAAAACCCAAATATGTTACATATGCACCAAAGCATCATAGGAAACAAGCCCCAATGATAATAACTCTGTTTAAGTGGATTGGCATAAAACAGTCATTGTTTTGATCACAAGGAAAATTTTGACAAATGAACAAAAAGTGTTATGTGCAGCCTTTGCAATACTGGCTAAAATTTGTCAAATGAGTATGGGACTGTATTTCATCCATGGAGAATGGGAAAACAACATGATAATGACCATAATGAAACAGTGGAAGTGACAGTGGTAATACAAGGGCATGACAACAGTGCTAAAATGATAATTTGCAGCGTGAGGGCAATGACACTTTGAAAATAGATAGGTACCTATATCAACCATACAAGTTGGGAAAATCTTCACAAAGTCACCAACATGTCTTTAAAACCCTAAGGAATAAATCTGGTATGGAGCATAGGGTTTCACCTCTCTACACCCAACACATTAAGTTTCCCACCTTAAACACACTACAAACATTTTAAAATTGACTGAGCAGCCATCGAAAACCTACTTGCAAGCTTTGGAGTCGATTTGGCAAGGATCCGGACGCACTAGCAAAAATTTGTTGGTGCTGTAACTGTGTGCATAGCGCACGAACCCAACGCGTAGTGCACAGCAAGTGCGTAGCGCCCGTGGTTTTTAACACTGGCTGGTGAGGCCAAGTGTGTAGCGCGCACTATATGCGTAGCGCACACCCTGTATGGGTAGCGCACGCCTCCAAACACTGTCCACGGCTATGAAAACACGGCTTCGGCCTTCAAGAGCACAAACACGATTTCTGCCTTGAGATTTTTGAACAAATGAAATTGTTTGCCCCTTTTATATGTGAAGAAAATATCTCATCAAATCAGATTTGATTTAAATTTGTTTGCTAACCCACTTTTATAATGTTTGGCACTTTGTCATTCGATCACTTAATATAATGTTGTTCTTTGGCTTTTCCTTGCTTTTTCTGAGTCTTGGACTGATAATACTTTGTTGACTTTTGCAGGGATCCGGCATTTGGCTTTGGAAAAGATCAGAGGCTTGCTCTGAAACTTTTTGAGATGAAACAAATACAATTATTTACAATAACAATTTTTAGTTCCAAAACAGAGTTTTGGACTAAAAATGTTTTCAAACGCTTTCTGAGAAAATATATTAAATGAGAATCTTTTGAAACCAACCTCATGGCCTGCGGGCTTTTATTACATGTATGCAAAGGACTGAAAACCCTAGACTCTAGGACTAAAGACTTTTATAACGAAACTAATTGTTTATGACGATGAATGCAATGATCATGTACTTCGGTGATTTTTGAGAAATTTTTGACTAACCCTGCAGGGACAAGCATGAGGAAACACAAGACAACCAGACCCCCTCGTCAGTCAATGGCATGCCCCTAGCGAAATGCAACGAAGTGGAACGAGCGAGACACCTAAAAATGATATGCAAAAGCGAAAAGATCTCTGACGGAGGGCTGTAAGGACCGACTCTAACATTGGCTCCAATGGGGATGGTGGCTCCTTGGAGATGCCAAGAACGGCAGATCTCTGGGAGAGCAGACCAGTGCCTTCATCCATTGGGCGATGGAGTCATTATTTCAACAGTTAACACAAAACTTTGACACATTTATTGACTGCAGATTTGACTGAAAACTGAATACAACTCTGACTAAATTGAAAGGACTGAAAAAACTGACTTGACAAATTTCAAACCAACTAACCTTCATCTCCAGAATTATAGCCTTCGTTGCGGGCCCCAGACTGAAGATGAGAGATTAGTACACACATGCAATAGAACAGAAGTAAAACGATATATACAATGATGATGAAATGAGCAGAAAATACTCAGAAGTGGTATCGCTTTAGCAGCCGACCATTGATCGGCCCTCCAGGACAATCATCTCCATTCATTTCCTTGAGAAGAAAAGTGTTTTGACCACGATATGCTGCAATCTTATAAGGACCCTTCCATAAATTTTCAAATTTGTTGTGCTTTCCTTTATCTTCATTCCAGGCATCCCACTTCAAAACTACCTCATCCAGCTGAAACTTATCTGTTTTTGCCTTCCTATCATAAATCTTCTTTATGTGCTCCTGCAACTTGAAAGTATTTTGAAATACTTCCTCTCGTGTCTACTGTAAATGAATCATCTGATTAATCCTCCTCTACATGGGATCTTCCTCACTACCAGCGTCTTGAAGCAATTTGACTACCGGAATAGCAAGCGAAGTAGGAAAAACCGTGTCTGTCCCGTACACCAACTCGAAAGGAGACATGCCAATAGACTTTTTCTGACTTACCCTATCAGCCCACAGTGCATTCACTAGTTTCTTGTGCCAGCCCTTTTTATTGATTTCCAGCAATTTCTTAATGATATTTACCAAGGACTTATTTGAAGATTCTGCCAACCAATTTCCTTGCGGATGGTAGGCGGTCGAATGCCCCAAGCTTATATTGTACTTATAGCAAAATTCAACCATTCTCTTCGACTTGAATGTCGCTGCATTATCTGTGATTAGCTTACTAGGACACCCAAAACGTGAGAGAATATTATTTTCAAGAAAAGAGATAATTACCGCATCCGTGGCCTGTCGAGTGGGAATTGCTTCGATCCATTTTGTGAAGTAGTCCGTAGCTGTCAATATCCATCTATGCTGTCTTGACAATGCCGGATGGATTTCCCCGATGAAATCCAAGCCCCACTGCTGGAATGGTGCACTAACTTCAATTGGTTTGAGAGGCAAAGGCTGTAGTTTCTGCTTCCCTTCAAAAATTTGGCATTCGTGACAATTCTTAACAGCCTTATACACATCTGAAAATAACGAAGGCCAATAAAAACCTACCCTTAGAATCTTATTCGCTGTGGTTTTCCAAAACAGATGGCCCCCGCAGTCACCTCTATGAAAATCTTCCACAACTCGTTTGGCTTCCTCCTCTACCAAACAATTCAACAACATTCCACCAGGGTCTTTCCAATACAATGCAGAATTCAGTATGCAAAATTTTGCAGCTTTCAATTTCAATGTTCTACTCTTATTTCTAGGCATCCCGGGAGGTGAAGACAAATTTTGAAGTACGTATATAATGTCAGCATACCAAGGGGAAGAAACAAAAATATCAGATACCTGATTTAACGGACTCTCCTCATCTTCATCGGACATAGCAGCAATCAAATTTATATCTAGAACATGCAGATTTGTTTCAGCCATTAACTTGGCGAGTCCTTGTCCTTTGATCAGCTTGGTTGGTTTAATCTCCACATCATACTCTAACAACGCAGCAATCCACTTACCCCGCCTTCCTTCTGGATCTGCCTGTACCAAAACATCTTTAACTTCTACGTTAGGAACATATGCTATAATGTGGGAATGCAGTATATACACACGGAAATATTTCAAGGCCTTTACAAGCGCAAGTGCTTGTTTTTCAATAATGTTGTATTTCAATGCTCCGTCCCTTATAATACGACTGAAAAAGGCAATGGGCTTCTCAACTCCATCCCTTTTTTGCATTAATACAGCTGCCAAAGTGTGCTCAGAAGCAAATGAAAACAAAATGAAGTCCTGTGTGTAGTCCAGGCTAATTAAAGTAGGGGCTGAAGAAAGAGCTAACTTTACCAAATTGAATGATTTCACTGCCTCTTCTGTCCACTTTAACTGACTGTCCTTTTTCAGCATGTTCGTGATTTCTCTAAGATGCTCGGCAAGATTTGGAATGAAACGACGCAGAAAATTCAGTTTACCATTAAATGACTGTATTTCTTTCTTGTTCCGGGGTTGTTCAATCTGCTGGATGGCCTCAACACGTGCAGGGTCCACACGAATGTCGTCTTTTGATATGATGTGGCCAAGGAGCTTGCCTTCATCCATGGCGAAAAGGCTCTTTTTTGGATTCAGTGAAATGCCATATTTGCTGCACTTTTGGAAAACAATTTTCAAATGATATAAATGTTCCTCATCAGAATTTGAAAACACGGTTAAATCATCAAGGTAAACAACCAAAAATACATCTTTCTCGTTGGCGAAAGCCATGTCCATTGCACGCTGAAAAGTGGCACCTGCATTTTTCAAACCAAACGGCATCTTTGCATAATGAAACGTTCCCCATGGAGTGGTGAACGCAGTCTTGTCACGATCATCTTCATGCACTAAAATTTGATTATATCCTGAATAGCCGTCGAGTAGTGACATCCTTGATGCTCCAACTACTCGCTGCAATATATGGTCCATTTTTGGCAGTGGATAATTGTCTTTTAAGGACACCTTATTCAAATTTCTGAAGTCAATACATAAACGGATCTCACCGGTTTTCTTTCTTACGGGTACCAAATTTGATATCCAATCGGAAAATCTGATAGGCACAATGATTCCTGACTTATACAACCTGTTCACCTCTTTTTCTATCGATGGTAGCAGCTTAGGATTGATTCTCCTCAACTTTTGACGGAAAGGCTTCTGATTTGGTTTTATAGGGATAGTATGCTGAATGATATTAGTATCATATGTTTTCAGATCTGAGTAATCCCATGCAAAAGCATTAGAAAATGAAGACAACAATCTGACATACTCTTCCTTTACCTTTGGTGACAATGACTTTGATAGCTTTACCATCTTGGGATTCTCAGCTGTCCCAATGTTTACCTCTTCAACACCTTTTTCAGTCGGTCTCAATGTCGGTTTGCGGGCTACATCGTCTTGGTCAAACAGCTCCTCCAAAGGAATCAATCCCTTAGGAATAATGTTATCTTTAAGTTGCAGCACTTCCATTTGATTTACTTGTATATCAACATTACCATCATCATGTTCTGTATCTATGGAGGTGTCTTTAAACTTACCCTTATTCTGCAGAAAATCATTAATCTCTTCATCATCCTGAAAGACTTGCCAACATCGCTGATTATCTGGAATGGTGGGGCGGTGTTTCACATGAATCTCAAATTTGTTGCTGGAATTCATTGGAATTTTTAAATTGCTTGCTGCCTTAGCCAGTCCATCAGCAACACCATTTTGTATGTGAGGCACACACGTCAAAGTATGATCAGAAAAGAGTTTCAAAATATCTAAAACTGCATTACGGTATGCCCTCATGCGAGGATGCTTGGCTTGAAATTCACCCTTCACCTGCTTTATCACCAACTCTGAATCACCATATACTGCAATTCTTTTTGCTTTCAGCTTTCTAAGAATCTTAAGGCCAGCAATGAGAGCCTCATATTCCGCTTCGTTATTAGAACAGTCAAATGCTAGTTTGTAGGAACATACTCTCACCTTGCTTGGAACCTTATCTGGAGCGGAAAATGGACTACGAATCCACACACCAATTCCAGCACCGTCACTACCTACTGCGCCATCAAAATCCATGGTCCAAAGACCATCTTCATCCTCCTCCAAGTGTTGAAATTGTGTCAGCTTTGTTTTTCCTATTTGCTGCCCATTATTTTCAGCTGATTGCTCCATAGTAGCTTGCTTTTCACTTCTTTCTTTCTGCAGAACTTCTCTAAAATTCTCGGTGATTTCTGGTATATCTTCTGCCTGAACTAATTGACTATCTATATCATTAAAACTATCAGCAAACAAAACAAACGACTCCAAGGCTGTATGTACATAGTTTACAGGATGATTGATTGGTTTCTCCTTGCTTGTTATCATGTATTTCATCTTCTGCTCTCGATATAGCTTTCTCATTTGACCGAAGACTGGAATTGTAGCATAAGAAAAATCTAACTGTAGTGTACCTTTCAACTTTGCCCCCCAAGATCTTGAAAGGAGCATACCAAAACGCGGAGGAATGTCCGCCACAACCACATCCATCAAGACATTCTTCGCCGGAATTTGATCTAAGCTTACCACCAAATCCTTGATCAGTCCGATACACTTTACACGGCTGGAATCAAATGAATACAAATCATGGTATTTTCTTGTAATATCTAATCCCAACTTTTCCATGATAGCCTTTGGCATCAAATTGTGCGAAGCACCCGAGTCAAACATAGCATTGTGTAATACATATTCATGCAACCTCAAACTGATATAAAAGGGAGGAACATCACTGTCAGGAGACTCACCATCTAAAGCAGGCCCAAAAATCAATTCTGGTTGATCATCTTCAACATTTACCGTGTCAAACATTGGATCAAAATTCATAATTTTGGAGACTTGACCTCGGTAGCTGCTGTTCTTCATGATTTCAGTCAAAGGAATAGATACTTTCAGTTTTGAAATTTCATTTTCCAAACTAAATGCCGAAACTCTTTCAACTTCTTTGACCGGAACTTCTCTTTTTTCAGCTTTATCCCTCATTGTGTTTGGTGGCTGATTTACCTTGTCTGCTTTTCCGACATGCATGCGAGCCCAATAATGATGTTTCATGTGACGGAGCATGTCTTTGTCTCTATTGGCCTTCGCCAACAACTCCTCCAGATGTTGATTGACTTTCTCAAGCCAAAATTGCCGCTCAACAGGTGTCAAATCGCCAGGTCTTTTTTGGGCCAACCTTCGGTCTTCACGGATTTGTCGCAGCTCTATAAGTGTATGCTGATCCTCTAGCTACTTATTGCGCTGCTCCAAATATTTGATCAGACATTCTGCCTTCAGTAACTTCTCATTCAAGCTGTCAATCTCGGCCTTCTGCTCTTGGATGATCTCTTTCAGTTTCGAGCTAGGAGAGCTCCTATCCACATCACTCAATGTAACATCAACATCATGACCTCCTGAATGGCCCTCCTCATGTATTGACCTCTTGCCCCTGTCCTGAACCTATACCTGTACCTGTACCTGTACTGAAGAAGAAGGTGAGACCCCTTCCACGCCATGTGGAGATAGTACTCGTCGTGTAGCTGCAAATAAGGCCCTATGGCCTCGTTGATATGTCACATACACTGGAGTATTGATATGCTTGGTCTCAGGAATGTCAAACTGATGTGAAGGCTCTCCCTCATCATGAACTATCTCTGGAGGTGGCTGTGGCGCTGTGAAAAAGTCACGAGAAATAAAATCCTCCCAAGTAATGCCCTGTTGTGCCAACTGATGAACCACTACGATCTTGATCAGTGCGTAATGATAAATACTTCTATGCTGCTGTGCTGGGGTCTTCTTTTGTACAAAAAACACCATCCTCTCTATGTTGCGATACATGAAGTATGGAATGTTCATCATACGTACCCTTGTGAAATGCATCAACAAACGGACATGGTACGCATAAAGACGCGAGAATCTGCCCTCACAACTGAAATACCGAATGATGAGTTTCATCAAAGGTGCAAACTCATCACTCAGGTATTGGAAAGGAAAAACCCTGCTCAGGTGCCTCATATACCCAGGTTTGATGTATGGCTCATAGTAGGATTTCTTTAACTGCTGACGTTTATTCCATTTTTCTCCAATATTTGGTATCCCAGTGGCCTGTGCAATAGTCTCTGGTGACCTTATTGCACTGCTCCAAATATTTGATCAGACATTCTGCCTTCAGTAACTTCTCATTCAAGCTGTCAATCTCGGCCTTTTGCTCTTGGATGATCTCTTTCAGTTTCGAGCTAGGAGAGCTCCTATCCACATCACTCAATGTAACATAAACATCATGACCTCCTGAATGGCCCTCCTCATGTATTGACCTCTTGCCCCTGTCCTGAACCTATACCTGTACCTGTACCTGTACTGAAGAAGAAGGTGAGACCCCTTCCACGCCATGTAGAGATAGTACTCGTCGTGTAGCTGCAAATAAGGTCCTATGGCCTCGCTGATATGTCACATACACTGGAGCATTGATATGCTTGGTCTCAGGAATGTCAAACTGATGTGAAGGCTCTCCCTCATCATGAACTATCTCTGGAGGTGGTTGTGGCGCTGTGAAAAAGTCACGAGAAATAAAATCCTCCCAAGTAATGCCCTGCTGTGCCAACTGATGAACCACTACGATCTTGATCAGCACGTAATGATAAATACTTCTATGCTGCTGTGCTGGGGTCTTCTTTTGTACAAAAAACACCATCCTCTCTATGTTGCGATACATGAAGTATGGAATGTTCATCATACGTACCCTTGTGAAATGCATCAACAAACGGACATGGTACGCATAAAGACGCGAGAATCTGCCCTCACAACTGAAATACCGAATGATGAGTTTCATCAAAGGTGCAAACTCATCACTCAGGTATTGGAAAGGAAAAACCCTGCTCATGTGCCTCATATACCCAAGTTTGATGTATGGCTCATAGTAGGATTTCTCTAACTGCTGAGGTTTATTCCATTTTTCTCCAATATTTGGTATCCCAGTGCCCTGTGCAATAGTCTCTGGTGACCTTATTGCGCTGCTCCAAATATTTGATCAGACATTCTGCCTTCAGTAACTTCTCATTCAAGCTGTCAATCTCGGCCTTCTGCTCTTGGATGATCTCTTTCAGTTTCGAGCTAGGAGAGCTCCTATCCACATCACTCAATGTAACATCAATATCATGACCTCCTGAATGGCCCTCCTCATGTATTGACCTCTTGCCCCTGTCCTGAACCTGTACCTGTACTGAAGAAGAAGGTGAGACCCCTTCCACGCCATGTGGAGATAGTACTCGTCGTGTAGCTGCAAATAAGGCCCTGTGGCCTCGCTGATATGTCACATACACTGGAGCATTGATATGCTTGGTCTCAGGAATGTCAAACTGATGTGAAGGCTCTCCCTCATCATGAACTATCTCTGGAGGTGGCTGTGGCACTGTGAAAAAGTCACGAGAAATAAAATCCTCCCAAGTAATGCCCTGTTGTGCCAACTGATGAACCACTACGATCTTGATCAGCGCGTAATGATAAATACTTCTATGCTGCTGTGCTGGGGTCTTCTTTTGTACAAAAAACACCATCCTCTCTATGTTGCGATACATGAAGTATGGAATGTTCATCATACGTACCCTTGTGAAATGCATCAACAAACGGACATGGTACGCATAAAGACGTGAGAATCTGCCCTCACAACTAAAATACCGAATGATGAGTTTCATCAAAGGTGCAAACTCATCACTCAGGTATTGGAAAGGAAAAACCCTGCTCAGGTGCCTCATATACCCAGGTTTGATGTATGGCTCATAGTAGGATTTCTCTAACTGCTGACGTTTATTCCATTTTTCTCCAATATTTGGTATCCCAGTGGCCTGTGCAATAGTCTCTGGTGACAGAATGAAATCAACTCCGGCGAGGTTTACATGGCCATCATGTAAATGTAGAACAAACAAACGAGCTATTTCACGATGATGCTGGATTTGTGAAATTAACTCACAATAGTGGTAGCATGATTGATAGCGAAAACAATCCATTGCAAGCGGGCAAGCCTGCAATTGAACCAAAGAAGTGGGCTCTTCCCTGAGATGCTTACCACCTTTTCCACCTCTGCGAGGCCTTCGTGTCACGTTACCCTCTGTTGTGGAATCACTGTCATACTCCTGCTCATAAACTGAATCTGTGTCTGACATGGCTTTAAAAACAAGATGTATTCAATATGTATGTTGATATAGGTGTGGTGAAATCAAAATTTCAATGTATACTCAGAACCCAAATATGTTACATATGCACCAAAGCATCATAGGAAACAAGCCCCAATGATAATAACTCTGTTTAAGTGGATTGGCATAAAACAGTCACTGTTTTGATCACAAGGAAAATTTTGACAAACGAACAAAAAGTGTTATGTGCAGCCTTTGCAATGCTGGCTAAAATTTGTCAAATGAGTATGGGACTGTATTTCATCCATGGAGAATGGGAAAACAACATGATACTGACCATAATGAAATAGTGGAAGTGACAGTGGTAATACAAGGGCAATGACAGCAGTGGTAAAATGATAATTTGCAGCGTGAGGGCAGTGACACTTTGACAATAGATAGGTACCTATATCAATCATACAAGTTGGGAAAATCTTCACAAAGTCACCAACATGTCTTTAAAACCCTAAGGAATAAATCTGGTATGGAGTATAGGGTTTCACCTCTCTACAAACATTTTAAAATTGACTGAGCAGCCATTGCAAACCTACTTGCAAGCTTTCGAGTCGATTTGGCAAGGATCCGGACGCACTAGCAAAAATTTGTTGGTGTTGTAACTGTGTGCGTAGCGCACGAACCCAACGCGTAGCGCACAGCAAGTGCGTAGCGCCCGTGGTTTTTAACACTGGCTGGTGAGGCCAAGTGCGTAGCGCGCACTATATGCGTAGCGCACACCCTGTATGGGTAGCGCACGCCTCCAAACACTATCCACGGCTATGAAAACACGGCTTCGGCCTTCAAGAGCACAAACACGATTTCTGCCTTGAGATTTTTGAACAAATGAAATTGTTTTCCCCTTTTATATGTGAAGAAAATATCTCATCAAATCAGATTTGATTTAAATTTGTTTGCTAACCCACTTTAATAATGTTTGGCACTTTGTCATTTGATCACTTAATATAATGTTGTTCTTTGGCTTTTCCTTGCTTTTTCTAAGTCTTGGACTAATAATAGTTTGTTGACTTTTGCAGGGATCCGGCATTTGGCTTTGGAAAAGATCAGAGGCTTGCTCTGAAACTTTTTGAGATGAAACAAATACAATTATTTACAATAACAATTTTTAGTTCCAAAACAAAGTTTTGGACTAAAAATGTTTTCAAACGCTTTCTGAAAAAATATATTAAATGAGAATCTTTTGAAACCAACCTCATGGCCTGCGGGCTTTTATTACATGTATGCAAAGGACTGAAAACCCTAGACTCTAGGACTAAAGACTTTTATAACGAAACTAATCATTTATGACGATGAATGCAATGATCATGTACTTCGGTGATTTTTGAGAAATTTTTGACTAACCCTGCAGGGACAAGCATGAGGAAACACAAGACAACCAGACCCCCTTGTCAGTCAATGGCATGCCCCTAGCGAAATGCAACGAAGTGGAACGAGCGAGACACCTAAAAATGATATGCAAAAGCGAAAAGATCTCTAACGGAGGGCTGTAAGGACCGACTCTAACAGGTGAAATTGGAAATATGCTGGAAGATTTCAAAAGTGATATGCTGCAAACCCTTGCCTTGCAATTGGACACCATGAACATTAAAAGGAAGCAAGAGGAAGCAAAGAGAACCTTGGTCATCTTTAGTCTTAGATGCACCAAGAGGCATCCTAGGAACGAATGTCTATTGAACGGTATTGAGATTTGCTCAGTCTGTGAAGAAAACCACTCCACAGACAAGTGTCCTTCTTTACCTGGACTCAAAGTTGTATATCAAGGAGCTGAGGGGTCACTGAGCAGCTTTGCTACATCAACCAAAGGAGACCTCTTGGGCCTAGACCATACCAGCAGGGTATGCAAGGGTCATCCCATGCATATTACAACCCCAACCAAACCACAACTAAACCTTATTAGGGACCCCCTACTCATCCTTCCTGATCTACACCCCTCCTTCGTCCTATGCATCTTAGTATCATTCCCAACCAGCCAACCATTCATTTCAACCTTATGTTCAGCCACAACATCAGTGGAATACCCCACTCCGGGGGTGGAGGCCCTAATTCAACGATGTTCTAGCCCTATTTCCTCCACCACCTACCCAACCACAACTCCTGCATTCTGCTCCACCTAAGCAACCCCAGATGCCTTCCCAGCCAAATCCGAACCCGAACAATAGGCAGGCTCAACAAGTATACAGTGGAGAGACATCATACCCAGCTTATGTTGTAGAAATCTAGGAGATCAACCTAAGATCTGGGAGAATTCTCCCTGATAACCAACCTCCCTCTCCAAATAGGGAGGTTGAGGAAGAAAGAGAGGAAAGCAACCTTAAAGTAAATCCACCCTTTCCTAAGAGATTAGCCCAACAACTCCGGCCTACCCCAAAAGAAACTGAACTTCTGGGAGAATTGAAAAATCTATGTGTAAAGGTCCCCTTCTCCAGGAAATAAAAGATGTTCCCATTTACAATAAGTTGATTAAGGAGAAATGATTCAAGCATCCAGGAAGAAGAAAAAGGGATGCCCCTATCATTAATGTCATTGGGCAACTGCCTGACTTAATGCTGGGGTAGGTAATATGTCCAAAGTATTGGACCCTGGAAGCCCTGTAGTAGATGTGCACATCAATGGCACCATTGTCCCACACACTCTGATTGATCTTGGGGCTGCCATTAATGTGATGACCAAGGACACCATGCTCAAGCTCAACCTCCAAGGGTCATTGAGGAAGACCACAACAGTTCTACAACTTGCAGACCGTTCCATAGTCACCCCTCAGGGAATTGTAGAGGATGTGATGGTCTCCATTGACTCCTAGGAGTACACTACAGATTTTCTAGTTCTCCAGCCTAAGGCTAAGCTTAATGGTTACCCTCTCATCCTTGGGAGGCCATGGTTAGCCACAACCGGTGCCTACATTAGCTGCAGAGCTGGGAATATGACCATCAAGAATGGGCATATGTTCAAACAATTAGTTCTATACCCTCCTGCTCAACCTTCCCTAGAGCATGATTTACCTTTATGGTTGGAGGAGGAGGGAGAAGATGAGGTTTATTCTGCCCAACTTTATGCTTTGGAAGCAACCATAAGAGGAGGACAACAAGATGAGGATGACTTAATTGAACACCTACTCCAAAGTCCAACTCCTAGTTCATTACCATTAGAAGAAGAGGTAAGGGAAACCCAGAACAATCATCCAATTGACTTATGCTTGGCCGATTCCAACCCACTCCGTGTCAAAACCATAGAATTCGACCCAGAGAAAACTTTGAAAATTAATCCATCTCTTTCTTCTTTAGAAGAGGAAAATTTATGCAACATGTTGAGAGGAAACCTAGAAGCCTTCGCTTGGAGTTACAAGGAAATGAAGGGAGTACACCCCTCAATGTGTACTCACCACATATACATCAGAGAAGGTTGCAAGCCAGTCAGGAAACCACAAAGGAGGATGAATCCAGCTCTTAAAGACATAGTCAAAGAAGAACTACAAAAACTGCTAGATGCAGGATTCATTTACCCTATCTCAGACAGTGAGTGGGTCTCTCCTTTAGTGTTAGTTCCCAAGAAAAATGGTAAGTGGAGGATTTTTGTCGATTATAGCGAGTTGAACAAAGCCACAAAGAATGATCATTTTCCCTACCCTTCATTGACCAAGTGCTAGATGGCCTGGCAGGGAAGAAGTTTTTTTCATTCCTAGATGGATTTAGTGGGTACAACCAAATCCAAATCTGCCCAGAAGACCAGGATAAGACCACATTCACCTATCCTTGGGGTAATTTTTCCTATAGGGTCCTTCCTTTTGGCCCATGCAATGCTCCTGCCACCTTCCAGAGTGCAGTCTTGAGTATTTTTTATGAATTAGTACATGATTCAATGGAAATTTATATGGATGATTTTACACCTTATGGTTGTGATTTTCAAGAAGCCCTGACTAGCCTAGGCAAAATATTGCACAAATGCATTGAAATGAATCTGTCTCTCAGTCCAGAAAAACATGAATTCTTAATGACTGAAGGCACTGTGATAGGTCATTCAATATCTCAGCAAGGACTACAGGTGGACCCAAACAAAATAGCAATCATCCAAAGGGTCCCACCTCCACAAAAGCAGAGAGATGTCAGGAGTTTCTTAGGATTAGCTGGATACTACCGAAGGTTCATAAAGGACTTCAGCAAGTTGGCCTCTCCTTGTTTGGGTTGTTGGCCAAAGATTCTAAGTTTATATGGTCAAAGAGTTGTCAAGAGGACTTAGACATTCTAAAGGGTAAGTTAACCACTACACCAATTCTTCGAGGCCCAAACTGGGCCCTCCCTTTTCATATTCATGCTAATACCTCACACAAAGCCATAGGAGTAGCCTTAGGTCACGAAGAGGAGAAATTGCCATATGCCATCTATTTTACCAGTAAGAACCTATCAAAGGTTGAGCTAAATTATATTGTGACCGAAAAGGAACTCCTGGATTTTGTGCATTCATTAAAAAAAATTATGCATTACATTACAGGCTATCAAACTTTTGTGCATACTGACATGCTGAAATCAAATATTTAATGAACAAACTAGATGTGAATGCTAGAATTATAAGATGGTTGCTTTTATTACAGTAGTTTGATCTAACTATTGTTGATAAGCCTGGTAAGGAAAATGTTGTTGCATACTTTCTATCTAGGATGAATCTACCTGCAGGTGAAGAAGGAATGGTGGATGACTAGTTACCAGACGATCATTTGTTTGCTATTTTAGTTCTCTCCCCATGGTTTGCTGATATAGCAACCTATTTGGTATCAGCACAGTTCCCACCAAACTTGCCCTCCAAAGAAAAGAGCAAGATAGTTAGGAAAAGTGCCCCCTTCACCTGGATTGGGGGGAATCTATTCAAACTTGGCCCAGATCAAATCTTGAGAAGGTGTGTAAGGGAAGACGAAGTATTTGACATCCTTTTGACCTCTCATGATGGGCCTTGTGGAGGTCACTTTGCAACAAAGAGGATAAAATTCAAAGTGTTGCAAGCAGGCTATTATTGGCCTACTCTTCATCAGGATGTGAAAAAGTACATTAGTCAGTGTGATCAGTGCCAGAGGATGGGAAAGCCTACTCCGAGAGATGAAATGCCCCTACAACCTCAAGTTACTTTCAAGCCATTTGACAAGTGGGGCATGGACTTCATTGGGCCTATCAACCCTCCTTCAAAGTGAAAGCAATACATTATTGTGTGCACTGATTATTTGACTAAGTGGGCTGAAACCAAGGAAATTAAGGCAGCAACAGAAGAGAAGGTGGTTGAGTTCCTAAGGGAGAATGTATTCTACAAATTTGGGTACCCTAGAGAGCTAGTCACAGACCAAGGCAGCGAGTTTACCTCCAACATGATTGAATAACTGCTCAACCATCACAAAATCAAGCATAGGACCTCCACTCCTTATCATCCACAAGCTAATGGGCAAGTGGAGGTGACCAACAGGGCACTGGAGAGCATCTTAACCAAGGTAGTGAGTAGCAGCAGGAACGATCGGGCAGAGAGACTAGTTGAAGCCACCTGGGCCTATAATACAACATGGAAAACCACCAGTGTATTTACACCCTATGAGATGGTTTATGGGAAAAAGGATTTGTTGTCCATTGAGTTTGAATATAACACATTGAGGATGAAATCCCAACTAGATTTGGATCTCAGTCATGCACACAGAGAAAGATTGTTCCATTTGAATGGCTTGGATGAATTCATAATGCAGGCCCTCCTACATACAGAGATAGTTCAGCTTCAGAGGAAGATCTGGCATGACAAACATATTAAGGAGAAGCAATTTCAAGAGGGAGACTGGGCATTGTTATATGATTCTAAGTATAAAGACTTCAAGGGCAAGCTAAGGACAAGATGGCTCAGACCTTATGTGGTGGAAAGATGCCATGACAATGGTTCATTGCAAATCAGAACTATAGATGAAGAAGCCATTCCATTGCTAGTTAATGGACATCGATTGAAAATGTACAAGAGGCCTTTATCAAAACAAAAGTTCATTGACAATATCAATAAGACAGTGATGATGGTGGAGCAAGTTCCAGCTCCTCCCTCATCAGGCCATTGAAAAAAGAGAAAAAAGAATAATGATTCAGGTGAAAACCCCCATGAGGTGCCTGAGTCCCATCTTTGGGTTGAAAACCTCGTGAGGCGGCCCAAGGATGAGAAAAATGAAAAGAATAAGAATATCCATGGGTGAAAACCTTCCTTGAGGCGCCGAGGGCAAATATCTAGGGTGAAAAGCTCTCTGAGGCAGCCTAGGTGTTTTTCAAAATAACAATAATAATAATAATAATAAAAGAAAAAAAAGAGAAAAAAGACATAATTGTTATTTGCAAGGGGGTGAGAAAGACAATCAAGGAGCAAAGAGAAGATCCATAAGGAACCCTGCCTCACATATATTCATCTCCTCCACTCCTTACCATACATCCCTCCATCATTTCCATTGTTTTTTTACTTCATTGCTTCAATTTAAGGTGAAGATTGTAGATCCCCTGAATGGTAGATTGGTTAGGTCCCCAAAATTCATTCTAGACATGATCTAACCCCTCACCTCATCCATTACCATCATCCTTGCATCCACACACACTCCTACTCCCTCTGTCTATTCATGTAGCATCCTCACAGCCCTAGCCAGCAACAAGACATCAGCCACAGGACATCCTATAGGAAATCTCATGGCAGCCTATCCCACAGAATATCAATCATCAACTACAGGTCTTCACTAGGATGATCCAAGAGCTCCACAACAGCAACAGCAACATCAGATCTTCAGTCACAGACACCTGCAAAAGCCAATAAACCATCAGCAGACAACAGAGGAGGAAGAAGAATGACCATCAGCAGCACCTCTGATCTTCGACAACTGCAACGTGGCATTGAGACCACAGGTAAGTATCCCGCTCACTCACTCATATGCATCATTTGATCAAAATTTGTAAAGGGTACGAGGTAGTTGGTTTATAAGTGAAAAGGTGGCAAAAATAAAATTCTTTAATAACTCAAAATAGAATGCAAGAGCCCAAAAACAGTGACGTAAGGTGGGGCCCCAACCCATATTAAAGTTCGAGCGGTAGCACAAGATTTAAGTAAACATGGGTTCGAGAGGTAGATAACGTGTTATGTGGGGGAGCAACAAGCAAAAGTTATAACTCAGGCTCAATCCCCACAGTTGACCATGACATCACGGTGTTTGACTGAGATCTACGGCCTGATATTGTTGTGGGGGTTCAAGCCTGATGACCATCCTATACACCCCCTACCACCGCAGCAGGGCACCACCATCACTCCAATCCATCTCATCTCCTCCACGTCATCTGCCACCCTCATTCATTACCGTCCACCTCATTCACCATACCCTGTCACCTCATCTGTCGTTCCATAGATACAGTGTTGTTATGGAAACCATTTTAGAATGCTTGAAGAATTAAGACTTGGGGTAGAAACACCAGTTCACCAAAGACTCAGCATACCCTATTTCTTGATGCAATCACTCATAGACTCTAGTAGCAAAGTAAAGGAAGGGAATTCCCAACAGTTGGCTCACCATGGGTTGATCAGGATCCTCATTAAGGATGCCCTCCAAACCCTCAGGATCCCTATAACATGGTTAGTCTTCAGAAACTTACCAGCAGAGGATGACATCAAAACCCTCACCTATGATGTTAGTCCTTCTGTCAGTGAGGAGGAGGCAAAACAAGAAAAAGAAGATACAGAGCTAGATGGGGATGAGATGGATGAAGAAGAAACTAATACAGAGGAACATGATGAAAGAGAACACAAGGAGGATGATGCTAAAACAGAGGAGGAAACGAAGGAAGAAACTGATGGAGATGAGAAAGAACAACAAAAGGAAGAAGATAAGAAAAACAGAGAGGAAGAAGGCATTGACACAGAAGGGGAAGAACAAAAGGAGGAGTCACCTAGGGTGTCTCCAGAGGTCCTTGAGGGGGAGGCAATAGCTGCCATCACTGCTCTCAGCACACCAGTCAAGCAAAAAGGGAAAAGAAGGAGGCAAACCCCTCTATATTTCAGAACAAGAAAGAGCACAAGAATCAAACAAGGGAAGCCACAAATATCAACAAAAATCCCTATTGAGATTGAAGATTCCCCTACACCAAGGGACAGAGAAGCAATAATGAGAGATCAACTTGAGAGGGAAAATGCATGGTTGAGGACAGCTGCAAGAAAAGGAAAACAAACTAGCATATATGGCCAGCCTCTCCTTGGAGGCCATCCAGTGTAGGATGCCAGCTAAATCCTATGCTCTTTACCTCAGAGAACAATGGTTGCAATTTCAAATTAAAACACTAGCACAAAGGGGCACCATGCCATTTCAGGACTGCAGGCAGTTTATTGATCTTTGTGATCAAAGTGCACTAGAGGATAGGGCCAAAATGGTTGAGTTTTACTTGCACAACATGGCCCTCACAGACATGAATATTTGGGATCCTAATGCAAAGCTAGGAGATCTACAATTAATGGCTTTGGCATCATCGATGAACCATGAGAAGTCAAGGGCTGCAAAGATGAAAAGAATATTGGCCAGAGAGAAAAATGAACCTCTTTTCATCAGAGCTAAACAATCAAATCCCATGGCCCTAATCAACACCCATAATCTAATTTCAAATGATCCTCAACTGGAACCTAGATATCTTGCTGCCCAAGAGCAAGCAATTTCACATTTTGAGGATATGTTTAGGCTGCTAAGAGATGATAATATACATGCCTGCTAAAGGAGATGGAACACACTGCCACACAACTTGAAGATCAGCGAATATCACTCCCCTCAAAGGTTGAGAGAGGCACTCAACATGAAACCTATGTATAAGCAATCAATGCAAAGGTTGAAGGTCAATTGGATAGGCCTAAAACTCAGTCCACCACTACTCCTATGGATGCTAGAAGGGAGAAAATAAGAAGAGGAAAAGAGGCAGTGGGAAGAAGTAGAAAGGAAAGCAAGCTTCTATGAACAAGAAGAAGTGACCACAACAGAAGCATGGGATGTCAGAGAGGCTACCATAGCCATGATGAAGTACATGGACATTGATTAAGTTTCTCAGAGGATGAGCAACACTTTTAGTAGAGGGGTGATGATGAGCCTCATCATTGGGTGATTATATGGGCCTTAATTCACCTCCTAGCTTAGTCAAACCAACTATTCTCACAACTTATTGCATACTTTTGATCATATTTTGTTTATGAGATGAGTTAGAGTTGGATATTTTGCTTTGTGGTCTAATGTGCATTTAATGCAGGAATAAAGGATAAAAGCAAGGAAAAATGCAGGAATAAAGGATAAAAGCAAGGAACTGTGGCAAAGACCTTGGTAAAAACTCGAATGGGACAAGGGAGAGGAATTATAGGAGGTAAATCCTCCTCATTTACTACCCCTCCATTCAAATATTCCTCCATCAGCTCGGAGTGCAAACAGCCAAATCATGAGGACTAGAAGGCAGTCGAGCAAGTGAAAGTGACAGAAACCAGTTTATCTTGAGTTGGGAGCCAAGCCTCCCTAATGGGAAGGAAGTCGTTAGAGACTTCAGATGTATAAGTAGAGAGGCTTAGGACCTCAGTAGGATTCGGATTTTTATTGTAAAACTCTACTTTATTTCTGAGCTGCAAGACTTGTGACAGTTTGTTATGTAATCCATGGTTTTGATAATAAGAATGAGTTTCGTTTTGAGCCAACACTAAGTTAACTCAGAGGGCTGAAGCTCTTGGGTTAGGGCCCAACCCGAGCAGCCAAAGCTCCTCTTTATTGTACATGTACGCTAGCATAGATTCCTCGTTTTTTGTTCATTTGCTTAACTATCTGCATTTCCATTACAGCAGTATAACATAGATGTGGGTTTCTACTCATTTGCTTAAGTAGCTGCATTTCCATTACAGCAGTATAACATAGATGCAGGTTTCTACTCATTTGCTTAAGTAGCTGCATTTCCATTACAGTAGTATAGAGTAGATGATTCATGGTTTAATTGTTCATTTGCTTAAGTAGCGGCATTCCCATTACAATAGTGTAGAGTAGATCGGTTGTGCTTTAGTTTACTTCCATTTGTGCCTTCTTTCAATTAGCAGGTTAGCTAGGAGAAAAAGATCACCATAAGGTTTTCTACAGGTGTCTCGGCCTCACCTCCTCCCATGACTTGAGGAAGAGACCCTTCAGCAACCCCAAAAACACAGGTTTCTAGTTCTCGCATGAGCTTTGGAGTTTGTTGTTTGATGCAGTTACTTGTTTCATTTCACTGTCGTCTTTTTCCATCACTCTCGGTCCACCCTCACCCTCACCGATTTCTGTTGTTTTCATTGAAATCTCCTTCAGCACTTTCTTCATGCATAATTCCCTTACCGTCCGATCCACAAAAAACCTGATTAAACACCGTTTGATTCATTAGTTTATCCAATGACCACCACGTGTGAAGTCTTCCACCTACTTTATGCGCTCCAATCTCCATCGTCGATCTGTCTCTTGATCCAACGACTATCGCGTCACCTCAATAATTTATGTGCTCCAATCTCCATCGTCGATTGTTTAGCCTGATCCGACGTTTATCGCGCAATCTCACCCAGATTATTTCACAACCGTTATCTGCCCGAGAGCATGTGAGAAAAGTGGTTTTCTTGTGCTACATGTCACCCAGTTAGGCTAATCGCGCAAAATTTTGAAATTCCACTTACAACCTTGAGGGCACGCGTGAAATTGCTTACTGCCTAAAGAAACCCACTCCATCATTCCACATGTTTTCTTTCCTTTTTTCTCCACATGACTTAATCCTATTCGCTTGTCAGTTCACTTAAACCCCACGATAAGATCTCCACCACTCAATCTCCCATTTAACCCTGTTCTTCCATCGATTCACTTAACCTACGTGATAAGAACTCAGCCGCTCATCTTTCGTTAATCTTGTCCATCCATATTTCACTCAATCTCACGCGATAGAATCTCTGCCATTCATATTTTGATTAGTCTTGTTCGTTCATCTCTTGACTTAAACCTCCCGCGACAGGATCTCCGCCATTCATCTCTTGACTTAAACCTCCCGCGATAAGATCTTCGCCATTCATCTTCCGATTAGTTTTATTCATCCATCTATTCATGTAATCTTCTGCGATAAGATCTCTATCGCTCATCTCCCATTAATATTGTTCCCGATCGATCCAATGGTTCTGATGCACTTCTGCTTCGTTACGTCCTCCTTTCACTGATTTCAATATTTGCTTTCTATTTTGCTTAACTCCTTGCATGCTTGATTTTACCAACAAAACCAAAAACTCGAAAACAACTTTAGTTTAGTTTCTTTGCTTATTCATTAGTTTAGTTTGATGCTCTTTACTTCTGCAACTTAGATAGTAGCATTAGTTAGTGTTTATTTAGCAACTCTGCTTAGCTTAGCCGTTTAAATGGATAATTTAGATATGGTGTGATTTAGCATTACATGTTGTTTTCTTCATTACTGCAGTAGAGTAGCTCTCTTAGAATAGATTTGCTCTTCTTCCATCAAAGAATCAAGCTTCTTCTGACTCTATAGAAACCTGGCTTGGAATCCCTGGAGTCTCTGGCAAGATGAACAAGTGACAACAGGAAAGACCTTCACTTCTACTTGTGCATATAGCACTGTCACCTCCAAGTTTGTACAAACCCCGGGTTGATAAGTAAATTTGGTAGCCCAGGAGTTGCAGCATCCTTGCTGCAATACTGGCGCTCATCAGTTGTACAGTATAAAAGGAGAAAAAAGAGGTAAATGTCTATAGGAATAGTAGAGTAGTAGGTGTAAATAGGTACAAAAGTGGGGGCCAAAAGGGCCATGCAAAGAAAAACATAGAAAGAGTAGACCGCTCCGATACCACTTATTTGAATCTTGGGTAGGAATGAAAAAGAATACAAATGTAAACATAAACACAAGGATGCAACAAAAATAAATCTTCATTTCATTAATATCAGAGAACTGAAAGATGCTTACATACAGAATGGAAATAAACTATCTCAGGCGATGGTAGCTCTAAGAGGAGATGTTGTGGCTACATTCCTTTGAACTGTGTTTCAATGAGACTTAAGGGCCTTTTTACCATTGAACAATAAAGGGAAACCCTAAACAACCAAAACCCTAACCCTGGGAGATGGAGCCAAGAGTTTGTTGGCCTCGTTGGGTTAGTTGGACAACCAACTTCCTAGGGTCGTAACTTGATCATATGATCTTTTTTTGGGCGCGTATGATACATTGTTATACATGTATGTCAGAGTACTACAATATTCACAACAAACTTGTTGCTGACCTAAAAAAAACGTTGTTTAGGGGGTCAAAACAACTCTGGAAGTTCAGGAGCCTAAAAACTACTAAAAATAGTAAATTGTGCTATAATAAAGGAAACTGATGAAACCAGTTGGAGGTCCAAGTGGAATATATGGGTGGCCACCATCACTTACAGATACAATTAACACGTTGTGTTTTGATGTTAGGGCAATGGTAATTTTATGGAATTGCCTACCCATGGTTGAAATTCAATTAGAACTGACTCTTCTCAGGTATACATGGAACAAGCTTGCCTCCACATGCTTGGATTTAAATAATTAAAATAGTTGCATACAAATCACTAAGCTTATGATTCCCTTAGCAATGATGCATTCATAACTAAGGTTATATTTTGATTCTAGTAATGATGATGAGCTTTTGACATCAACCCCATGAATTCTTCACCAAAATCATGTCAACATGGTGCTAGCCCTAGCATGATCTTTATAATGAATCATTATTTATCTCGCGATGTTATACAAAAATTCTTAGGTGAGGTTGAACTATTATTTAAACTCGAGTGAATAGAGTACATGCAAACCCATATGTTATTCATATGGAAAGACGATATGCAACTTTGATGTCCTACCCCTAATTAAATATATTTAAAAACCAGTTGAAGTTCATACTTATTTTATGTGAGACCTCTCATATCAAATTTGGGCTACACAACTTAGAGAATGATATACCAAAAACCTTTTATTGGTTATGCTATGAATTTCCATACAATTACAATGTTTTGTTTGCAAATTATTTTGCAACATATTCCACCGGTGATTACTAAATCTTGCAATCATCCTTATAGATAGTCTTTTCTCCTTAAAATGGTGTAGGATCACACACAAGAGAGAGTATATTCTATGCATATGAAAATTAACGAAGAATGGAATCCCCATAAAAACTTATGGAACATTGAATTGTAATCAAACTCATAGACACTACATGTAAACATACTACGACTTGTCCCATTGAAAAGCAATGATACCTATTTATGGTTGTAAACCTTAAAATACCAACACTAGCTATAGGAGGAATTCCTGCACCCTAAGATGCTCATTAAGTTAAACATAGTAAAGGAGTAATTATAATGTTATCTTCATTAATAATATTATATGGTCCATACTAGGGTTTGGAAAAGGAACATAATTTAGAAATTCATAATGATATAATGGCTTTATGTTGTGCAATTATATTCAATCACCTCCTCACCTATGAATCATACACAACGATTGTATGGGAAAAGAAAAGCATTGAATGTGCATGCACTCTGTTGAGAAAAACATGGCCTAAAAAACCTATTTGTATAACCATGTTTATAGCCAATAAGAAATCTGGAAAATCTTATAGATCTTACTTGCATAACACAAATAGATGCTGAATACCATTACAAATGGGTCACTGCTTAAACTGAAAAAAATGGTTTTTAGTCATCACTCTTATATTGTTTACCAAGTCAGTATGATGGCTCACTAAAATATTGTTCAACATGTGTGTGGAGTCCTAAATAATCTATCTTCTCTTGTACCTTTCCAACTACTCTAACACCAAATAGCCATTAGTGGAAATTCAACATGTCTTGGGATCATTATAGAATTATGAATAGGTCAGATATCAATGTTTGTTAGGTTGTCTTCTAGTTCACATAAATCAAAGAAGAAGAAACCATGGTGTACAATGGATAAGCTTTTGGGCAGGTCTCCCCCTTACAATTAGTTAAGAAACTTCTGAACCCTTTCTCATCGCCACATCTTTGGAATCAAACCTAACTCATAATCACCTCAGTACTGTTGGAAAATTAAAGGGGTGTGTTACAAAATCTGACACCACATAGATTTCCACCCGACTTAGGTGAGAATCGATTTCATTTAGGTAGTATCTTATATTCCTTATAAGTCATTTGATATCCTCCTGACTAGTAAAAGCATTACAAGTATCAACTTGCTTGTCTCTTAATACCATATGAAAGAGAGTGTCCAATTGTTGGTGGACAAAGAGATAATGCAGAAAATGTAATCTCCTCTTCCTAAACCTTCTTGGGATGGGAATCCATTTCAAACCCTCTCCTACAACATTTTAATAAAAAAAGTAAGGGCAATCCCTGAACTATTTTGATTCCAGCAACAAAATTTCCCTCCGTACTTCCAAAGGGACTGAATCAAAGTAAGATGCAATTGAATCCTAGGCAAACAATCGACGACGTTTAATACTAGCATTGCTATCTCCCCCTCTTTGGCTTGCCATTCTATGGTGAGGAGGCATGGTATCTAGGATAGGAGAACAGTTCCAACAACCTAAGAGAGAACCATGAACAATGAAACAAACACAGAGGCAAACCATTGACCCTTGAAAGCCCGACTGAAACATAATCAAATCGTTGCCTAAATTCTACACACAGGGCCCGAATTCAAGGGGACTTGAAATTCACTACACATTAAGGGCATAAAACTCGGATAACCCACTCACAAGACACTACATGAAGACTCCACAGACTCAAACAACCCTCTAAACCACATCTAGAGTTAAATATCAGTAAAAACTTAGCCACAACGGTTCCAATTGTGAAGGTATAGAGGGAGTTCCCAATTGAGTTTACAAAATCCCAATTCCCCAAAATAGGAGTTAGAGAAGACTTACAAAAGAGAGAGATGCGCAAAACCTGAACATATATTGCACCTCTAGAAAGAAAGAAAAAACTCTTGTGCTAGAACCACACAAAAAAATGACTAGGATACCAACAACCACAAACCAATATTTAGCAGGGATGTGAAATACCTGTGAAGTCACTATCCAGGAGGGGAAAATTGGAATAGATAACCACCAATACGAAGATGGGCCCACACTCTATAGCATGCATAAATAGAACGAAAAACATTGACCCAAACCTCTCATCAACATAAAGAAAACCACATATAAGGATGTCTTTGTACCACCAGAGCTAAAAACTTCATCAACCACACCAAAGCAAACGATAGACACTACCAAGCAGACATAACTCACTGCATCAAAAATACCAGAAGCAGTAGGGTGAGGATATCACCTCACCACCACTACGCTACACAACATACCTCCGCACCCTAACACTGCACCCATGCATTTATAATGAAGGGATGTGAGGTTGCAAACCCAAGCCCGTTACCTACTCAGTGCCATGCCGTGACAAAATATGGACAAGTGTGATCCTGTCATGTCGTTCAACAAAATGTTCCCTCCATGGATCACAACCCCATTTGGGAATTAATTAATTTAATTAAAAGGGCGAAAAGGGCATAACTACTTTTAAGATAAATCTCAACCTTTGATTTGTGACTATTGAAAACATTTTAAAATATTCCATGGAAGTTAAATATGTACCATCCACTTAATAAATATTGATATAATTTATTAGATTTATGGATTTTCTCATGCATGAAGAAGGGGATTCTGAGAAAGAATTTTATAAATTATGATCTTTTGGATCTCGATGTAGAGGGCATGCTCTGTAAATTTGATTGAATTCCTCAATAAAGGTCTCTTTAATGTTTAAAGCAAATTTTATTAAATTTGTTGTAGAGCTTGCAAAATCTACTCCATTTGAGTCTCTAGAAATTGTGAGGCTTTTATGAAGTTATATATCAAATTTTACCCATGCGTGCCTCATCAAATATTGACAAGGTTCCAAAAGTTACATTTCAAAATTTTGCCAACAACTCACAATAGCATTAGGACCATTGGGGTTCGAAAAATTTGGCAAGATTCTAAAGGTTATATGAAAAAATTGGTCGATTGAAGAAAATGCCATTGGGGTTTGAGGAATTTGACAAATAACTAAAAGTTACATGTTAAATTTTGCTAATAGTCCGGTCATGGATGTTAAATGAAAAGGTGAGGGTATTTATCTATTGCAGGTCAATAAAAAGTTTGAGGTATTTATTTTATTGGTGGTCAACTAAAGGGGTTGACCTCATTATTCACCGACAAAAAGTTTGGGATTACCTCATTGGGCAAAAGGTTTGGGGTTGACCTCATTATTGATCAACAAAATGTCTGGGATTGACCTCATGGCGTAAAAAGTGTGGGGTTGACCTCATGAACACATCTAAGAAGAGTTTGGAGTTTTACCCCCATCCACTTTGGGAAATATTTTGGGTTGGAGTGTGGACAAATGACTTTTACCCCATCGATTTGGAGAAACATTTTGGGTTGGAATATGGGCAAATACACACTTAGCTATTACAACAATATTTCTCATCATCATGTAGTTAACAAAGAATTGAATCTCTTAGAGGGATCACCCGAGATAACCCTAATTGACTTATTTGCATCTGAGATTTATTATTATGGTAACCCCAATTGACTTATTCACATGTGAGACTTATTATTATGGTAAAATGTATTTAGATGGATTTATAAATTAAAGTTTTATATCGCTCTTACAAGTATGTTAAGGGAATTAATTAAGCTAATGGATAACATGGCAGTTTTCCCTTGGTGTTGTCATGGTAGTTTGGATTGGGTATTGGCAGTAACCATCCAAACTTATGTTTTAATAAATTTTATACAACCAAAAAAAACTCTTAACAAAAAAATTTAATTACAATCTTTAAAAGAATCTTTAAATTGAATTTAAAAAACACCAAAATTTAATATCAAATAAATTTTTTACATCAGTTAGACCTAAAACTACATTTGATTAGCTAAAAACTCATCTTCTTCCAAGTGCAGGAAATCTATTAATCTTTGGGACTCAAATGTATCCAACGAGAGTGATAACTTATCCCCTTGCATATCATTAGTAAATTATCCCAGATAGCATGGTTTTCCTTATATGATAATGATAATTTAAGTTGCATTAACATAAATTAACAAATAACAAATGTTTTCATTGCTAAATAACATTCAAATTATAATAAGTTTTGGCATTGTAACACCCTTCTGTTGCATCATATTTACTTTTATTTTTACCAAGTTTATGCAAAACTTAGAAACTTTTAAATTCACTTAACATGTTGTTAAAGAAGTTAAGGCTGGAAAAGCCAAGTATCATGACATTTTGTTTAAAGAAATTAAACAGGGTTAATTAAGGAAAAGACTAAATACAAAACAGTTATAACAACTCCCGGAATAGTTACAAACGGTTGCCATCACTTTTCCCAAAAATGGAAAAGGAAAGGGTAGCAAGGGGGTTGTAGAATTGTTCCTTGAGCTAGGTTGTGATACCAGTGGGAAGATTTGAATTATGGAAAACAGTCGAATGGGTATGCGACTTGAGGCTGGACAATAGTCCTGACGCCCAAGATACCTGACTGCTTTTATTCAAACTGTTAGGAGCAGGAAGTGCTCGATGGGGGACCATGGACGTGATTTCCAGGTCCATGGCTGGGTGGTGAGACCTTCCAGAAAGAGTATTGATTACACAGTGTAAATAAATCGGAACAAATAAGTACCAAAGGATTATATTTATTATTGACAATTAAATGGTGTGTAACTAGGAGTAATGGTCTCGTTTTCTTCTGTCTTTAAGCTAGATACTGCTAATTATGGATAACATTTTGTATACCCAGTTACATTCATCATAGAGAAGAATTGATGCCATAATTTTTCTCTAGTTTTATATTATGGTTAAATCTAAACCATGCAATATTATTACAAATCTAACTAATATGTTGTTGTATTAAAGACAAATGTAATGACAATAGAGTTACAATCCATGCTTAGACTTTGTTAATTGTACATATTTTTGAGAATGGAAACAATTAAATTTATTTGTACATTTAAATACCAGATTAGCAAGGAAGAAGCAAACAGATTATTCGTTACTTTCCTAACCGAGAAAGGCTTGCAGCCTGAAGGCACAAATTTATTTCGATTGTAAAATAGGAACGAAATCAGATTCAATATATATATCCTAACTATGCACATATTCAAGATTCAACATACATAAATGACTCATTATTATGCATATATTCAAGATTCAACTTACATGCATGACTCTTTACTATGCAGGCATTTTCTTATTCACGAATAGGTATCGCCATTAGAAACCATGAGTAAGAACAATATTATATAAACTGAAAATCTTAAGAACTATAACAAATATTAAATATTCCTTTGTTCTGACTCTCGGCTCAATCATTTCCATTCATTATACAAGACACATTCATATTTTCGCAAATCTATTCATATACCCGGCTTGCCATGGCAAGGGTCGAGACTTGGCGAAGGTTGTCCATAAAACCCAACAAACATTCAGTACAATCAGAGAAAAAAAAAACATAGTCACATTTGGCAGCGTATACATTAAGCAACATTTATTAATAATTTCAGTTCGGAAACCATTTGGAAAATTTCAGTAAAATCCAGGCAGTCAAGCTGCGAATCCAAATTGGCCACAACCAATCAAAATATCCATCATTCCTAAAACATTTGCGAATTCTAGGTTACGGTGAGGGTTTGGCTGTGCCGAGAGCCAGCAAACCCTCCCACCCTCAAACATGGAGCTAAACCTAGTTTATTAGTCAAGCATGTTGTCAATTTGAGAAGTATAACCAACCTGTAAATAGCAGAGAATTTTAGCTTAGGTATAGATCCTTTTCGGAGGCTCATTAGCTCCGGAATCAGGGTTGAGATATTACCTGTGAAACCCATCAAGAAAATCTTTTAGAGGTAGTCATAGGGAAGATTAACCTGCAGATAATACTTAAATAAAACTATGCTAATGATATCAGTACCTGAGAGAAGCTGCGCCATCATTGGAGCACCGCATACCTGAAAGGCAACATCGAAATGTCAACCATCACTGCCTAGAAGGAAAAAAAAATAAGAAAGGGTGTTTCGGAGTAGAGCAAACCTGGTCTCTGGAGCAGAAGGGTATCCCTGTTCGGCCACCGGGGTCGAGGGAAGAGCCAAGACCATCCACCTGAACATGCCTACAGAAAACGTTGGGGTCAGTATCATAGAGAAGGAGTGAGGGTAACTATGAATACAATCAAATATTGTATTTGGTTATCTTACCTCGTTGTTGTTGCTTGTCTGAAGGCGATAGCCATTTGTTTCTAGAACCGTAGGATGTTATGCAGAGACAGAAGTAGAAACCCTCATTCCATTGCTTCATACACTGCTCGTTACAGAGCTTCACCCTTCTCGCCACCGGTAGAGCGAAATGGGATAAAGAGGTAAGGTTAGGGTTTTACATTCGGGTTAGATTTCCCATGTCTAAGCCACCTGTATCGACCGAATGCATCATTCAAACCTTTCACCTCTGCATTTAATCAAAACCAAGCGGAAGAGTCATCACCTCTACCGAGGTGAGGACAGGTGGAGCGCATCTATGACATCGGACAGATAGCCATGTAGATGGACCTGGGTTATATTTAATTCAAATCCTTAATACGCGCGAGTCCATTGTGTCACTAATGACTCCATTAAAAATAAAATAAACTGTGTATTGCATAGGGTAAGATTGAAAATTAACTATGGTAATTAAGAAGGACTTTTTTTTTTAATTCGAGGTGTTACAAATGGTATCAGAGCCCAGATTCGTACATTGAGGCTTCTAGGTTAAATAATACACAATATAATATTATTTTTTTGCTATCATGCTTAAAATATACAATAAACAATTGAGTTGTAAATGTGAACACAAAGACAGAGACAAAAGTCTACACTCAACATGCAAAGGAGCCCCAGGATCCCAAACCCACCGGAGGTGCCTTATGTAGAGGCCAATCTGGATATATGGATACAACTAGGAGAGGAGTCTCGACAAGCTAATGTTGTGCTGCTAGAAACAGTGCAACAACTACGTACATAAATGATAAATTTGAGGTCAGATAATGAATGCATGAGACATGAGCAAGAGAAGATTCTCAAGAGCCTGTCCGACTGACAGAATCAGTGAGGGCCAAACCCTAGTACAGAGGACAAAGAAAGAACACCAATAGCTCACCATGGTGAGGATAATGCCGAGTCAGCAGAAGGACATAAGGAGGATGAAGAAGGGCGTTCAGATAACGTGTCAGACCAAAGGAAAACCAAAAAGCAAAAGACAGAATTACAGGGTGAATTTAAGAAAATAAAACCATCACTGTTCGAAGGAGAATCCGAGGAGGCAACCGAAGCATGGCTGATTGATATGGGGAAATATTTCCAAATTTATGAATACACTGACAAGCTCAAAGCACGTTTAGCGGTTTATCAGTTACGGGGAAAAGCCACTCTCTGGTGGGAAGAAATCAAGACAGTGAGAAAGATTGATGAAGAACAGGTGACATGGCAAGAATTCCATAAACACTTTAAGGATAAATACTTGACTGAGCGTTACTACGATGAAAAAGCGAAGGAGTTCCATGAGTTAAGGTTGGGAACCTTGACTATGGACGAATATGTGAAGAGGTTCACCTCCTTGCTATGATATGTTCCATACATGTAGGAGGAGAAAGCAAAGATTCAACGATTTATCAGCAGTCTACCTAATTTCATGAAGGAAAAATTGGAATTTGACTATCCGAGATGAATGGACGATGCGGTGCACAAGGCCTGTATCTATTACCAGCAGATGAAACAGAAAAATGAGGCACCCAAAGGAAATTCAAGCAGAAAAATGAGGAATCTACCCCCAAATAGATAGCAGAAGTTTGGAAATGGTTGGAATAGTCAGTAGAGAACCTTTGGAAAATTTTCTAGAAATCCACCCAAGTTTCCAGCATACCCCGAAAGCAAATAGACAAAGGGAATTAATAAGCCTGTGACCGAACAACCACCTAAGCCACCTCTGCAATGTTGGGGCTATGGAGAATCTCACTATTATAAGAACTTCCCACACAAGGCCCGAACTGAACAACTTTCCAACATGCAAGAAGCTTCTACAGTTGGAGATATAGCAAGGAGTATGCCCATAATTAATGCCGCTTTGGACGACCATCAGGCAGAATACCAGCCCACCATGATCGAGTGCGAAGGTATGATTGCTAATCAACCTGTTTCTGTTTTATTTGATCCAGGTGCTAGCCTGAGTTATATTAGCCCCAAGGTGGTAGAAAAATGTCAGCTGCCCAGTAGCAAATTTAAGAAATCCTGGCTAGTACAACTAGCCACTGGAGCTAAGAGGAAGGTGTCTGCCAAATCAGAAAATTGTCCTATCTTAGTTTCAGGGCAGCTCATTCATGTCGATCTAAATATATTACCCCTAGGTTCCTACGATGTACTGATAGGAATGGACTGGTTAGAAGGACGTTGGTCCTTAGTGGATTGTAAAAAGAAATCTGTGAACTACCTTACAGAACTGGGGCAAAGAAAAGAAATTCAAGGAATCCAGAAAAGCATGAAGTTACACCCCATCACTGCTAACCAGCTGGGGAAATGCATTAGAAAAGGCTGTCAGATTTACGTTGTTCAGGTAGGATACTCTAATGACAAAAACAAGATGACTTCTTTAGAAAACATCCCTGTAATCCAAGAATTTGTGGATGTATTTCCAGAAACTATTCCTAGGCTGCCCCCTAGACGTGACATCGATTTTACTATCGAACTCATACCTGGAGCATGGGACTTTAAGGTTGTGCATTGACTACTGACAGCTAAACAAACTCACCGTCAAAAATAGATATCCTTTACCTCGGATTGACGATTTATTTGACCAAGTGCAGGGGGGCAGTGTATTCTCTAAGATTGATCTAAGATCCGGTTATCACCAAATCCGAATAAAGGACGAGGACATCTGTAAGACTGCCTTCCAAACTCGCTATGGTCATTACGAGTTCATAGTACTGCCTTTCGGCCTTACAAACGCCCCAGCTACTTTTATGAGCCCGATGCACAATATATTTCAACCTTTCCTAGATAAATTTGTGCTGATTTTTATAGATGATATATTAATTTATTCAAAAAATCAGGAGGAACACGAACAACACTTAAGAATCGTGTTGCAAATTTTGCGAGATAATCAGCTATACGCTAAATATAGCAAGTGCAATTTTTACAAAGATAAAATTCAGTATTTGGGTCATGTTATATCAGCTGAGGGCATAACGGTTGACCCAAAGAAGATAAAAACAATAATGGAATGGACAGCCCCGAAAAATGTTGCTGATATCATATCCTTTTTAGGCCTGGCAGGTTATTACCATCGATTCATTAATTTTTTTCAAAAATAGCTTTTCCTATGACCTCCCTACAGAAAAAGGGTGTGTTTTCCATTGGACAGCAGAATGCCAGTAGAGTTTTGAGTAGCTGAAGCAGTTACTCACCATGGCACCAGTGTTGAAAGTAGCAGATCCAGAAAAATCATTCGTTGTTTGCACAGATGCAAGTAAGGAAGGAGTTGGTGGAGTATTAACTCAAGAGGGAAAGGTCATCGCATATGAATCACATAAATTGAAAGACTATGAACATCGGTACTCTGCTTATGATCTAGAGTTAACAACAGTTGTACACGCGCTTAAAATGTGGTGGCACTACCTTTTAGGAAAGAAATTCTACTGTTAACCGATCATAGCAGTTTAACAATTTTTTTTAATTAGTCAAGTTTGAATGCTTGGTAGGCCCGGTGGACTGCATTTCTAAGAGAATTCGACTTCGATATGAAACATCTTAAAGGAAAAGAAAATCGGGTGGCTGATGCATTAAGCAGAAAAATGCATTGTGTCTATGAGATACAACTCAGTCAGGCACAATCTAACCTCCCTGAAATTATCAAGGAAGCATCCCTCAAGGATCTAGAATATGCTTTCTATTGCAGCAAGTAGCAGAAGATCGGAAAAATTAAATCAGTCTCATTATGATATAACTTCTGGAGAATTGTTGACATTCATGAGAAATTAGTCAGTTACGACTACCTCTCATGGAAATGGTCATACGTTTGAATGACTTACTTAACGCAGTTGAATCCCAAAAATGATATCTAATAAAATTTATGTTCCCAATCAAAATTCCGTTAAGTAATTATTACTGGATGAATTTCACAGGAAGCCTTATGCCGCCCATCCAGGATATCAGAAACTTTTAACAGCTATCCAGAAAAGTTACTTCTGGCCAGGATTAAGAAAGGATGTTGCGGAGTACTTATCCAAGTGTTTGGAATGTCAGTTAGTAAAGGCAGAGCATCAACATCCCGTGGGTCTCCTACAACCGTTACCCATTCCTGAATGGAAATGGGATACAATTACTTTAGATTTTATTACAGGATTACCCCGCACTAGAAAGTAGCATGATTCAATTATGGTGGTAGTGGATAAGCTGAGTAAAACAACCCATTTTATACCAGTGAAATCCACCTACAAGACAGTAGAGATAGCAGATATATTCATGAAGGAAATCTTTCGATTACATGGGATACCTCGGGTTGTGATTTCTGACAGAGATGTAAAATTTACATCCGCTTTTTGGAAAACCCTTTTTGTTGGGTTGGGTACTCAGATTCAATTCAGTACCGCTTACCATCCACAAACGGATGGCCAAACAGAACGAGTAAACCAAGTCCTCGAAGATATGTTAAGAATGTTCGTTATGCAGCAACCCCACAAGTGGGAGGATTACCTCCATTTAGTAGAGTTCGCGTATAACAATGGCCATCATGAGTCATTGGGCATGAGCCCTTTTGAGGTACTATATGGAAGGAAGTGTCAGGTACCCACAGACTGGAATAACCTAGTTAATAAGTTGGCATTGGGTCCGGATATGTTAGCTGAAATGGAGGCCATAGTGAAAAAGGTTCGCCAGAACTTAAAGGCCGCACAAGATAGGCAAAAGGTTTATGCAGATAAAAAGAGGACTCATAAAGAATTCCAGATAGGGGATCATGTATACTTAAAAGTTAAACCTCGGAAAAAACACTCTACAGTGGAAGGGTTGCGCCAAACTGGCACCACGGTATTGTGGACCGTTCCAAATCCTGGAACGAATTGGACCAGTGGCATATAAATTAGCACTTCCAGGCCACATCCGGGTTCACAATGTCTTCCATGTATCCTTGCTAAAAAAATATGTATACAACCCTCAACATATAATTAACTGGGAAAACATACAGGTAATAGGAACAAATGAATATGTGAAGTCAAAATTGTTGTTTGGCACAATTCTAACTATCAATTATGATTTGTGCAGGTCGAGCCCGAGGGAGAGTTCCTGGCAGAGCCTCTTTGTATTCTAGATCGGAGAGAAACCACCTTATGGAAGTGAACCATCCCCCAGGTTAAAGTGCAATGGAGGCACTTTGGCCCGGAGGAGGCCACTTGGGAAGAAGAGGAGATCATGCTGCAGGCCTATCCGACATTATTTTCTTAGAAGAACACCGAGGACGATGTTCCTCATAAGGGGGGAGAGTTGTAACACCCTTCTGTTGCATCATATTTACTTTTATTTTTACCAAGTTTAAGCAGAACTTAGAAACTTTTAAATTCACTTAACATGTTTGTTAAGAAGTTAAGGCTGGAAAAGCCAAGTATCATGACATTTTTGTTTAAAGAAATTAAACAGGGTTAATTAAGGAAAAAACTAAATACAAAACAATTATAACAACTCCTTGAACAATTACAAACGGTTGCCATCCCTTTTCCCCAAAAGGAAAAGGAAAGGGCAGCAAGGGGGCTGCAAGAATTTTTCCTTGAGCTGGTTGTGATACCAGTGGGAAGATTTCAATTATGGCAAACAGTCGAATGGGTATGTGACTTGAGGCTGGACAGTAGTCCTGATGCCCAAGATACCCGACTGCTTTTATTCCAACTGTTAGGAGCAGGAAGTGCTCGGTGGGGGACCGTGGACGTGATTTCCAGGTCCATGGCTGGGTGGTGAGACCTTCCAGAAAGATTATTGATTGCACAGTATAAATAAATCGGAACAGATAAGTACCAAAGGATTTTATTTATTACTGACAGTTAAATGGTGTTTATTAGGAGTAATGGTCTCTTTTTCTTCTACCTTTAAGCTAGATACTGCTAATTATGGATAACATTTTATATAACCAGTTACATTCATCATAGAGAAGAATTGATGCCATAATTTTTCTCTAGTTTTATATTATGATTGAATCTAAACCATGCAGTATTATAATTTTACAAACCTAACTAATACGCTGTTGTATTAAAGACAAATGTAATGACAATAGAGTTACAATCCCTGCTTAGACTCTGCTAACTGTACATATTTTTGAGAACAAAAACAATTAAATTTATTTGTACATTTAAATACCAGATTAGCAAGGAAGAAGCAAACAGAGCATTCGTTACTTTCCTAACCAAGAAAGGCTTGTAGCCTGAAGGCACAAATTTCTTTCGATTGTAAAATAGGAACGAAATCAGATTCAATAAATATATCCTGACTATGCACATATTCAAGATTCAACATACTTGCATGACTGATTACTATGCATATATTCAAGATTCAACTTACATGCATGACCCTTTACTATGTAGGCATTTTCTTATTCACGAATAGGTATCGCCATTAGAAACCATGAGGAAGAACAATATTATATAAAATATTAAATATTAAATATTAACTATATTAAATAAGAACTATATCAAATATTAAATATTCCTCTGTTCCAACTCTCAGCTCAATCATTTCCATTCATTATACAGGACACATTCATATTTTCGCAAATCTGTTCATATACCTAGCTTGCTATGGCAAGGGCCGCGAAGGTTGTCCATAAAACCCAACAAACATTCAGTACAATCAAAGAAATAAACATAGTCACATTTGGCAGCGTATACATTAAGCAACATCTATAAATAATTTCAGTTCGAAAACCATTCGGAAAATTTCAGTAAAATCTAGGCAGTCAAGTTGCAAATCCAAACTGGCCACAACCAATCGACATATCCATAATTCCTATAACATTTGTGAATTCTGGGTCACGATGAGGGTTTGGCCGTGCCGAGAGCCAGCAAACCCTCGCACCCTCAAACGTGGAGCTAAACCTAGTTATTAGTCAAGCATGCTGTCGATTTGAGAAGTATAACCAACCTGTAAATAGCAGTGAAGTTTAGCTTAGGTATAGATCCTTTTCGAAGGCTAATTAGCTCTGGAATCAAGGTCGAGCTATTACTTGTGAAACCTATCAAGAAAACCTGTCAGAGGTAGTTGTAGGGAAGATTAACTTGTGGATAATACTTAGATAAAACTATGCTAATGATATCAGTACTTGAGAGAAGTTGTGCCATTGTTGGAGCACCACATACCTGAAACGCAACATCAGAATGTCAACCACCATTGCCAAGAAGGAAAAAAAAATAAGAAAGGGTGTTCCGGAGTAGAGCAAACCTGGTCTCTACAGCATAAGGGTATCCCTGTTGGCCACCGGGGTTGAGGGAAGAGCTGATACCATCCACCTAAACATGCATGTAGCAAATGTTGGGTTCAGTGTCACTGAGAAGGAGTGAGGGTAACTGTGAATACAATCAAATATTGTATCTGGTTAGCTTACCTCGTCGTTGTTGCTTGTCTGAAGGCAATAGCCATTTGTTTCTAGAATCGTAGGATGGCACGTAGAGGCAGAAGTAGAAACCCTCATTCCATTACTTCATACACTGCTTGTTACAGAGCTTCACCCTTCTCGCCTCCAGCAGAGCGAAATGGGATAAAGAGGTAAGGTTAGGGTTTTACATTCAGGTTAGATTTCCCATGTCTAAGCCACCTGTATCGACTAGATGCAGCATTCAAACCTTTCACCTCTACATTTAATCAAACCAAAGTGGAAGAGACATCACCTCTACTGATGATCTGATAATCACCCTATGAGTGACCTCAGTGAAGATTTATTAAACGAAAGGTATTACAGACCTATGTGCTGGTGTGTGTTCTGTGTTATTGAAACAATGGATCGATCAGATTGTCAATACACAGAAAATAAATGGAAAGACAGCAGAGAAATACAGTAAGCAATATAAAGACACAAGCAATTTTTAATAAGGAGTTCACCCTATTCTCCAGGGCTACGTCTCTGGTCCAGCTTCAGTGGTGGCCTTGTTTTATTGTGTCTTTCGGCAGAGAAATTACAAAGCAGGGACTCGATATGAGTTCTCCTGAAGCAGATTTTGCTTGGCAGGGTGGTTCTTGGATTCCCCAAGCCACTTGGAGTACACAGACTCTTGTTCTTCCTACCAACTCTGTGACCCTCGGTCTACAGTGGAAAGAGCCAACTGTGATGCTTAATCCGGACAGATTCCTCTATGGGAAGGCTTGATTCTTCAAGCTCTTTGGTGCTCGATGCTGCCCATGGTCAGCTTGGCCCTCTGTCTCCTCTGCTTGGCTTTACTGCTCTCTATGCTCAGTCCTCCTCTCAGGGTTCATTGTTCACTGTCTCTCTTGGTCGCTTGGACTCTTCGTTCTGAATCTCTCTCCGAATCCCCATTCACTGTCTCTGTTCATGGCTTTAGCCATTCGACCTCCACGCCTATTCGGTTCCTCTCCCACCTGCGTCGATTCGCCTGTCGCCTGTGTGCTTGGAATTCCCTGTTCGGCGTCAGCATGAACGCTCGAGAAGTAGCCACGTGTCCTCACTGGAACAGCGCCAGCCTGTTCGTCGATTCGTTTCTTTCTCCACCATGGCGGTCAACGGATTCCAAATCTTCTTAAATCGCAGCTTAATCCCCTATCAATTTCGCTCTGTCTATCGGACACAATCTCAGCCATCTGATCTGGGCTCCTCCAGATCCAATGTCATTCGCATGCTGAGCGTGGTTGACTTGCTCGACCGATAACGCGCGATCGCGACGGTTTTTCTCTCACCTCCGCTGCCACGCGTCGATCACTGAGGGTGCTCGCTCCGTTTTCTCCAAAACCGCTTACCGTTCAAGGGCGCCCCGATCAATACCGCCAGTTTCCAGGGTGCGAGTCTCGCCTTTGTACTTTAGCGCCTTTACCTTTTTCCGCCCGCAGTCCTCTGGTTCCCCCACACGACCGGGTGCTTAAGGCTCCTCCTTTTCGGCCCTGTTTGCCCAGCGATGCACTAATGCGCATCGAAAATTAGCTCCTTTTCCCGATCCGGGGCTCCCAGGGGCTATTTTGACCTCCTGCGTAGTCTCCATGAGCCTCGGTCAGCGCGCTTTGACCAAGGTCCTCGTCGTTCCGCGCCGGCTTCCATGGCCACTGGTTCAGGGTGTTTTCGATTGCTGTTTTGGATTCTTCAAGGATTTGTTTCGTCCCGATATAGTCATGGCCTTATGACAGTCATTTATGGATCCGATTTAGATCACGGCCTCCCAACTGAAAAGCTTTTGGACCACCAAAAGTTAGTTTTCTTCAAGCACCGAATAAGTGAGGAAACTGCTGTCTCACTTGTCCAATCTCAATCCACTTCGCATTGCTCGGTTTCGAACCTTTAAGCCCAATTATGAGGTATTCCACCTGTCCACTGCGCGTCGTCCTTACCTTCCTATCCAGCACTGTATCTTCCTGCAACTCATTAAGATATTCAGGTAATAGGTCATCAACAGAAGGCAATTGACTCTGCTCTTTAGGGTCCTCAATCATTGAAGGTTCAAACAACCTCAAGTAATCTGCATTCACGACTAAGTAGATGTGCATGTAAGCTGGAAGATCAAGGCGAAAATCATTTTCACCAATCTTCTCAAGTATCTTGAAGGGTCCATACCTGATAGGTTTTAGCTTCTTGCCTTCACCTTGCATTCTGTCCTTGCTGATATACAGCCAGACTTGGTCTCCAACTTGAAAACTATGCTCCATCCGATGCTTATCATGCCTAGCCTTGTACTTGGCCTGGCTCTTTTCCAGCTGTTCCTGTACTGCCTGGTGGATCTCCTGGATCTGTTCAATGAACCTAGTTGCTTTGTCCACATCAATGTGTCCATCAACCATGGTATCTTTACCAAAGAAAAAATCCAAGGGAGACCTTGGTATGAAACCAAAGCAGGTCTCAAAAGGAGATCTCTGGGTAGAAGAGTGTTTGGCTCTATTGTAAGCATGTTGCACATAACACAAGTGTTCATCCCAAAGCTTAGGGTGTTTGCTGCAATATCCTCTCAGTAACTGGATCACTGTCCTGTTAACTACTTCTGTCTGGCCATCTGTTTGTGGATGAAAAGCTGTGCTTTTCTTTAATTTGGTGTCCATTAGTTCCCACAAACTGGACCAAAACTTTCCCACAAATCGGGTGTCTCGATCAGATATAATGGAAGTGGGTAATAAAAAATGAACCCATACATGTTCAAAGAATAATTTTGCAGTTTGTTCAGCTGTAATCTGTTTACTACAGGGTATCAAAATACACATTTTGCTGAACCTATCCACAACAACATATAGATAATCATGACCTTTCCTAGATTTAGGCAGTCCTCCAACAAAATCCATGGAAATGCTTTCCCAAGGGTGAGAAGGAACTGGCAATGGAGTGTACAAGCCTAGTTTTCTGTTGCTGGGCTTGCTTTTAGCACACATAGCACACCCCTTTACATATCTAGAAACTGTCTCACTCATTCTTGGCCAATAACAGAACCTTTGCAGCTGTGCAACTGTTTTACTTACCCCGAAGTGACCTGATATCAGAGAAGTGTGTGCTTCCCTAATTATCTTTGCTCTCTCAGTTTGTGGAATGCAGAGTTTCCCACAATGATATAAGAGTCGATCTTTCACATGATAGTCCAATTCTTCTACTCTTTTGCCTTGACTCAAAGTTGCATATACATCTTTAAAGTCCATATCATGAGCATACTGTTCTATGTAGCTTTCATGTAGCACAAAATTATGCTTAAGTATGGTAGATGCATTTATAATGGGTCTAGATAACATGTCTGCAACCTTGTTATGTATGCCCTTTTTATATCTGATGACTAAATGAAATTGTTGTAGAAAACCCATCCATTTGTAATGTCTTGATTGTTGCAACTTAGTTTGGGAGTGTAGATATTGAAGTGGCTGATGATTAGTATGTATTACTGTTTCTTTGCCCATTAAGTAATGTTTCCACTTTTTCACACTCTGAACTAATGCATACAATTCTTTATCATAGGTAGGATAGTTAACTACTGCAGGATTAAAAGTCTCAGAATGATAACATATGGGTTTACCGTGCTGTGTCAACACTGCTCCCATGGCATAGTCACTGGCATTAGTTTGGATCTCAAATGGTCTTTGTAGATCTGGCAGTGCTAGTACAGGTGCTGTACTAATTTTTTCTTTCAAGGCGTCGAAGGCTTTCTGCTGTTTGCCTCCCCACTGAAACACCTTGTTCAATCTTGTCAAAGCATGCAAGGGAGTTGCAATTGAGGAGAAATTTGAAATGAACTTCCTCCAATACTGTGCTGCTCCTAGGAAGCTTCTCACTTCTGTAGCAGATTTGGGTTTAGGCCAGTTTACAATGACTGCCACTTAGAGGGATCTATTTTCAATTCACCTCCCCCTACTATATGACCCAAATAATTTAGAGAGGTTTTGCCAAATTCACATTTGGAGAGTTTAACATAAAGTTTTTCTCTTTTCAAAACATCTAATCTCTGCTTAACATGCTTTAAATGTTCTTCCCACGTTTTACTAAAAATCAGAATGTCATCCAGATACGCAATAACAAAATCATCAAGAAAAGGTCTGAGTACATCATTCATTAATCTCATGAAAGTAGCAAGGGCATTGGTCAAGCCAAAAGGCATAACCAGCCATTCATACAATCCCTGCTTTGTTTTGAAAGCAGTCTTCCATGCATCTTGCTCTGCACCTCTGACCTGATGGTATCCACTGTGCAAATCCAGCTTGGTGAAATAAACAGCTTCCTTCAATTGATCTAAAAGATCATCTATGCGAGGAAGGGGTTAACGATTTTTTATCGTTATTTTATTCAGTGTTCGGTAGTCAATGCACATTCTCGACGAGCCATCTTTCTTTCTCACCAAAACGATTGGTGACCCACATGGTGATGTGCTAGGCCTGATGAATCCTTTCTCGAGCAACTCCTGCACCTGCTTCTTGATTTCAACATTCTCTAAAGCAGATAACCTGTACATCCCAATGTTAGGCAAAGGAACATCTTGTTGCAAAATAATATCATATACTATTCCCTTTTTGGGTGGCAGACCTTGAGGTTCTAGAAACAAGACATCATACTCTGAAACAATCTTTTCTATATCAGCTTGCTGATCAGAATTACAGCCCTCAAATACATTGGTTTTATCAGTTTTCTTTTCCTTTACAACCATTAGTAAGAACTGTTTGCATGAATTTATCATTCTTTTCATCTGTCCTGAGTTTATGAGAGTATAATTATTCTTGAGCTTATGAGCTCTTACAAAGTATTCGATTCCATCTTTAACAAGTAGATACTTGTTCTCAGCTCTACAGAAAATAGCCTTTCTATCATACACGTAAGGACTTCCTAAAACAATTCCACATATATCCAAAGGAATTACATCTAACTCAACCTCATCTACAAATGCTAACCCAAAAGAAAACTTGAGTTTGCACTGTCTAGTCACTTGCAGTTGTGCTTTATCATTCAACCATCCTAATGGGTATGATTTCTTATGAGGTGTAGTTGCTAATCCCAATTTCTTTACAATTGCTTCAGAAATCAGATTTACTTGTGAGCCACTATCAAACAAAGTATCAATCTTTTGATATTTGGAAACAACTCGAATATGGAAAAGCTCACGCCTTTTTCTCTCATGTTCTTCATCAATGACAGATTGAGCAGAATTACTAGTAGATGCTTCAGAGTTCTTACCTTTTATACCTGTGGCTGCAATGATTGTTTCATCTCCCGAGTTTGACCCCAAATCCTTCTGAATAGCTGCAACAGTCTTCTTCTTCTTGCCCTCGGACTTCTTAGGTCTCAGCTCTAGATGCAGAATCCAACAGTGCTCATCATCATGCCCCTCCTTTTTACAGTGGGTGCATGAAGCTTTGCCTTTCTGCGCAGTGCTAGCCTTCCTTGCTTTCCACTTCTGCTTTCTTTTCTCCTTGCTCTTGCTTACAGTGGGTTGGGATGGTCCCCCAACTTCTAGATTTCCATTCTTTCCTCTAGCTTCTAGATGAGTAGTTTGTACCGATACCTCATCTATACTAGTGGGATTAAACATGAGGATGGTATGCCTCATGTAGCTGTGTAGACCACCAATGTACTTCAAAAGAGTTTCTGGTGAGTCTAATGAAATACCCAACATCAATGCTCTCTTTCGGAACTCTTGAGAATACCCTTGTACACTTTGCCCTTTCAACTACTGAAGAGTTTGCTAGCTCATCATGGCTTGTTGCATGTAGGCCAATGGATAGAACTGCTTTTTGATTGCAGTAACAAATTCACTCCAGACAGAGATGGTCTTACTGTGCTTCCTCATATCAGCTTGGGTTCTGCCTTCCCACCAAACCAAGGCAGTGCCCCCTAGGCGAAGGCTTGCCAACTGAATCTTGCTCTTGTCTGAGTCTATATTTTGTACTCTGCAATACACATCAATTTGTCTTATCCAATTGTCCAACTTTTCAGCATTCAACTCTCCATCGTATATAGGCAAATCAAATTTAACATCTAACTTAATCAAAGATGCTTTCTTATTATGCACAGGGCTACTAGGAGGTGTAGGGAAGCTTTCTTCTTTCACCTTTCCTTTGGAGTGGTCATGGGAATGAGATTCATCTTCTTCTTTATCTTGCTTAGAGACTGATGAATCTTCACCCTTATGCTTTCTAAAATCCCTATACATTTCTTCCACCATGGACTTTATAGCTACGAAACTTTCTATGAATTGAGAGTCTGGCCCTACAAAACCTTCTTCTGACATTGTCTTTCGAGAATAGACTCACCCAATTTCAGGATTAGTTTCCACCAATTCTCCTTCTCCTAATTTGAGCTTTGATCTAGTGAGCATTCACAGCGAAACCAACACAAGTTTGTCTAACCTTACAGCCTAGAGCTCTGATACCACTTGATCTAATAATCACCCTATGAGTGACCTCAGTGAAGATTTATTAAACAAAAGGTATTATAGACCCATGTGTTGGTGTGTGTTCTGTGTTATTGAAACAACGGATCGATCAGATTGCCAATACACAGAAAATAAATGGAAAGACAGCAAAGAAATACAGTAAGCAATACAAAGACACAAACAATTTTTAATAAGGAGTTCACCCTATTCTCCAGGGCTACGTCTCCGATCCAGCTTCAGTGGTGGCCTTGTTTTATTGTGTCTTTCGGCAGAGAAATTACAAAGCATGGACTCGATATGAGTTCTCCTGAAGCAGATTTTGCTTGGCAGGGTGGTTCTTGGATTCCCCAAGCCACTTGGAGTACACAGACTCTTGTTCTTCCTACTAGCTCTGTGACCCTCGGTCTACAGTGGAAAGAGCCAACTGTGATGCTCAATCCAGATAGATTCCTCTATGGGAAGGCTTGATTCTTCAAGCTCTTTGGTGCTCGATGCTGCCCATGGTCAACTCGGCCCTTTGTCTCCTCTGCTTGGCTTTACTGCTCTCTGTGCTTAGTCCTCCTCTTAGGGTTCACTGTTCACTGTCTCTCTTGGTCGCTTGGACTCTTCGTTCTGAATCTCTCTCCGAATCCCCATTCACTGTCTCTGTTCATGGCTTTAGCCATTCGATCTCCACGCCTGCTCGGTTCCTCTCCCGCTTGCGTCGATTCGCCTATCGCCTGTGTGCTTGGAATTCCCTGTTCGGCGTTAGCATGAACGCTCGAGAAGTAGCCACGTGTCCTCACTAGAACAGCGCCAGCATGTTCGTCGATTCGTTTCTTTCTCCACTGTGGCAGTCAATGGATTCCAAATCTTCTTAAATCACGGCTTAATCCCTTGTCAATTCCGCTCTGTCCATCGGACGCAATCTCAGCTGTCCGATCTGGGCTCCTCCAGATCCAACGTCATTCGCACGCCGAGCGCGGTTGACTTGCTCGATCGATAACGCGCGATCGTGGCGGTTTTTCTCTCACCTCCGCTGCCACGCGTCGATCGCTGAGGGTGCTCACTCCGTTTTCTCCAAAATCGCTTACCGTTCAAGGGCGCCCCGATCAATACCGCTAGTTTCTAGGGTGCGGGTCTCGCCTTTGTACTTTAGCGCCTTTACCTTTTTCCGCTCGCGGTCCTCTGGTTCCCCCACACAACCGGGTGCTTAAGGCTCCTCCTTTTCGGTGCTGTTTGCTCAGCGTAGTGAACGTGCATCGAAAATCAACTCATTTTCTCGATCCGGGGCTCCCAGGGGCTATTTTGACCTCCTGCGCAGTCTCCATGGGCCTCGGTCAGCGCGCTTTGATCAAGGTCCTCGTCGTTCCGTGTCGGCTGTCATGGCCACTAGTTTAGGGTGTTTTCAATTGCTGTTTTGGATTCTTCAAGGATTTGTTTCGTTCCGATATAGTCCTGGTCTTATGACAATCGTTTATGGATCCGATTCGGATCAACCGAGGTGAGTACAAGTGGAGCGCACCGATGACGTTGGACAAATAGCCGTGCAGATGGACCTGGGTTATATTTAATTCAAATCCTTAATACGCGCCAGTCGATTGTGTCACTAATGACTCCATTAAAATTAAAATAAATTATGTATTGCATAGGGTAAGATTAAAGATTAACTATGGTAATTAAGGAGGAATTTTTTTTATTTTTTTTTCGAGGTGTTACATGCATAGTTTAAGTATTAGATGTTTTTATTTTTATTTATTTATGGCCAAAATTCACTATGCAATTTTGGGCTAGATTGTGATTTCTTGTTATTTAAAATATATTTTTGAATGCATAAGAGGATTGAGTCACTTGAAAAACCCTGGAAACATTTGCAGAATACACAACTCAAATTTAAGATTCTAAAAAATCTCTAGCAAATTTCAATAAATTAACCGAATAAAATACCAAATTCACCCTAAAAGAATTGTAATTAGTTGTCAAAATATAGTGCACTCAAAGTTTTTGATGATGTTGAATCCCTTTTTAATATTAAAATCATAATTAAAACATTAAAAATTTAAAATTTTACAATTTAAAAATTTACCATCCAAAAATTGCTAAATTCCAACGAATCCAAAAAATATATTCCAACAAAATTCCAACGAATCCAAAAAAATATATTCCAACAAAATTATCACATGAATAAACTACACACAAATAAATAAACAAAATAAATATTTTACTCCTAACAAATATCCTCTTAGATTCTGTGAAGCCAACCAAAACCTCGCTGCAATTTTTTCGTTTTTTAATGCATACCGTCACATCCTTGCTAAAGTATAACGAACCACCCATGGGTGGTAGAGTCGTGGCAAAATGCATTTACTTGGTCACGCACGTTCGTGACCTCTGCACCTCAAATTTTTGATACCGTGTTGAATTAATGTCCCTAAATTAGACCCGTCTCTCTATTTAAAATCTCATACATCAAAGTTTTGATGACTTGATCTAAATTGACCCAACAAAATTAGAACCACCCAGAGAGCTCCCGGGGCAAATACATTAGAGCAAACCTTAACCACTAGAATAAAACCCGAGCGAAAATGAAAAATAGAGCAAGTTCTAAATTTGGTGATGTAGAATGAACTACGACTAGATATTAGTTGGCGGTTACGTATATGCTATTAGAACCACATGCAATTTGAGAGTGACCTTTTTGGTTTCACACCTTTGAAAATTAGAAAGAAAAAGAGTCATATTGGTGGTGGTAGGTTAGGGGTCATCATTTTGGGCAATTCTTATTTCATAGACTATTACATATTTAATGCGCCCTGACATGTGGGGGCGATAGCGATATATAACGGGCACCGTCATGACTGGAGGAAAAAAAAAAATGGCGCACGTTATATTTCGCTATCGCCCCCACATGTCAAGGCGCATTAAATATGTAATAGTCTATGAAATAGGAATTGCCATCATTTTGTACGCATGTCAGTTTTCAGTGATACAATGAATTTAGATCATAGTTGCGCATATTAATTCTAAATAATGATTTAAAAGTAAGTTTGATTAATTAGGTCATGGTGTCCAGGTAGTTTAAGTTAATATATGAAAGTGGGAAAAAGAGTAATAAATAATTTTATTTAATAAATATATTAATGGTAAATGAATATGTTTTTATCATTAATTATAATGGTTCATTTTTATTTTATAGAAATATATTGTAGAGGTGGTTTTGAAATATTCAACTTTTGGAGTTTGGTAATATATTTATGATAATACAATTATTATTTGAGATGGGAAAGTTATAAAATAAAAATAAAAATTATAAATGGTTGAAATAAATATGAGCAAATATTGAATAATTAATAGTTATAAAAATATAAAAAATATTAAATTTAATAAAAATATTGTGAAGATGATAAAATGTGTGGGAAGAATTAAGATAACAAATATATAAAATAAAAGATGATTATATATATATATATATATAATTAAAAATAATAAAAAATGATTTTGAGATAAACCATGGTCACATAAAAGAATGGGGAGGTTTAAAAGAAAATACCAAATGCAAAGAGGGAAATATAGTAAAAAAATAAGTTTAAATAAACATGATTTAATATGAAAAATTAAAATTGAAGGCAATGTTTTAAGAATTAGTTTAGCTTTATTAACTTTTGATTTTTTGGGTTAATTTATCCCAAATTTGATATGGATTTGTTAAAATCATAAGTTTGAATTGTGAAATTTGCATAATTCAAGTGTTCCATTAATTTTAAATAACAAAAAATTCGAGTTGTCTTTAGACTAAAAAGCCTAAATATATAATAATTATACGAAGTCATGTCCTATTTGTCAAACCATTTGAATAAATAGTTTTTAAAAATAGATAAATTTGTAACCATTTTAACACCTGAAATTATTGAAGGGAGAGGTATTCTCCATTCTAGTATAGAAGATATGTGGTAATGTCTTGTTATACTATATAATGTTACCTTGCCTCAGTAATTAAAATTGTAAAAATAAAATTAATAATCGTTAACGTAGATTAGATAATTAAAATTAAAAATTAAAAAATAAAATTGAAGAGTTTGAGTCCCTTCATATGTCTCAGAGAGATTTAATCCCTCTGGAACCCTAATAAACTGAGGTTAAAATAGATCTAGACTAAATAAGATATTTTTCAATTTTAAGCAAATAAAATATTTAAACTTGAAATTATGTCAACTATATTTTTAATATTACTTTGAAAGCTATACGAATTTAATCAATATAAAATATATTACTATATATTTTTAAGATAACTTTGAAAGCTCTACAAATTTAATCAATATAAAATATATTTTTATTATTATTATTTTTTGAATTTAATAATTTTTTTCACAATCTCTAATCAATTTATTATAATATTTAAGATTACTATATTTAATATTTTAATTTTATAATAATTTAAATTATAATAATTTTTACAACTTATCTAATTATCTTGTGCCTTTTTATTTTATAATTTCCATTTTTTTTGCATATATATTTTTAAGATATCTTGAATATCTGCCCAAAATATTTTATGTTTCAAAATTATCAATACAATAATTTTTATTTTTCTAATAAATATTTAAATTTTTATTTTAAAAATAAAATAATGAAGTGTATAAACTAATTAAAGGTAAATGTAAAATTTTCCATATAGTTTTGTTTAAAATTTCAATTTTTTTTCTTAGAAATGGTTAAAACACTGAAATTTGTTGATTGACAATGTATATTAGAAATGTTAAAATTATATTATAAATATATTAATTGTTGTTAACATTTTTATATGATATTAATTATGTTTATTTTATTGGGTCTGTTTTAGATTAAATTTGTTTTATCACATTTTATTATATTTAATAAAAAAATATAATTGATTATTTAATTGTATTTTAAATATTTTATTTTATATTAATAATTTTAAATAATTTAAGTTATATAATTAATTAATTAATTTTATTAAAATATTTATTAGATTTTTTTTAGGTTAATTTACATAATAACTAATAAGTTTAGGCTTTTATTATGTTTGGTTTATTGTATGTGCTCTCGTTACTTGTATAAGTTATGAATGAGTCTTGAAGCATGTTTTAAAATTGCTTCTATTTAGTTAATAATTAGTTTTTTTGATGTAAAGAAATCGAATAACAACATAAAATTTCCTTGAATAAGTCATTAGTCAACCTACATTCATGAATAAAATAAATGATTATCTCCACTACTAACCTAACAACTAAGTTATAATAAAAACTAACTCCGCCATGTAAAAGAACTTAAAAATTAACTACTCAAGAAAGAAAGAAGAAAAAAAGAAATTTATTTAAACGTCCACGAGGGTTAAGATAGCCTAAGGGGCAGATTGCTTTTTCATCTGGTTGCACTGCTTTTCATCTGTTGATGTATTCGCCCTTTTTCCTGCGTTTTTCCTGTGAAGCCTCTGGTTGATGTATTCTTGCTTCTTCATCTGGTTGATGTTCGACCCCTTCCCTGTGGTTGGATTGCTTTTTCATCTGGTTGATGTATTCGGCCCTTTCCCTGTGGTTGGATTGCTTTTTCATCTGGTTGATGTATTCGGCCCTTTCCCCGTGAAGCCTCTGATTGATGTATTCGGCCCTTTTCTTGATTGATGTATTCGGCCCTTTTCTTGTGAAGCCTCACAATAAACGCTCCCAACTTCTAGACAAACCTCTCACTAAATAGATCATCCCAAGCTAATTAACCAAATATCTACATAACTTTCCCTGTTGTATTTGAAAACCTCATTCTAAAATGAAATGCATACAGACTCCATACTTCTTTTAGCCTTTTTCAACACGCTATTTAACCACTGAGTTGATAAAAATTAATCCTAAACTAAACCATAGCAATAAGAATTTTAGGTCTCTCAAGTAACTCGGAATAAAAGAATTTAACTTAATTGAGCGCTGTAGCCCGTTTGACTGGTCTGGCGGACGACCATGGAACTTAGATTGCAACTTCCTCGAAGACTCGTTCTTCCGCGCAAACGAAGACCGATAACAAAAATAAGGAAAATACCAAAAACACAAAAAATAGGAAAATATAAAAAACAGGAGCTCCCGAGCCTCATGTTTAGGTCGGGGACCAAAGCCAGCCTTCATAAAGAGCTCCAACACAGACAAGCACAGCCTCTTGTCGTAACACTCAAGTTTTCGATGCGTTGCCTGCCCATGGCTACTGCGAGTATGGCTATGGACAAGGCTTCTTTTCATCGAATCCCATTTCATGATCTTCACCTCACGTCGTGTTTAAAGTAGATATGGCCGGGGCATGAAGCATTTTTTGCGACGCAGAAATGACGGAATCTTAAACTGGAAGTGGCTGTGTTTTTATCCATACTCAAGGCAAGTTCTTCATCCCAACTTGGTTCGGTTCAGCATTTGCTGTTTCCTCCCTTCCCTCGATATTGTACACATGTTTATGTTTGCGGGTTGTCCTCTATTTTTAGCAGAAGTATTTTAGAATGTGATGTGAATAACATTTTTCCTGAACAGGCTTGTGCAGGAGATCACGCCCTTTAATCATTAAGTTGCAGAGCAAAATACCCACTTGGATTATGATGTGATAGGATAGTAATGATGGCTGTTTAAAAGATGTAAGTCTCAGTGAAGTACTGAGATTTGGATGTGTACCCATTGTTTTATGCTTTTCCATATGTTAATAATCTTTTGGTTGGAGAAGTAGCAATTTTTAGACCCCTTTTCCAATTTTGGCAGCTCAACAGTGTTCCATTTGCATTAATGTCCTGAAATTGTCCCCAAAACATGAACTTTCCCTGTTGTAAATGTTTCCTGATTACCGTCGAAATATTGTTAATTCAGTATTAGAGGGGTTGATCACGACCTTACTAGGTTCATCCAATGGTCTGAAAACATGCATTCTAGGCTCATTGTGTTGTTTTTTTAGCTGCAAGTTGCGAGGTGATCGAACCTGTATTAACACTGAGATGGGGGTGCAAAACACCTTGCAAGTTGTGAGGTGGAAGAACTTGTATTAACACTGAGATCGGGGTGCAAAACCCCTTTAGTGTTTGTAGATGAAGCCGGGGTCAAGTCCTGGGCGATTTTGATGGTATAAAACGCCCCTCATAGTGTGGCTGCTTAATCAAAGGACAGCTATAAGCAGCATTCCCCCCAATAAAAGCATTTTGCACATTGTAGGTTTTGATTGCTGTCTTTCCCATTATGTTAGAAGATTGGATGATGGTGGCTGGAATCAGACAACCAAAGCTCACAAAGTATTTTGGTACTTGAATTTGTTCAATATTAGGAAAGAAGGGTGAGAAGGCTATGTTTTCTAAGCAAGAGCAGGAAATACAGTATATGTGCATCGTGAACGCCTTATCACTAAGCTTTCTAATATAAATGCGAGAAGGGTTTGCTTTTTTGATCATTAAAGAAGACTTCATTTTGTCAAGACACAATAATACATGATTTGCCAGGAGAAGCCAGTAGCAAATATCTACTTTGAAACTAGGACCCTAAACACACAATTCTGGCAGTTTCGGTGTCATCCAAATTGAGAGCAGAAAACAGAAGAAAGACAAATGACTACTAAAAGCATGTGAAAGTGAATTGTTTAAGCAAAGATGCATGCCACATATGACAAAAATGAATGAATAATTTTTAAACACCTGCCATTTCTTCACATGTGAAGTTTATAATGGGCTTTCGCAGGTGACAAGAGAACATAGTGCTGAAAAATAGCAGCTGATTACTCGTCTTCGGAATTCATGGGCTTCTTAACTGGAGACCTTGAGGCTGTTGGAACGCAGAGAGATGAGGAAGTCGATTGAGCTAACCATGTAGAGCATGTGGTTTACTAACTTAGTAAACCTACTCTTTAAGTCTAGCCAAATGGGAACCACGGTTGAATAGTTGTCCCCTAATCTGGCTGCTTGTTTGTTTGGGCCAGGTATGTCAGCTTTCCGTGGTTCTGCCCCTACTGTTAAATTTGAGAGCATGGGAAGCAGATTCCGCAGTTAGAAATATTAACATAAACACTAGGTAGCTAAGAATTGAAAACCTTTAAGCAGAACAAGAAGCTTTTAAATGTTAATCTACAAACACATATGGCTGGAATTTTGAACCAAAAAAACACAAACTGAAATTGACTCTAAATATTGCATCTATCTTCAATTCAAAATGGAAAAGAAGATTTACACTGCTATAGCTCAAAACTTAAATACACTAAAACGGTGGTGCATTCTTCATCTCCTTTAGAGAATAGGATGATTTAGGGTTACAGTGCATATGGACAGATCCAAATGTGCGCCGAGTTTCACATAGTTGTACCCTAACCCCAATTTAGTCTAGGAAGGTGTGCTCTCCTGCATGGAGAAAATTTCCTGGAAATGTGTCCACTAAGAGATATAAGCATGCATAGAGGCATGCACCACCTCCTAGGATAATGCACTCTGTTCTAAACATGGAAAATACTCCTCAGCTTGTGCGCTGGAATCAAAAGTGGAAAAGTAAATTCCAATATATAAAAGATATCTATCTACCTCGGCAAAATTAATTTTAAAACAACAGTTCTAAAACTGGAAATGAATGATGCTGTTGCGTGCACACTAGAGACATACATGTGCACTCTCTCTCACTGCCCCCGACATAATTACAGAGCAACACCCGAGGAAAGCTTGTTCCACACTCATTTATATTGCTAATGCTAGTAATTAGTGTGCCTCAATCTGCCATGAATGCTACTGAAAAATCGATGCAAGAGATTTGTGATCACTACATGCCGCGTTGGAGAAAACTAACTCAACAATCAAGGTACAACTCTAACACTCCCTCTTTGCAAGGGAAGTATTCTACACCAGGCCTAGTCTCGCTCCACAACATCTCAAACATCCATTTAGCTAGGGGCTTAATAAATTTTTTTGCAACTCGAGGATCCAAAGGGACATACTCAAGAACTGTTTCTCCCTTATAAAGTTTGTCTTTAGGGAAATGATATTAGATATCTATATACTCTCAGAGTGATCATGAAACATTGGATTCTTTGAGAATCAAATACAGATATGATTGTCATAGTATAGTATATACCACTGTAGGCTCCAACATCTAATTGGACAATTATGTTATCAACTTACGAAGCAAGATGCTGTCATAGCTAGCAGAACTAGCTGCCATCTATTTTGCCTTTGTCAAACTAGGTGCCACTACCACCCACTTCTTCTGGAACCAAGATTTCAACCCTAAACCCAACTGATATAGAGACCTATAGTATTCTTCTGGTCATGTGCATCTCCTACCCTATTTGAGTCCCGACTTACCATAATAGGCTCCAACATCTTATCGGACAATTTTGCTATCAACTTGCAAAGCAAGATTGTCTCACAACTAACAAAACTCTCTGCCATCTACTTTGCCTTTGTTGAACTAGGTGGCACTGCCCCTTGCTCTCTATGGAGCTAAGATATCATACTTGAACCCAAAGTGATATTAGTCTTGCCACTTGCATCTCCTGTCCAATTAAAGTCAACAAAATCATCTAGCATCAACTCACCATCTCACACATGCCTTAGACCATAATGAACTATGCCTCTCAAATATGGAAGCACATGAATCTACCTTAGCGCAGCCATGTACTGGCTCAAAGTGTTCATTGCAATACAGATATCAAGGTTGGCATTCACTAGATACATAAGAGAACCAATCAACGCTTGCTTAAAGAAGAATCTGCCAAATTTGAATTCAAAACAATATGTAACTTTAAAATCAAAACCATAGGAGTGGCCAAGGGTTCATAATCTATCATTTGTAATATTTTTAGAATCTCCATTGTGTACTTCTTTTGTACAAGGGAGACCTCACTTGTACCTTGTCAAACCTCTAGACTCAAAAAAGAATCCTTGAGGCTGATGCCCTTCACGTCAAACTTGTGTATGAATTATGTCTTGCCCCATACAATGAGCTTCCTAGAACTATGTGTAAGCATCAAGTCATCTACATGCATGACCGACACAAGCAGATCAAATCTATCAAATATATAATAAAGACTGTGATTGGCAATAGTCACAGTGAAGGCCAAATTATTTATGTACTTGTCATTCCTAGAATACCATGCTTGGGGTGCTTAGAGGCATAATGGTTTTGATGGAAACATGCACGGAAACTGGAGCAAAGGTCTCCTCATAGTCAACTTTCTCTCTTTGGGAGAGTCCTCTTTCTTTGAATATGGCCTTGTACTTCTCTATGTTGTCGTTATCTACATGCTTTACTTTGTACAACCACCTAGAATTAATCATTGATTTATCCTCTAGGATTGACACAATCTCCTAGACATCATTCTCTATATGAAGTTATACTTCTAAGTCACGACACCTTGTTATACTTGTGTTGTATTTGCCTCCTCAAAATTGGGCGGCTTTATTTGGAACATAATTAGGAAACTTCTTATGGGGGCAACTCTCTTGAGAAGAAGTCTTTGGATCTCCTACTTGCTCTTGTTCTTCTTGCAATGTCTGGGTAAGCCACCTAGGCTTCTTGGGTGGTAAAAAAGGCTCTGTTCTTGCATTAGAACCTTGATGATCTAAGTCTGATTTCCCTGAAATTTGTGGATCAACACTGGAGACAACAAGCTTTTTCTCCCTTCTCAACCTCTCTGGGAGGCTCCTAAAGCATAAAGGGCAATGCCGCCTCATCAAACTTCACAGCTTGACTTTGTTAAAATTTTAATTTCAATGCCTAGATAAATTATTCCCTTGTGATTTCCTTTGAAAATCAAATTATTCAGCTCACAAAATAAACTATACCCACTATTTTTAATTGAAATTAAAAATAGAAGTAAATGAAACCAATTTCCACAATGTTGATGTTTGTAGCTCAGGTAGGTACTTCTGCATAGGCCTAAATGTCTGGATGTGCAAAAATTGCCTAATACACCCTTAACCTTAGCAGTTACTTTAATGATTAAAATAATTTCATTTAATAAGACAAAAGTGAGTTAATGTAATTGCATTAGTGAATTAGACAAATCTCAATCGTCAATCTTATGTGATGATGAGATCTAATGTCAATTGTCGATCTCAAAGTGATGATGAGATCTAATCTCAACTGTCGATATCAAGTGATGATGAGATCTATTCTCAACCATTAGTCACTTTGGAGATTAGGGTTGTGGATTTAGTCATAAATCACGATTATCAAAGAAATGCTAGGCCAAGGGAGAAGACACAAGACATCTTGAGCACAAGACACAGTGAGAGTGAAATCTCAGGGGTTGGGTGGAGGACTTCCATTCAAATGTGCTGGGTTCGAAGAAGGTGCAAGGAGCAATAAGGGAGATCCATATCAACAAAGACAGATATAGGGCTTGGTCAGCGAGATAAGATCCAAGTTCATTATTGTATATGTAATTTCCTTAGAGGGCCATTTTCCTAGTAAGGGATTTTGAATAGTTTCTGAGTTATAATGAAGAACTGTTTGTTTGGGTAGAAAATTTGTGCGCTTATGTGATTGTGATGGGTTGTCTAATTTGCTTTTGTTGTTTAGGCTTTGTTAAGATCCCAATTGTGCTTTTATTTAGTATATTTGTAATTTACTAGGAAGTAAATAGTCAAGTTGTTGGGTTCAAAGGAAATTTTAACACACAATAAAACACAAAGCAAAGTTTTCCCTTCAAAATCAACTCTTCATTCAAATAATTTCCAAGCTTACAAGGGCTCCCTCACAAGGAAAGGCCCTCTTAGAAAACAATACAAGCAACAACAAATTTCTAAAATTTAACTAATTGTATTGCTTGTATGACTTTCCATAACTTCTTGAATCACCCCTTGACCTTAGTTGGCTGTTGTGTGAATTGTACAACCTATACATCTTGTGTGCTCTATTGTATGACTGCCCTTGACTTGTAGTTCTTTTGCTTTGTATTGTCGCTCTCGACCTAGTGTAGAGACTGTTGTATGACTTGTTGTAGATTAGATTTATGGTTGATATCTTCTTTTGCTAATCACTTCTTCTTGTCTTCTCTAGACTTGAACACTGGATGAAGATCCTTTATCACCCTTGCAATTCTTCGGGACTCACTATCCTTTTTGTCTCAAATTCTCAATCTCTCCATGTCTTTTTCTTTCACTTTGAGTTCTTTGATAACATTAATTTTGAGTGAAATCCCTAACCCTAATCTCCAAAGTGATTGATGGCCATGATTAGATCTCACTTGACTTGAGATCAGCAACTGAGATTAAATCTAAATCACTAATGTAGTTAACTTACACTTTATTTGACTTTCATGGCTCTATAATTAAAAGGATTATTCACTTTAATAATTCCTTTAATTAAAGTCAATTTCCAAAGTTGAAAAAAGGTCCTTTTGGATGACTTCCACCAATTCGATACTAGACCTATGCATAAGTTCTTGTCCAAGCTACAAATGTCACTACCCCTTAATGAAAAACGTATTTTGCACCACTTCAAGCTTGGCTATGTAAAATACAAACTTCCCTTTAACCAAGGGTTTGGTTAGAATGTCTTCAACCCACTCATCTGTGGAGATACATTAAAGCTTGACTGCTCCCTTTTGGATCCTGTCTTGAATGAATTGATACTTGATCTCAATATGCTTGGACATGTCATGGAACATCAAATTCTTAGAAAGTTTGGTACAACTCTAATTGTCACAGTAGATTATCTTCGGATCCAACTCTTGATCAAACAACCCAACAAGTTTTTTGCAAAGCCAAATGACTTTATAACTTGCCTTACTTGTTGCCATATACTTTGCCTCGACTGAACTAATTGCTATAGAAGTTTGCTCCATGCTAAACCAATATATCATTGTTGATCCCAAGTTGAAGCAACACCCCGAGGTGCTCTTCCTATTTGCTGCACTCCATGCCCAATCTAAGTCTATATATCCCTATAGCTTCACTCCATCATTTTCAAGATACCTCAGACCATACTCTGCTGACCTCTCAAGTTCCTAAGCACATGCTTCACTGCGACCCAATGCATCTTCCTTGGCTCTACCATGAATAAAATCAAGGTTTACATAGAAAAACATATATTGGCATGGGTTGACCAAATACATCAAGGAACCTATCAACTATTTATACAATGTGGGATCCACCAACTTTGAATTTGAAGTCATAATCTTCTTTAGGTTGGTGATTATAGGCATAACCATAGGCCTAGATTCCTCCATCTTGAATCTCCTCAGGATCTCTACTACATACTTCCTTTGACCAAGGAAGATTTCTCTTGACCTTTGTCATACCTCTAACCCCAAGAAGTAATGCATCAAGGCAATGCCCTTCATCTCGAACTTTGTAGTTAAGTCAGCTTTACACACTGCTATGAACTTCTTTGCACTAGAAAGAAACAAGTCATCGATGTATAGCACCAAATTAAGTGAATCAGTCCCAACAAGTATGAAGTACAAGTTAGGATCCGCTTCACTCATGGTGAAGCCCATTCTCAGCAAGTAACCATCAATCTTGGAATACCATCCCCTTAGTGCCTACTCGAGTCTGCACAAGGCTTTCTTAAGCCTACACACATAAGACTCCCTCCCATGTACCTCAAAGACTTGAGGCTATGCCATCATCCATGTACACTTCCTCCTCAATGATCCTGTTAAGGAACATTATCTTTACATCCATCTAATGTATCCTCGACCTCATAACTGAGGCAATGGACCTAATAGCTTGAAAGGAAGCATATTTGGCAACTAGAGCAAATGTCTCCTCATAGTTCACTCCCTCTTTCTGGAGAACCCTCTCGCCACAAATCTTGCCTTGAACTTTTCAATGCTACCATATGCAGCATGCTTAATTTTGAAGAGCCATCCAGAACTCACCACTGACTTCACCTTCGGTTTTGACACTATGTCCCATACATCATTCTTCACGATGGAGTTGTATTCCTACACCATGGCATCCTGCCATACTTGTTGGTCTGCTGCCTTCTCAAAACTGGAAGGCTCGGAATCAATTATGCTAGTCATTAGCGCCATATAATTAGGAAACTTCCTTAGAGGTCTGCTCTCATTGAATGTGCTCCTAGGAACTTCAACATGCTCTTGAGCATCCCTCAATGTCTGTGTGAGCCATTGAGGTCTCTTAACAGAACTGGAAGAAGCTACAGACTGGCCTGCAGAATATCTTAAATGTTTGATGGGTGTTGTAATTGCATAGGCTTGAGTGGCAGTAAAAGGAAACACATGGCAATTTAGGTAGTCCTTTGTGTTTGAATGTCTAGACTATGTGCATGTTTAAAACTGAAGCTTCTTGTATTTGTTACCTCCCAGACTCGCATTTGAAAATATGCAAGTCCCTGAATGAAGTGCAACCCTAGAGGCACTTCGGAAGGTTGTCCATTTTGATACAAGTTTCTGGATATATGCTGTGTGCAAGCATATATCCAGAAACTTATATCAACATGACTATGGGCTGTGGAAATATACACTCATAAAAGGTTGTCCATTGTCACAACTCTTCCTCTCACTTTAGACTATTTCTTCTTCAGCACAAGAGGGGAAACCCTAGAAAATAAAATTATGATATACTTTAGAAGCAAAGGGATGGTGGACTTACAAGATCGGTGTCTATCCAATTTGGGCATTGTAGTCGAGATCAAAGAGCAAGAGGGTTTGAGAGGGTTTGAATGGGATGCAAAAGATGTAATTAAGCTGTTCACTGATATGCCATTATTAGTCCCAAACAGAGTATCGGGTCATGCAAGAATAAGTGAGAGTACTTATATAAGATGTACCATCACAACCATGAAATGACAACCAAGAATAAGGCGTAGCCATCAAAAAAATAACAACCACAGTAAGAAACCTAGGATGAAGTAGCTAAAGCAGGACAACCTTCGTATTGAACAAACAACCAACAATACATAATTCTTCAAATCAGATTTCACAAGATCAAGAGAACCATGATGTGTCATGCTTTTCTTTCTCTTTAGTTAGAACAGCCCTAAAAAATAGAGTGAAAAACACAAACCAGAAAATCACAGCAGCAAATATTCTTCAGTAATTCAAGGTTAAATCAAGGATTAGGGAGGGTTTACAACTTCCACCCTATTCTCTTTATGTGACAAATCTGACGTTCTGCCTGTGTTGGTTAGTGTTTGCTTTCACTGTTGGAATCTTTTTTGTGGCAGCCATAAGTTTAAATCCTTTCAATTTGTGATATAATTTCATAGTCAATGGTCTTCTTTTCAGTGTGGGGTTAAAATGGTCTCTATGATTCCTTCCTGCATGACTTCTTGTTCATGTTTGTATGAATTCTCATCATCACTAAAGTTGTATTCAAGAAAAGTTTTTCCATTATAGAGTGCACTGACTTTATTTCAACTATTTAATGGTCTTAGTTGTAACTTTTATTTGTACTTGTCATACTTGTCTACAGATAATGTTGAGGCCAAAACAGCTGCTTCCACTTTGCAAGGGTGCCAGGTCAGTTCTTATATCTGGTGCACGGAATAATTCTGTAGATGGTTCACCTCCTTGCCCTGAGGATGACAGTAATTCCCCCAAACATCGATTCAATAGCCAAACTGAGTACGGCACTCACACATATTCTCATGTTCCATCCTCTCAGTTTGGCAATAAGAATGATGTGTTGAGGCCAGCCTTTACAACTGGTAAATATCAAAATTCAAGATATAAAGTTTCTTCCGAGCCTTCTGTCTCAAGTAGTGATAAAGAAGCTCCTACACAGGACAGTAACAGAAAGGCAAAAGTTAAGAGTGTTACTGAGCAGGGGCTCTCTCTTTCAACTGCAGTTGCTGATAATTCATTTGGAGGTGGTCTTAAGGCAGTTGAACGACTCTCTGTGTCAAGAGATTCTCGGGAAGCAAAGTACTATAGCAACACTGTTAGAGCGGATAGGCCTAGCCCAAACTCTGGTGCTTTCAGACGGAAGCCTAAATCAGCAAATCTATCAACCAGGTCAGATTCAATATCTTCTACAGATAAAGCAGAGGCTGACAAACGACATGTAATTGGAATACCAAACAGTTCATTAGAAAAACAGAGACCAGCATCTGTGGGCTATGAGGAGCGTCTACCATTTTCTAAATCTAGGAAAGGTGCAGCACAATTAAGACCAGAGTTCTCAGCTGGTGTTCAGAGACCCGCACAGGAGTCCTTTAGTCCAAATCCTTCAAATCTTATAAATTCCAGGGGATACTGTTCCACAGCCAATGGGCAGGTTTCCCAACAAGATCTTGTACATTTATCTGGAAGAAATGAACAGCAAGGCAATGAACTTTTATCATATGAATGTCCATTTGTTTCACAACCAACTTCATCCTCTTGCTATCGTACAGGTCGTCAAATTGATTCACAAAGTAGCAAACACCATACAAGTAATGTAATAGCACAGAGTCAGCCTGGGAAGCTTTACACAGATGGGAACAATTTTGGACCACCTGAAACCTGCAGAAGAGGATTGAATAAAGGTAATGCCAGAGGAAGTAAGAAGATAAATGGAAGTGCACCTCAGCGTGCATGTCTTCCTTCAAATGGAAGTTTAGTGGATCAGGTATGTACGATTCTGAGGCAGATGTATTGGGGGCCTGCTGCTGAAGAAGCTTTGGCCAAATTGAATGTGACCTTGAATGTTTATCAAGTAAATCAAGTTCTAAAATCACTGCGGGATCCAGGCTTAGCTTTGAATTTCTTTAAGTGGGCCAAACGACAGAAAGGATTTATGCATGATGAGCACTCCTACACAACTATGATAGGTATACTGGGACGTGCCAGGAAATTTGAGGTCATCAATCTGCTTCTTGATGAAATGCAAAGGGATGGGTATGAACCAACTGTTGTAACATACAATCGCCTTATTCATTGCTATGGCCGTGCAAACTACATAGGAAAGGCTTTGGATATATTTTATGAAATGCAAAAGGCAGGGTGCAGACCTGACAGGGTCACCTATTGCACTCTCATTGATATTCATGCCAAAGCTGGATTTCTGGATGTTGCTATGAAAATGTACAATGAAATGCAACAAGCTGGTCTGTTGGCTGACACATTTACATACAGCGTGATTATTAACTGCCTTGGAAAAGCAGGGGAATTATCTGCAGCCTACAGGCTTTTCTGTGAGATGATAGCGAAGGGTTGTGTTCCCAACTTAGTTACTTATAACATCATTATTGATTTACATGCAAAGGCCCGGAAGTACCCTGTTGCTTTAAAGGTTTATAGAGATATGCAGAATGCTGGCTTTCATCCAGATCATGTAACATACAGTATAGCAATGGATGTGCTCGGGCATTGTGGTCGCTTTGAAGAAGCAGAGGCAGTTTTCATGGAGATGCAGCAGGCAGGCTGGGAGCCAGATGAGCCAGTTTATGGCCTTTTAGTTGACATGTGGGGTAAAGCAGGGAATGTTGGTAAGGCAAGTCAGTGGTATAGCAAGATGCTAAATTCAGGTCTCAGGCCAAATGTCCCAACATGCAACTCTTTGCTCAGTGCATTTTTGAGAGGTCACATGTTTAATGAAGCACATATGGTTCTCCAGAGTATGTTGCAAATGGATCTATTTCCATCTCTGCAGACATATACCCTGCTTTTAAGTGGCTGTACAAGTACTCTCTGTCAGGAGGACTTGGATTTATTCTCGACGCTTCTAGCAAATACAGGCCATCCAGCACATTCATTTCTTATATCTCTCCCTGCAGCTGAACCTGGTGGGCAGAATGTTAGGAATCATGCAGGCAACTTTTTTGACTTGATGCACAGCGAAGATCAAGAAAGCAAGCGGGGTTTTGCCGATGCAATTATGAACTTTCTTTACAAGTCTGATCTCAAAGAAGAGGCAGGATTTGTGTGGGAAGTTGCAATGGAGAAAAATCTTTATCCACATGCAGTGACTCTGAAAGCACCCAACTATTGGTCAATAAACCTGCATGTTATGTCAATAGGGACAGCTCTTATTGCCTTGTCAAGAACACTTGCAAGGCTTAGAGAGAGGATGCTTATGTCTGGTGTGGAACCAGATCGTATTGACATTATTACGGGGTGGGGCAGACGTAGTAGAGTTACAGGTTCTTCTTTAGTGAAGCAATCAGTTGAACAAATACTTCACATTTTTCATTCACCATTTTCTCTTGAAAGTGGAAATTCTGGATGTTTTGTTGGCCTTGGGAGGCCACTAATTGAGTGGTTACATGTATCACCTCTGGAGCGGATGCATCTGCTCTAGAATTGTTAATTTTTTGCAGGGTGTGGAAGATACAACATTGTTTACCACGCAGAGAAAGAGAATATTTCTTCATCCCCGAGTTTAAGTGTCTCTGAGCTCTGTACTCTGGTATTTGCATTAAGTTATTGCTAATTTTACAGTCCATTAAATTCCATTTGTTCTCTAAAGTGTTACAAAAGACTGAAAACATATCCTCTTATGTGAATATATAGCAAACCGTATAGAACATCACCATTAATATGAGTAATGTGGTTATAACTTATGTCAGCGATGGCAATACTACCATGCAACTCATTAATGTTTTACAGCTTCTATTCAAAGTGGTTAGACAGAAGACCTCAAGTAACTTTACAACATAGGACTTGTGATTAGTTTATACTATTCTATATCAATCTCGTTTGGCCCATAAATTGACTCGTGTACTCAGAAATCCATATATAATTTCATATAACTGTAACAACAGGCTGTTTATTATCTTACGCATTCAGCGATTTGTTATGGATGTCATGTAGATTCTTTCCCTCAGCAGGGTTCAAGGTCTTGCATTAAGTATCTCTAACCTTGTTGAATTCTGGCCGACACTAAAGAGGGCACATGCTTTTCACTGGTTGAAATTGTTTATAACTGACAGTGTTTATCACTGAACATGCATGAAAACAAAAACTTTTATGAGAAGTTCAGGATTTCAAAATCTGGGTTGGTGATCTAAGTAAATAATGTTTTTTTTTCTACAAACCCTTATTGACACTTCTTTATGGTTTAAATTTTACGAAGTGATAGGATTATAAACAAAACTTGAAAACTTATTTGAGGTCATCAGATAAAAATATTATGAAAAGCTGTATGCTAATTTGCTTACTATTTGGCGCAGGCCAATTCTACTTTTGGGGAAGTAACTGATTAACTTTTACACATGAAAGCAGTATCCAAGAATGACCAGAAAGTAAAAATGGGAAAATAATTCCAATACAGACATATAATTCTTTTCCATATGAAAATGCTATTTGAGAATAACCACAAAGTAAAATGGGAAAAAATCCCAATAAAGCCACCAAATTCCTTTAACATGAGCATATGATCTAACGGGAAATAGTTTAAGTGACAAATGCATGTTGCAAATTCCAACCTACACTCCCAAGCGATAGCTGCAGAAGTTGATAGTAGGCCAACTACCATCAGGATCATATAGACAGTACTCTACTCTTTTGTATTTGTCCTTGTCAAGGGTAATGGTTGGTACTAGGTCAATTATCATTAGAATCTCATGATTGGACACAACTCTATTCTCTTTCTGTTTGCACCTCACAAAGCCATTGGAGAAAATGAAGAGTACTTCACTAAATTAAGCATTAAATTCCGAGTTTTATCATAAAAGGAAGATGAAGTAGGGCTTTGCTTCTTGTTTATTGAATATGGTTACTAATGTAACGAGATCAAGATATAATAGAGTAAATTGCCCCTTGAGATTAAGCTAATGTAGACTGTAAACAATCTCTTGGAACGTCCCCCTATCCAACATTGAGGAAGTTAAACAATTGAAGCAACTATCAACACTGCAGTTATTGAAAAAGGAAGACAAACAGATGGGTTCCTTCTTGTTTTTTTGGCAGACTATGTAAGTAATCTCTTGGAACAGTTTTGTACCATTGAGGAAGTTGAAGTAACCATTGACACTGAAATTAGTGATCAAAAACCGGGCCAAACAGATTGCTTATTGGTTAGGGTTTAGTATAGAGAATGATGGTTTTTTGTAATGTCCCATATCTCTTGAGCTAATGATCCAGGTGGATGTTGGTGGCCACCCACCTATCCCACTGGGACCCCCACAACCCTCTCTTTCAGTTTTTCAGTTTCCTTAATTATAGCGCAGTTTGCTATTTTTAGCAGTTTGTCGGGTCCTAAACTTCCAGAGCCGTTTTGAGGCCCTAAACGACGTTTTTTTGGGAAATCTACCGCCAGCGATTTTTCTGATAAAAATCATCTTTTTCGTCATAGTCCTCGGAGAGATCTTTCCAACGGGCTATCATGCGCGTCAAACGGAGATAATACGACCAATTCGCGACCCCGGGAAGTTGGCTGTCCAACTCACCCCAAAACGGGGCCCACAATTTGGCGTTTCATCTTCTAGGGTTAGGTTTTGGAATGTGAAGGGTTTTCCATTGTTTCTCAATAATAAATAGGCCTTCGAGCCTCATTGTAAACACAGTTCGGAACAGTTCAGAGGCATGTAGCCAACACATCTCTTCTCAGAGATAAGCTACCATCGCCCTAGCTGGGTTATTTCTATTTCTATTTGTAAGCATATTTCAGTATTTCCCATTAATGAAATGAAGTATTATTTCCGCTGCATATCTGTCTTTATGGTTATCTCTATATTTTATTGCGTTCCTATTTAAATCCGGATCATAGAGCCATGGTTACTACTTGCCTAATTGTCTCCTTTAGATTAGTGATAAAGAAAATTATCTAGGAGACCCAAGGGAATTCACCCAATTTTGATATTATTAAATAAAATGGGTAAGGTATAAATAATAAAAAAGGGGCAAAAAGTCACATAGGAGGAAAAAGTGACTTTTCCAATAAAATAATATTAGAAGAAGATCTGGAAGCTTGGAGAAGACTCAACGAAAAGTTATAAAAGGAGAGTGGAGCTCATTTGCTAATCATTCTATCCCATCATTTTTTATTGTCATTCAAGAGAAGTTCAAGCGAGTTTCAGTGTTAAGGGTTTCAAGCAAGACCCTCACACTAGTTTCAGTGGATTTTTTACCACCTTAGCCAGTCTCTTCCAATTTCAGCGGATTCACTTGCCATCTTAGTTGGAAATTTTTATTATTTGGTTTTACTGCTAATCTTGTTGCAAGTTTGGGATAATTGGTTTCTTGCAGGAGGATGAAGTTCAAACTATCTAGTGGTACCAAGAGATTGAATTTCCTCAAGGTTTCAACAGGCAAGTTTCCAAAGGCCGAGTTGGTTATTTGCACTCAGATTGGAGACCGATTTTGTGTGAGCACCTTCAATAATTGTTATGTGAAGAAGAGGCCAAATTCTTGATTCTGTCATCACAAGAAGGGCAAAATTTTATCTTGTTTTGGGGCCAAGTTCCAACCCCAAAGATCAAATTATTTATCAAATTCTCCAAAGGCTGAATTGAATCTCTCCTTGCACCACAACACCCAGGTCATTGGAGACACATTTAGAATTTCATTGCCAAGGAAAAAGACAATTTCTTCATTATTTGTGACCAAAGTTTACTAGTGAGAAAGGCCGAATCATTTATAAGGAGAGGCCGAATTTTTACAAACTTCCAACACTCACATTAGACCAATTTTGAGGTCTAAAATGGGCTTACTAAGGAATATTATAAAATAATAGTGTAAATAATAAAATAAGATTAAATTATATCATCAAATTCTAGGGGGAAAAAAGAAAAACTATTTTTTCAACTTATTTTCCCATAGTTTTACTCAAATTTCAAGCGGGAACACTCATTGGATGCAAAATTTAATTCTATACCCAATGAGTACCCATGGTGCATACTTTCGATGGACCCTGCTACACAAAAAATGAGAAATACATGAAAAAACATGATTGCAATCATGTTGTTCGTGTATTTATCATTTTTTGTGTAGCAAGGCCCATTGAAAGTATACATGGGTACTCCTTGGATGTGGAATTACAGTGCGCATCCAGTGCGTGCTCTCGCTTGAAAATTGAATAAAACCATAGGGAGATAAATTGAAAATACAAGTTGAATATATATATATATATATATTTTACTCAAAAAATAAAGAATCATCTCCCATGTTTGACATCATCATCTTGAACCCTAATGGTTCTTATTAAATTGTTTTTGGTTGTACAATTTTGTTTTAAGGCCCATTTTAGCCCTCAAATTTTCTCTAATGATTTCTGAGTAGCTTCATTGAGGCTTATTTTCTCAAAATTTGTGGTTAAATTCTTGATGCATTTTTAGAAGTTTCCTATGCCAACGAAAGGGCCAAATTCTCCAACATTATCACTGAGTTTCTTGTGCCAAAACACTGAAGTTGTCATTACCAGAGTAGGCCAAAAAACACCAAGGAGGAGCCAAATTGCAATGCACTTACCGTCAAGGTTCATATCACAAGTACAGTCAAGGTTCAAATTATGAAGTTCATAACTCCAGGAAGAAGGAATAAGTTCGTCCTAGGCACATTCAGTGGTCATATAATTATCTTGAGGCCGAGCTCATTTCACATTCATTCAAGGTCGGATTATCATTTGAAAGAAGCAATGTAGTACCATATCTTGGGAGGACGAAATTAATTCTCTAGGAGGCCAAATTGATCACGAGTGTTAAAGTGAAATTACCAGTGCATCAATGCCAAAAGTCATTGAAGTCTGCCCCTCTTATCAGCTGGAGCATGTCCTAGGTGTTACCCTCCAGTGACATTTGTAAACATTGAATATTAATCTCAATTAAAAATCAGATTTTTGACTAAAACATTGACTGGAGTAGTTTTTCAAATTTTGTCCTCAAATTGTTTGGCAAAAGTTTTGAGTTATTTGTTGAAAGTATTTTCCAGCCATACTAACTATTTGTAGAAAAATGTCAAAGAAAAAGATTTCAAATTTTTGGAAACATTTGCTTGAAGTTTGTTTGGGTACATTACAATGGTATCGGAGCATGGTCTTGGCTCACTATGGTATCAAGACACATGACCTCTGAGAATTTTTTGAATGTGATTTATAAAAGTCCCATGCAGAAGAGCAAAGAAAAAGAGTTGAAAATAGATCTAGAACCAAATTCACCCTTGCAAAAGGAAGAAGTTTTCACTGTATCAAAAGAGGTCCAAATGGGAGATACAAACACCCCATTAAACAAAGAGAAAACAACATTTCAGAGCCTTTTAAAAGCTCTAAATGACTTGGCAAAAAGACACAAATAAATAGTTGAAGAAATAAGGTAACAAAACCAGAATAATGACAACAATGGGGATTCATATGCAAGAGGAGTGGGGACATCTCATAATAATATTGCAGCTACTAATCCCCAAGGCCATCCTCAAATTTATAGTGGAGCATCTCGACCCACCAAGCCTAAATTTATGCCTGCCAATCCATTAAAACCCGCAGATCAAGAAGACATGTCGTTGGGTGATTATTTTCAAGAATACCAGTCCATGGGAGATGGCTTCCAAGATGCAATCACTTTCAAGGATTTTTGTCTCTTGAAGAGTGGTAACAAAGGTAAAGGGGGTGGAGGAGAAGCTACACAAAACAAAAAATTACAACGAACTGTGGGAAAGCTGACCCTTCCAAACTTTGATGGTTCTACCAGGTATACAACAAGGTCGTGGATTCAAAAACTTGACACTTATTTTCAGCTGAACCATGAGATAGAAGCAGATGCCATCAAGTTGGCCACCTTGCATTTAGAGGGAGAAGCGCATGATTGTTGGTACCATGGTTTAATCACCTTGGAACATGCGAATATAACCACCTATGAGGATTTTGCTCAAAGGGTAATAGAAAGATTTGATCAGAAGGATCCAAAGTTGTATTTCAAGGAGCTCACACAACTCAAGCAGACCGGTAGCGTGAAGCATTACATATCATAATTCTTAAGGATTCCAGTCATGGTGCCAAATCTGTCTGAGGCCAGTAGGATTACACTATTTGTTGAGGGATTGGCTAAAACTTTACGAGGGTTAATAAGGTCTTCTAGGCCTACTTATTTATAGGATGCAATCATTAGAACAAGAGATTTACATGGTGCACTTCCTAAGTCTAAAGCGCCCATCAAATCTACCTTCCCACCCAACAGAAAAGATAAAAAGGAGTGGACAGGGAGGAAACAACCATATGAGGAGACCAGGGGAGATCCTAGGAGAAGGAGACAATGTTTCACATGCCAAGAACCTTGGGCACCAGAGCATCGATGCATTGCCAAGGGAAAGGCTCATTACATTGAGGTGTTCTCCGATAGTGAGGATGAGGAGGATGAGTAGGAGTAACCGCATAAGGAACTTAGAGAGATTGAGGATGAGCAACCCCAGGAGGGAGAAAAGAGCAATGCTATTGCTTCACTCATGGACATTCCTTGATATCTCACTCTTAGGATTCGAGGGACTATATAGGGGCAAAGGGTGATAATTTTGGTTGATGGTGGGCCCCCCCACAATTTGATTGATGCTTACTAGACAGGAAGGGGTTATCCACCACAAAATTTTGTTGGAAATAATACTAAGGGGGGGGGGGTGAATCAATATTATCAAGTCAAATATTCCTTTTTCAAAATCAAATGATATACGCTACTTCTGTTAATTAAACCCACATATATACACAATTATGCAGAAGGAAACCCGCGTATATAATGCAAACTTTTAATTTACTTTATCTTTCTGATGTTGATTGTTAATCTGTGATTCAGAATCAAATAACCAGTAACCAGAGACAGTAAAACAGAGCAGAAAGACAATCGCACACAAGAACACAAGATATAAGGTGGAAACCCAATGTGGGTGAAAACCACCTGCTACAATTCATCTCTATCTTCTCTTTAATTAGAAACTTCTTTTTACAATTGTACTGGTGCAGTCCTTTACCAGTACGCAGGCTGCAACCTGCAGAGAGCTACAACCCTCTCTCATTTTCCAGCTTCTCCTGAAAGGGAGCTACAACCCCCTTTGCTCTTGCACTAGCCAAGATACTAGTACGCAGGCTCCTACTTGTAGAAGGCTGCAACCTTCTCTTTGCTTTTAGGGACCTCGTTTCATTAATTTTCAGACTGGATCCACAAGTAATATCAATCAAACATCAAGAATTTCTGCATCAACCAAACTTCTTTTCACCAATCAAAGCTGAATCAAATAAACCCTTCTCTGACCATTGTACCCAGAACACAGTAACTGTAACCAAACACCAAATTCTGAACCCAGAACTCTGTAGCAATAAAATAGAAGCAACTAGAGCATAAATCAAGATATGTACGCTACTTCACTATTCAGAAACCTGTGAGTATACGCTTCTGTACCACAACCAACCTGCGTATACGCTTCTTTCACTTACAGAAAAAGCGTGTATACGCGCCTGCACTTCACTGAACCTGCGTACAGATCTATAAAGGATAATTCATTCTTTTAAACATTCAGTCATTGGTTAACCCTGATTATTAGATTTATAGATCAAGTGTGCGCCACATATAACATATCAAAATCATACAGAGATACCAATGTTCAAGCCTTGAGATTTTGATCCATCAATAGACCTTATCCTTCTTGCGCTCAGGTTCCTCCTTCATTTAGATCCAGATCTGCACCATAATCCAATCACCAGAATTCCAGATCTGGCATAACATCAGAGATTCAATAATTCAGATGGTGATCGTGCCTAATGATCTCCTCCCTCTTTTATAGTGCTAGGCCTTTCTCAAAACCAAGGTCCAAAACCATAACAAACAATACCAAGGGCCCAATACTTGGGATCAACACACTTGTCGAGATACCATGGTCCAAAACCATAGGTTCAAATACCGAGGACTAACTACCACGGACCAAAAGTAAGTTCTCCAACATATACGCGCTTTTCTTTGCATGAAAGTGCGTGTATACTCATACGCGCCTTTGAAACGTCAAACCCGCGTGTATACGCGTCTTTGTCTAGATGAACCTGCGTATATGTCTTTTCCTTCATCCTGAACTGAGATCTGTTACCAAAGACAGTTTCCATCAAGGACAACACCTGTGCCATAGCTCCAAACCTGTGCCATAATGCCAACAATCTCCCCCTTTGGACTTGATGGCAACCCAAAATCCTCAAAGTCATTCTCCCCCTTTGTCATCAAGGGCAAAGGGTTGTGCTCCCCCTGAGTACATGCTGAAATTTCTGCCCTGCTATGCTGACCATGCTTCCCCTCATTGTAGGCAAGATCTGCAAAAGATGTTCTTCAAGAAGAACCATGACTTATACATTATAAAAGACCTTCCTATCACCAAAAGACTCAATACATACATCCATCACCCAACCAAGTGGGGATCATCCACCCAACCAAGTGGGGATACATCAGAAAATTACATATGACAACCAAGTTCATTACATGTTCATCCCAGGCATAGTGGGGAAACCAAGATAGGCCGTTACATGACCTTGACACCATAAAAGAGATACCACAAAAGAGATACATGACATAGAGACGAAATATCTAGAACAAGACTTATGAAAGTCACAAATAACTGATAGCAGCAACATCTGTCAATCACAATTCAGATCAGTAACCAAGATTTCCTTCTGTTCTCCCTCTGCCTCTGCTCCACCTAAAACCAACAACAGCTGTGAACTAGAACCAAAAGCTTCTAAGATAATGCCAATAATGCATTATAAGAAGATTATTTGCTCCCCCTAAACCTATGCCAGATGGTCTCTGTCAGACCCATATCAGACTCTCTTCAACCAGAGTTTGTCCTTGCTGATTTTCTTTAGAACTCCATATACGCGACTGCACCTGCATAAATCGGCGTATGTACGCGGATCTTCCTCATTCAACTCGCGTACACCAATTTTTCTCTGAAACAGACACGATTTAACAGCAAGATGATGCATCAAATACTCCCAGCTTCTGTCTGAGGTATTCAAATGTCTCCCTGGGCAGTGGTTTGGTGAGAATATCAACAACTTGTTCCTTAGAAGGAACATACTCCAATTTGACCTTTTGTTCCAACACTTGTTCCCGGAGAAAGTGATACTTGATCGGTATGTGCTTGGTCTTTGAATGCATGACTGGGTTCTTTGAAATGCTGATTGCACTTGTATTATCACATAAGATGGAGATAGGTGGTGTACAAGTGATTTGAAAATCCTGCAAGGTTTGCATCATCCAAAGAAGTTGAGTGCAGCAAGATGCAGCAGCCACATATTCCGCTTCAGCTGTAGATAAAGCAATCGAACTCTGTTTCTTGCTGAACCAAGATACTAATCTGGAACCCATAAAGAATGCACCACCACTTGTGCTCTTCCTGTCATCCATGCTTCCGGCCCAATCTGCATCTATATAAGCATGAAGTGTGAGATCTGTATCTCTAGGATACCATAAGCCATAGTTTTGAGTTCCTTGAAGGTACTTGAAGATTCTCTTGACTGCCTGAAGATGAGTTTCCTTTGGATTTGCCTGAAATCTTCCAACTATTCCCACTGCATGCATGATGTCTGGTCGGGTACCTGTCAAATAAAGTAGACTTCCAATCATAGATCTGTAGGTTGGTTGATGCATTGCTGCTGATTCATCATTTGCACTGAGGCTGCATCCTGTGACCATGGGGGTACACACTGGTTTTGCATCTTCCATGCCATATTTCTTCAAAATCTGCTTGAGATACTTGGTTTGAGACAAGAAGATACCACCTTCATTTTGTTGGATTGGCAAACCAAGAAAATATATTAGTTCTCCAAGCAAAGACATTTCGAATTCTTTTTGCATCACCAAGGCAAGCTTTGACTCATAGCTTCTTCATTGCTGCCAAAGATAATATCGTCTACATACACAACAAGTATTAGCAATTTCTCATTTTCAATTTTTATATAAAGATTGCTATCTGCTGATCCCTTTGAAAAACCTTGTTGATGAAGACATTTGTCCAAACGGTAGTACCAAGCCCTTGGAGCCTGTTTAAGACCATAGAGAGCCTTTTTTAGTCTACATACAAGATTTGGATCATTCCCAAGGATGAAACCATCTGGTTGCTCAATGTACACTTCTTCTTCTAAGTCCCCATTCAGAAAGGCTGATTTCACGTCCATTTGAAAAACTTTGAACTTCTGAAAGCTTGAAAGAGCAAGGAACATTCGGATGGCCTCAAGTCTAGCAACGGGAGCAAAAGTTTATTCAAAGTCTATTCCTTCTTGTTGAGCATACCCTTTACACACAAGTCTGGCCTTGTTTCTAATTACGTCCCCATTTTCATTCAACTTATTTTTGAAGATCCATTTTGTCCCTATGACATTCTTATCTTTTGGTCTAGGAACCAACTCCCAAGTGTTGTTCTTTTCGATCTGCTCAAGTTCTTCATCCATTGCCTTGACCCAACATTCATCTTTGCATGCCTCTCTTACATTTTGTGGTTCAGTGGAGGAGAGCAATGCCAAATAGCTTGAGGCTTCTGCAATTGTTCTTCTTGTTTGTACACCTGCTTCTTTCTGCCCCAAAATCTGAGATTCTAGATGATTCTTCTGACCGTACCTGGATGGAGTCTTCTCTTCTATCCTTATTTGCTCCTCAGGTGCCTCTTGAGGTTCTTCTTCATCATCTGTTTGATTTGGAGAGTAGTCTTCATCCTCTTTGATATTTTCATGATTTACTTGCCTAGGGATGTATCCTTTTTCATCAACCACTACATCAATGCTGTCAACAATTCTTCCAAGTCTTTTATTGTATCACTTATATGCTTTGATGTGGGGATAATAACCAAGGAGAATGCCTTCATCTACTCTAGGTTCAAGTTTGCCAAGCTGTTCATCAATATTCTTAATATAACATTTGGTCCCAAAAATTTTGAAATGCTTTACCGAAGGAGTCTCACCATACCAGAGTTCATGCAGAGTTTGACTGCTGTTCACTCGGACATTTGTTTTGTTGAGAATAACAACCGCAGCAAATGCAGCTTCACCCCAGAAGGTTGCGGGAGTTCCAGATTTATCAAGCATATCACGAGCCATTTGTTGGACCGTTCTGTTCATCCTTTCCACCACTCCATTTTGCTGAGGAGTCCTAGCTGTAGAAAATTCCCTTCTTATTCCATGTTCTTCACAGAAATCGAAAATATTATTTGAGGTAAACTCCCCACCTCTGTCAGACCTGAGACACTTAATTTTGTGATCTGATTCATTTTCAGCGAAGGCTTTGAAAGATTTGAATGTTTCGAATGCTTCGTCCTTGTGTTTCATAAGTCCTAACCAAACCATCTTGGAGAAGTTGTCAATGAATAATATAAAGTATTCTTCTCCTCGAGGTGACCTTGTCCTAAATGGACCACATAAATCTGTATGGACTAGTTCAAGAGGTCTGCTGGCTGAGCCTTCCTTCTCAGGGAAGTTGGTTCTGGTTTGCTTACCAAACTGACATGATTTGCATATGGTGTTGTCTGGGATTTTGATATCTGGGAGACCACGAACTACTTGATATTTGCATGCTTTTCTTATTTGTGAAAAGCTTAGATGCCCCAACCTCAGGTGCCATAACCAGTGTTCATCATCCTTGCTCAAATAGCATTGTTGTTGTCCTTCTTCAAATATGTATAAATTATTTGGAGTTCTTCTGCCTTTGATCACTGTTTTTTCTGTATCAAGATCACGAACACTACATCCATTTGATCGAAAAATTACCTCGGTTCCTTGATCGCACATCTGACTGACACTCAAGAGATTATGCTTCAAGCCATCAACATACAAAACGTTTCCAGCTTTGACCCTTTCTTTCAAATGAGCAATGCCTTTTCCTTTTATGATTGCAGGGGTATCATTTCCAAAAGAGACTTTCTTTCCCTTTTCTAAAACACTATACGATTCAAGTTTTTCTTTATCCCCTGTCATATGCTTCGAACATCCACTGTCGATGTACCATAGATTTTCCTGTCCTTCTGCATAAAAAGCTATCCCACATCTTTCTGGTTGTGGTTCCTTCATTCTCCATGTTCTGGCATTCGAGATTTGTTCCTTCTGAGTTGTTTTCCGAAACCTGTTCCTGCATTCAGACTCTTCATGACCGAAGTTATTACAAATAGAACATTCAATTTCACTTTCAAGGGCGGAAAAATTGTTATAGGTCCTCTTCGTGATTCCAGACATACTTCTTTGTTTTTGAGCTTCTCTAGTCATGATTGTCTTATAGGCAACACATTGAGCTGCTTTGTGACCAAAGTTATGGCAAGAGAAACATTGCCCATTGAAGAAACTTCTGCGATTATCAAATCTATCATCCAACCGATTGTAGTTTCTACCAACATCCATTCTTGAGGCAAATTGGGAAGATTTTACCTGTGGCTGGTTGTAGCTTCTGTTTGTCCTTAAGGTAGTTTGCCCTTGATTTTCTTGATAGTCTTTGTTCGTTCTTGAGGTAAACTATCCCTGATTTACTTGATGATTTCTATTAGGCCTTTGCTCGCTCCTCCTTGCTACATCAAGATAACTTTTGGAGGTGGATGCTTGAGATGCTTCTCCATTATATCCCAGACCTGTCTTGATTAGTGGAGAACGCTGCACATTGATGATTTCATCCAGAGTTTTAGATCCTTTAACAAATTTAAGATTAAGAGCTTTTGTTTTCTCAATCTCTTTTCTAAGACCAACAATTTCACATTCCAATTTTTCAAGATGTTTTTCCCTTTCAGCCAATTAACATTGCAGAGAATCAATAATCACATTTTTCTCTTCTAAGCAAATTTTGAGATTAGAAATCTCTTCATAAAAACCTTCTTCATCTATAGCATCCATGTAATCATCTTCTTCAAAAGCCATTAAAAGTTTATAATCATTACCTCGTTCATCTTCGTCACTATTTGAAAGTCCATCACTATCTTCATGAGTGTAATAGCTTTTCTTATTTGCATTCTGTTTCTTGTTCCATATAATAGGTTCCTTCCCCTTGTCAATCTTATCCTTATAAGGACATTTGGCAGCATAATGACCGACTCTTCCACAAGCAAAGAATTTGAAAGAAACTTACCTCGGAAACGTCCAACACCCCGTGGAAGATTTTTGACAAAATTTGATTCTTCTTCTTCTTCTGACACGTGTCCCGGCTCATAGTAATCTCCTTTGCCGGAAGCCTTGAAGGCAGCTTCTCTCGTGTCTGATGGACCTCCTTTTCTCGTTTCATAAGCAGTCAGAATTCCATGCAGTTGTGACATTTTAAGGCTTTGTACATTCTCTTTTTCTTCTATTGCAGGAACTTTAGATTCAAACCTAGGGGACAAAGATCTTAGAACTTTTTCAACCACAACAGCCTTCTTTATTTCTTCACCCAAGTTTTTCATAAAATTAACAATCTCATCTACACGAAGAAAATAGTTAGCCACACTTTCATCATTGTACATTCTGAGATTTTCATACTGAATTTTTAGGGTTTGAAGTTTTGCTCGTTTTACCTGATCATCTCCTTCATAGCTCAATACAATCTTGTCCCATATTTCTTTTGCGGATTTAAACTGCATAACCTTGACAAATTCTGATTCAGATAGGCATCCTAATAGAGTATTGACCGCCTTTGCATTTGTTTCATATTTCTTCTTCTCAGCCGGATCTGTAGGAGTTGTTGATGGAAAAGTATACCCTGTTTCTATGATATCCCAGACTTCTGTACCAAGAGATTGAAGATAGGCAGTAACTCTTACCTTCCAATATATGAAGTTTGTCCCATAAAAAATCGGTGCCCTGATTGATGCTTCCCTCTCGTAGTTGCTCATGATGAATGATCTTTCTTCAAGAGATCAAGCTTCTTCTGAAGGACCTGCTCTGATACCAATTGTTGGAAATAATACTGAGAGGGGGGGTGAATCAGTATTATCAAGTCAAATATTCCTTTTTCAAAATCAAATGATATACGCTACTTCTGTTAATTAAACCCGCGTATATACGCAATTATGCAGAAGGAAACCCGCGTATATAATGCAAACTTTTAATTTACTTTATCTTTCTGATGTTGATTGTTAATCTGTGATTCAGAATCAAATAACCAGAAACAGTAAAACAGAGCAGAAAGACAATCGCACACAAGAACACAAGATATAAGGTGGAAACCCAATGTGGGTGAAAACCACCTGCTGCAATTCGTCTCTATCTTCTCTTTAATTAGAAACTTCTTTTTACAATTGTACTGGTGCAGTCCTTTACCAGTATGCAGGCTGCAACCTGCAGAGAGCTACAACCCTCTCTCGTTTTCCAGATTCTCCTGGAAGGGAGCTACAACCCCCTTTGCTCTTGCACTAGCCAAGATACTAGTATGCAGGCTCCTACCTGCAGAAGGCTGCAACCTTCTCTTTGCTTTTAGGGACCTCGTTTCATTAATTTTCAGACTGGATCCACAAGTAACATCAATCAAACATCAAGAATTTCTGCATCAACCAAAATTCTTTTCACCAATCAAAGCTGAATCAAATAAACCCTTCTCTGACCGCTGTACCCAGAACACAGTAACTATAACCAAACACCAAATTCTGAACCCAGAACTCTGCAGCAATAAAATAGAAGCAGCTAGAGCATAAATCAAGATATGTACGCTACTTCACTATTCAGAAACCTGCGAGTATACGCTTCTGTACCACAACCAACCTGCGTATACGCTTCTTTCACTTACAGAAAAAGCGTGTATACGCGCCTACACTTCACTGAACCTGCGTACAGATCTATAAAGGATAATTCATTCTTTTAAACATTCAGTCATTGGTTAACTCAGATTAGTAGATTTATAGATCAAGTGTGCGCCACATATAACAGATCAAAATCATATAGAGATACCAATGTTCAAGCCTTGAGATTTTGATCCATCAATAGACCTTATCCTTCTTGCGCTCAGGTTCCTCCTTCCTTTAGATCCAGATCTGCACCATAATCCAATCACCAGAATTCCAGATCTAGCATAACATCAGATATTCAATAATTCAGATGGTGATCGTGCCTAATGATCTCCTCCCTCTTTTATAGTGCTAGGCCTTTCTCAATACCAAGGTCCAAAACCATAACAAAACAATACCAAGGGCCCAATACTTGGGATCAACACACTTGTCGAGATACCATGGTCCAAAACCATAGGTTCAAATACCGAGGACTAACTACCACGGACCAAAAGTAAGTTCTCCAACATATACGCGCTTTTCTTTGCATGAAAGTGCGTGTATACGCATACGCGCCTTTGAAACGTCAAACCCGCGTGTATACGCGTCTTTGTCTAGATGAACCTGCGTATATGTCTTTTCCTTCATTCTGAAAGCCTGAACTGAGATCTGTTACCAAAGAGAGTTGCCATCAAGGACAACACCTGTGCCATAGCTCCAAACCTGTGCCATAATGCCAACAAATTTGAGAGGTTTTCCATAGCTATTTCAGGATACAGATTCATGTAATGCAACAGGAAGATCCCTAATATGAGCTTGACGATGGGGAACTACACTGTCACAAATGATTTCTTTGTGACCACTATTCATGATAATAATGTAGTGTTGGGAGTTCAATGGTTTATCTTTATTGAACGATACACCATAGATTACCAACAAATGGAGATGGAGTTTATGAAGAATGGCAAAAAGTGGTGTCAAGGGGGATGCATACCTACCTCCCAAGGCAGTGACATCAAATTAGTTGGAGGTAATCTTTTAGCATGGAGACATTGAGTGGACAATAGAGTGCGGAGTGTCAGAACAGATGCTAGAGGATCAACATCAACGCTATCCAGCCGACATTGCAGCCCTATTGCAGAAATATTCCACCAGGGAGGCCACCTAACAGGGCTTTGAGCATATCATTGAGTTGGAGGAGGGAGTCCAAGCTGTCATCAACACTCCCTATAGACACCTCAGGGCATACAAAGATGCGATTGAGAAGACTATTAAGGCGCTGCTCAGACTAGGCCACATACACCCCAGTTCTATCCCATTTGCCTCATTTGTGGTCCTAATTAAGAAAAAGGATGGGTCTTTGAGGATGTGTATCAATTACAAAGCATTGAATAAGAAGACCATAAAAAAATGATACCCCATTCCCAAAATTGATGAATTGATGGATGAATTAAAGGGGGCTGAATATTTTTCCAAGATTGTTCTCTGCTTGGGTTACTATCAAATTAGACTCAGGGAGTAGGATATTCCAAAAACAACTTTTAGGTGTCATTATGGCTATTATGAGTTTTTGGTTATGCCCTTTGGGTTGACCAACACACCTGCTACCTTTTAGTCCTGTATGAACCATGTGTTCAACAAGTATTTGCACAAGTATGTGCTAGTTTGATTTGATGACATCCTGGTATACAACCGAACATGGCAAGAACATTTGCAACACTTGGAGGAGGTGTTGAATATATTTGAAGAACATCAATTTTATGCCAAGTTGTCCAAGTGCGAATTTGGTTTGACCGAGATGTTCTATTTTGGGCACATGATTGGTGGAGAAGGGATGTAGGTACACCAGGAGAAGATCCGAGCCATCATTGATTGACCCACTCCCAAGAATGTGATGATGTTGAGAGGTTTTTTTGGGTATTTGCACTTATTATAGGCGATTTGTCAAGGGATTTTCACAACTCGCAGCTCTCCTTACAAATTTTACCAAGAAAGAAGCCTTTGTGTGGATGAATGTAACAAAGATGTTTGTGTGAATTACGGAGGTAGTGAGCTCTTGTCCTGTTTTAGCTTTGCTTGTTTTTTCTCAATGATTTTTTTTCCGAGTGTGATGCTTCAGGTGAAGGGATTGGAGCAGTGTTGATGTAGAATGACCATCCTATTGTTTTCGAGAGAAGGAAGCTTAAGGACTACGACATTACTACTCTATTTATGACAAAGGAATACTCGCCATCATGCATGCATTGGCCAAGTTCAAGCCATATCTAGTGGCCAATTGGTTCAAAGTCAAGACTGATCACAACAATATCAGATTTTTCTTATATCAGAAGGAGTTGAATGACTGGGAACAAAAGTGGGTGAGCAAGGTTCATGCTTATGATTTTGAGATTGAGTATGTCAAAGGGAAAAATAATGTAGTTGCGGAAGTACTCTCTAGGAACTCATGACATTCACTTTCATGGACACGTCTTTGGAGTGGAAGTCTCAACCACTGGTAGAGTACTCCAAGGACAAGATAACAGGTGAGATCTTGGATGGACAGATACAAGATGGTAGATACAGGTTGGTGTAGAATTTCATCTACTACAAGGACAATATCTATTTGGTACCAGGGTAGTAGTTGAAGGAAAAGGTTATACATGCAGGGCATGATTCCCCACTTGTAGGTCATTTGAGCTACCTTAAGACCTATAAAGAAGTCAGGGAGAGGTTCTATTGGAATTGCCTTAAGGAGGATGTCTTGAAGTATGTTCACGAATGTAGTGTCTGCCAACAGAATGAGGAACATTCACATCTAGAATGATTGTTGCAATCACTCCCTACTCTAGAACAAAAGTGGAAAGCATCTCTATGGACTTCATCATGGGATATGCGCGGACGTGGGTCCCTTATCCTACAAACAAGGGGCTCTCATACACCAATTTGGTGTTTGGCTTGGCTGTGACCTTAAAATTGGATATAATAATAATGATTCACCAAGTTATATATATTGTGGTGTGGTCAGTGAATGTGTGGGCCCCCCCAGGGCATGTACATGCACATGATGTGTGCACTGCCTAGTGGGTGCAAAAGTGCGTGGAAGTGTTCGCCATTGACCTTCACCACTTGGTAGCGATTATCCTGTTACTAGAGGTATATAATGTTGTAATGTATATATGGAAGGAAGTTAAAAATGAAATTATATATATATATATATATATATATATATATATATAAGCATAAATTTTCACATATAGATACTTTTAATTAATATAAATTTTAATTTATATATTGATGATGATGTAATATATTATGTTAATTTAAAAAAATTGCCACTGGAGTGTTGCCACCGTAGAATGAGGGACCTGGCCCATGGTTATGACCATTGAACCCTTGCCAGGTGGAACAGCCTATGTCAGAGTTAAGTGATTTTAGTGGGACCAAAATGCAAATGCATGCATGACATCTCGTGAAGAAAAAGCTTGGTAGGCCACTTCATGTTCAATGTGAATTGAGTAGGTATGTAGAATTACCAAGTGAAACAAGAGAAGGAGGTTGTATGCCGTACAATTAGTTACCAACATAGAATAGTGGAATCGAACTGAGTGTGAACACAGTGACAAGAGTGTTACATGCAACATAAATTGAATTTTCGAGCTATAGAATAAATTGGGGAAAATAGGCCAAACTTAACGGGGCCATAACTTTTAGCCTAGATCTCAGAATAATACAAATAGATAGTCAATAAAAAGCTATTAACAAGGAATTTTTTTTGCAAACCCATAATTTGTAATCGGGGGAAAATTTTGGGAGAAAATTTGTAGGAAAGACTACAAGTGGTCAACAATAAAATTTGCATAATGGAAAATAAGAGTGCATAAGATGCCTAGGGACCTTATAGTGAAGAAGAAGAGGTTAGGAATGTAAATATCAACCTGGGTAATGCTAAACTAGAGTCCAATGGCCATGGAGTGGAAAATCCAGATGATAGAAATCTAGAAGAGACCACAAGAAGCCTCAAAATGGAACTACTCAGCTACAAGGTTGACAATGAGAGGCTGGTAAAGGAACAACAACAAATTAACAACCAAAGTTTGGAGAGTTGAACAAAATTAAGAAATAATTGGGCCAACAAATGAGTCCAAACAAGCTTATGAACATAATGCTAGGGTTAAAGAAAAATGTGTTAAAATCTCAAGGCATTCCAGGAGTGCTACTAAGCAGCATTATCATTTAGTGAGGAGGTCAAGTAAGAGGGCCTATATAACCTCAGAACCAGGTAGCAACCCAAGTGTGTCACCCGTTAGAAAGTTAAACAAAAAAACAGACAAAGAAGATTTACTAGGGGAGTTGAGAAAAAGTAAGCCTCCCACATTCAATGGGGAGCATAAGAAAGAAGAAGAAGTTGAGGCTTGGCTATAAGAGATGAGGAAATATATACAACTGTATAATTACTCGTCAAACTTAGAAGCCAGAATTGTCGGTTCCCACTTGAAAGGCAAGGATAATTTATGGTGGGCGAAGCTCAAGGTAGTGAAGCACTTGGATGAGAGGAGAATTACATGGGAGAAATTAAGGTGTATTTCTATTGGAAATATCTATCATAAAACTACTATGAGTGAAAAATGCAGCAATTATTCAAGCTCCAATTAGGAAACATAACCATGGAGGAGTATGGTAAAAAATTTATCGAGCTATTGAGGTATGTTAGCTTCATCAAGGATGAAAAATTTAAAATACATAGATATATCAGTGGTTTACCATCTTTTTATGGATACAAGCTTAAATTTGATGAGCCCAAAACCTTAGAAACAACCATGAGAAAGGCGGGGCAACTGTATCAACAGAGTAGGAACAAATTAGTTCTGCAGAGGACCGAGAAGCAAAAAGAGGAATTTTAAAGAACAAAGGAAGAAAGGGTTTAAACCCTTACCTTTTAAGAATAATTCCCCAATAAACCAACATACAACACTATCTCCTAAAGAGCTAGAAGAGGGTGAATTATCAAAGAAGAAGCTTCAGTCTCCACCCATTAAATGTTGGGGTTGTAAAGGGGATCATAGATAGAGGGAATGTCCTCATAAAGCTGAAAATATGATGACTGCACACAACATACAACCAATAACTATAGTGGACGATGTGGGCAAGGGTATGCCAAGAATATATGTAGCACTAGATAACTGGAAAGCTAAGCATTAGGCACATATGATAGAAGTGAAAGGTAAGCTTAAAAAAAACCCTATTTCTATCTTAATTGACTTAGGAGCTAGTCATAGTTACATTGATTTGAAACTGGTTGTGTTGAGAAATGACAACAAGAAATTCCAGTTTAATTTCTCCTTGAATTAAATTGAGAATTAAAATCGAATTCTATTTTCATAGCAACTTGTAAATAGTTAATTAAGTTTAATTGACTTAATTATCGTAGGAATTTCAAGTTGGAAGTCTTTCTGTAGTCATGTATATGTACTCCCTAAATTTTAGGGGTCCAGTATGAGTTTAAATTGACTTGGAAATTAGATCACTTAGTTTACTGAGTTATGTTTAGTTAAATTAGTTCCAAATTGTTTGTGGAACTAATAGAGAATTAACGATCAGTTGGTGCACTAGTGAATCCAAAAGTGTCACTCTAGTTAACTGAGGATTCCCTCATCATAAACTCATGCATGTCAGTTTTGAGAAAGACCCAGTTGAGACAGAGTGCATGGACAATGTATTATAAATTGTATTATTCACTGGAGTGTAAATATAATGCATGCATTAGAGATTGATCCTATGTTTGGATTGCGCAGTTTTGGAAGCATGGATTCCATTTAAATATGTGTTATTCATCCTAGGAATTACACAAGAGATTAGGGGCTTGGAGAGCTGCAGAATTGACTAAGTGTTGGCCAAGAACTAGTTTGTGAGATGAGAGGGTTGAGCGGGTTGAGCATACTTGTGCGGAATTGTTATAGTGAGAAAAAGCTTTGTATATTCAATCATATTCATGATATATGCAATACATATAATGAGGTTTTGAGAAGTGCTTTCCCCAGATACATCTTGTGTTATGTGCCATTGATTTATCTTCTTCTTGTTCATATTGTTTTCAATCAATCTATTGGTTTTCTCTGGTCGAAAGTAGAAGTAGATTCTTGTCCCGTGCTTTAGTACATTGTACGAGATTGTGAATCTACAATATTTTCTACATGGTATTAGAGTTGAGAACAATATACTAGAGAAAATATCGAGGTTTTGAGTTTTGGGTTACAGGTGAAATTTGAATTTTCAATACGTACTTCAGGATCAACAAATGACGTTCTACGATTTGCGGCTCAAGCATGCCTTGGAAGGCATCTTGAATTTTAGCCTGGAGGAACATAATGGAGGCTGTGCTAGAGGATAATGGCTTGAAGGATTTCGTTGATCAAGAAATTCCTAAGCCAGCAACATCAGATGCACAAAATTTGGCCGAATGGAAGAAGTGTGTGGTGAAGGCGAAGCGGATAATACTTGAGGGAGTTTGAGACCACATTGTATCGAGTCTCCATGTAAAGGAAACTCCATATGCTATGTGTATAACATTGACGAAATTTTATAAAAAAAACAGTGATCAAAGGAAATTGGCACTGAAGGACAAATTTTGAAAAATCAAAATGGAGAAAAGCGAGATGATTCCAAAATACTTGACCAAGTTCACTCAGTGTTGTGATGAACTTGGAAGTGTTGGAATCATGGTTGTCAAGTATGATATGGTAAGTCTTTCTCTTCTAGGACTCCCAAAGAGTTGGCATAGTTATCAGGACTCTGTCAATGGTCGGGAGAAGTTGCCAGATTGGGAACGAGTGTGGTTGGATTTGATGTAGGAGGAAACCAGGAGGAAAACTAGGGATGACTCTTCATCAAAGACTGATGACGAAGAGAACTGTGCCTTAGCAATTAAGACGAAGAAGGGGAAAGGGAAAGCTTCCCATTCCAAATCAGATTCTTATCATGGAGGTAAGAAGAAAGACATGACGGAAGTTAAGTGCTTTCATTATCATGCTTTGGGCCATTTTGCTATAAAATTTCCACTCAAGAAGTCCGAGAAGAAGTCCTCAGGAAGAGAGATAGGTGAGGCTTTGGCCTCTCAATTCAAATCAGACTTTTCCCTCATTGCATGCATGGTGTCATCAATGATGGGAAGTGTATGGTACTTAGAAAGTGGAGCTTCATTCCACATGACTAGCGACAAAGAGTTATTCAGTGACTTGGAGGAGAAAGATCACAAGATGCATATCGAGATGGGCGATGATGGGAAGTATAATGTTATTGGATTGGGCATGATTACTTTTCATAGGGATCATGGGGCTCCAATCACCTTAAAGAATGTTATGTATGTGCCCGGGCTGAAGAAGAACTTGGTATCCATTGCCATGCTTGAGGATAGAGGCTATGATGTGATCTTCTCAAAAGGAAAGGCATTCATTTGACACATAGCCACAGGTCAAGTAACGAAGATAGGGATTGGGGTGAATAATATCTATAAGATGGAGGTAGAGGAGTGTGTTGCTTTGAGCACAAAAGCAGAAAGGGTGTAGATCCGAGACATTGTTGAGTTGTGGCACAGGAAATTGGGCCACTTGCATCATGATGCTATGAAGATATTTCAGCAGATCTCTGCCGGTCTTCCCAAAGGTACGCTTGAGAAAGTTGATACATGCAACGGGCGTACTTTGGGAAAATACACCAAGTCTTCCTTTCACGACAGAGACAATTGAGAAAATGCTATTCTAGAGCAAGTCCATTCAGATGTGTGTGTACATTGTTGACAACATCCATGGCCAAACACAGGTATTATGTTATATTTGTTGATGAATATTCTTGTAAATGCTGGATATTTTTCATGCAGAAAAAGGATCAAACTTTCACAAAGTTTTGTGAGTTTAAAGCATTGGTGGAGAAAGAGTTGGGCAATAAGGTTAAAGCTCTACGAAGTGATAATAGTGGTGAGTATGTATCAAATGGGTTTAAGAACTTCTATACAACGAAAGGGATTAAACGGGAGTTGACGACACCCCATAACCCTCAATAGAATGGGGTGGCAGAGAAGAAGAACATAAGCATACTAGGGGAAACAAGGGTGATGTTGCATGATCAGAGCCTACCACTACACTTGTGGGTTGAGGAATGAAACACAACGACTTATGTTTAGAACCGTAGCCCACATCGGATACTTGAGATGAAGACACCAGATGAGGCTTATTCCGATAATAGGCCAGATGTTGGTCACTTCAGGATTTTTGGGTCATCAATATATTTCCATGTGACCAAAGATGCATGGAAGAAGCTTGAGCCTACAACAGAGTTGGGGATATTTGTGGGGTACACTGATACACCACAAAACTATCGAGTGTACTTGCTGACCAATAGGATAACAATGGTTTGTAGGGATGTCAGATTCGATGAGGATAAGACCATGTGAGTTTCCCTTGAGAGGGAGCTTGAGCTACATGCATATGAGGATATTTTAGATCCTAAGGTTGAGGAGCCTCATATTGATGTGGAGTAGCCACATGCAGAGGATCTGGGAGTGGAGACATCCACTCAAGCAGAGTCTTCCAAAGAGGGAAGAAAGCGCACCAAAGAGGCTGACATATTGTTGGATGATGCACGGGAGAATGTGGGAGCACCCACTTCTCAGCGCAGGCAGAGGAGATCACCTGAGAGGTACAATGGATACATGGCTCTTATGGGCGAATGTGTTGTGATAGAGCCATCTTCCTTTAAGGAAGCAATGCAACAACCGGTTTGGGTTGATGCCATGGTGGAGGAGTATGACTCCATAGTTCGTAACAATGTTTGGGATGTGGTCCCGAGACCAGAGGACAAGTCAGTGGTGAGCTCCCGTTGGCTTTACAAGGTAAAGCAAGCTGCAGATGGTAGTGTGGAGAAGCATAAGGCTAGATTTGTGGCCCATGACTTTTCACAGGTAGAGGGGATTGACTATGATGAGACCTTTGCTCTTGTTGCAAGGTACTCGTCGATTAGATCTATATTGGCACTATTAGCACAGATGGGTTGGAAGATACATCATATGGATGTAAAGACAACCTTCCTTAATGGCATGATTGAGGAAGAGGTGTACAGAGTGTAGCCTAAAGGTTTTGAGACATTTGACTGTGAGTCACATGTGTTCCAGCTCAAGAGAGCATTGTATTGGCTGAAGAAAGTATCCCGTGTTTGGTACATCGGGATAGATAGCTACTTCACTAGGTGGATGCGAACCTATACCACATAGTGGTGGAAGGTAATCTATTGATCATTGTACTTTATGTTGATGATCTCATATTGACAGGTGATGATCAGCTGATCAAGTCTTGCAAAGGAGGACCTTGCAAGAGAGTTTGAGATGAAGGACATGGGGCTCATGAATTACTTTCTTGGCATGGAGGTGTGGCAGGGAAATGGGGAGTTGTTCGTGTCTCAGGGAAAGTATGCCAACAAGATACTTAGGAGATTCCACATGGAGAACAACAAATCCATGGAGACTCCTCTAGCAGGTAACTGGAGGAAGGAGGATGCTACTTTAGGGGAAGTAGTGGAAGCTACTGTTTACAGAAATCTTGTGGGTTCACTCATGTACTTGGTGAACATGCAATCAGATATGTGCTATGTAGTTAACCAACTTAGTTGAATGTTGGTTAGGGCTACCAAGCTGTATTGGAAGGTGGAAAAGCATGTGTTGAGATACCCCAGGGGCACTTCTTAGTATGGATTATGGTACAAATGGAGGGAGGGAGTGAAGCTTCAAGGCTTCACCGATGTAGATTGGATAGGGAGTCCATTTGACCAAAAGATCACATCAAGAGGGATCTTTAGTATTGGATTAGCGGAAATTTCTTGGTACAACAGGAAACATAGATCGGTTGCACTCAGTTCGGCAGAGGCAAAGTACGTGGTTGTGAGTCAGGCAACATGTGAGCCCATCTGGATGAGGAAGATCCTGGTTGGTTTGTTTGGTTAAGAGATGGATCCAACTATGATTTACTATGATAATCAGAGTTGTATCAAACTATTAGAAAATCCAGTTTTTCATGATCGTTCCAAGCATATTGATATTGGATATCATAATCTTAGAGATTGTGTATTGAGGCAGATTATGTTGTTAGAGTACATTCCCACGAAGGAGCAAGAAACTGACATTTTAACAAAGGCATTGTCAAAATGTAAATTTAAATTTCACAGAGACTGGATCATAGTAGATGATAATCCCTTTCTTGTTGAGAGGGGTGTTGAGAAATGGAAACAAGAAATTCCAGTTTAATTTGTCCTTGAATTAAACTAAGAATTAAAATTGAATTCTATTATCATAGCAACTTGTAAATAGTTAATTAAGTTTAATTAACTTAATTAACTTAGGAATTTCGAGTTGGAAGTATTTCTGTAGTCATGTATATGTTCTCTCGAAATTTTAGGGGTCCAGTATGAGTTTAAATTGAGTTGGAAATTAGATCACTCAGTTTACTGAGTTATGATCAGTTAAATTAGTTCCAAACTGTGTGTGGAACTAACAGAGAGTCAACAGTCAGTTGGTGCACTAATGAATCCACAAGTGTCACTCTAGTTAATTGAAGATTACCTCATCAGAAACTCATGCATGTTAGTTATGAGAAAGACCCAGTTGAGACTAGAGTGCAGGGACAATGCACTATCAATTGTATTATTTACTGGAGTGTAAATATCATGCATGCATAAGAGATTGATCCTATGTTTGGATTGCGCAGTTTTGGAAGCATGAATTCCCTTTAAATACGGGCTATTCATCCTAGGAATTACGCAAGAGATTAGGGGCTTGGAGAGCTGTAGAATTTTCTAAGTGTTGGCCAAGAGCTAGCTTGTGAGATGAGAGAGTTGAGAATACTTGTGCGGAATTTTTCTAGTGAGAACAAGCTTTGTATCTTCACTCATATTTATGATATATGCAATATAGATAGCGGGGTTTTTGAGCAGTGACTTTCCCTAGATACATCTTGTGTTATGTGCCATTGATTTATCTTCTTCTTGTTCATATTATTTTCAATCGATCTATTGTCTTTCGCTGATCGAAAGTAGAAGTAGATTCTTGTCCCGTGCTTTAATGCATTGCATGAGCTTGTGAATCTACAATATTTTATACAGGTTGAAAATTTTAATTTAAAGAAGCCTAAACATTGCAAAGCTTTGTTAGTATAGTTAGCCATAGGTGCAAAGAGGAAAATTATAGAATTGGTTAAGGAATGTCCAATTGATATGAATGGATTGAGCACAAGGGTTGAGTTGAGTGTAATTTTATTGGGATCTTATGACTATTTAATTGGCATGGACTGGCTAGAGAAGAACCAAGTAGTTTTGGATTGCTACATCAAGTCCTTTAATTGTACTGATGATGAAGGAAACAAATGCAGGTCTAGGGAATTCCTTGGTCAATATCCATTAGAGAGGTATCAACTATGCAACCAAAGAAGAATCTCAGAAAAGGATGCTAGATCCTTGCAACTCACTTGGAGGAAGCAAATATAGATCAAAAATTTAATTTGGAAAATTACCCAGTACTAAAGGAATTTACAAATGTATTTGCTGAGATACCTGAATTACCTCTAAGGAGGGATATACATTTCTCTATTGATCTGGTGCTAGGAGTTGTTTCAGTATCTAAGACACCATACAAGATGAGTACTCTAGAACTCAAATATTTTCATATGAAGTTGGAGGAATTATTAAAGAAAAGATATATACACCCCAATGTATCACCAAGGAGTGCACCGGTTCTTTTTGTTAAAAATAAAGATGGTACATTATGATTATGTGTTGATTTCCGACAATTAAATAAAGTCACTATTAAAAAAAGACCCATTACCAAGGATTGGTGATTTGTTAGATAAACTCTTTGGAGCTAAAATATTTTCTAAAATTGACTTGAGGTCAGGATATCATCAACTGTTGATTAAAGAGGAGGATATCAATAAAACTGCATTTTGAACTTGTTATGGACACTATGAGTTCGTAGTGGTTCCTCTTGGATTATCCAATGCACCAGGATCTTTTATCTGCCTAACGAATGGTGTTCTATGAGAGTATCTAGAAAAATTTGTCATTGTTTTTCTGGATGATATATTAATATATTCTAAATCAGAGGAGGGGGATGAACAACATCTGAGATTTGTTTTACAGGTGCTCAAGGAACATTGGTTGTATGCAAAGATCAAAGAATTTTCTTTTTACCAAAATCAGATCCATTATTGGTGTCACATTATTTCAGAAGATAGAATAGTTATGGACTCGGAGAAAATTAAGGCCATCAAGGAATGGCCAACATCGAAGAATGTTACCGAAGTTATGTCTTTTATGGGCATGGTTGGTTATTCTAGGAGGTTTATTAAAGGGTTTTCCAGAATATCACATCCTATTAATTCATTACAGATAAAGGGCGTAAAATTTGAATTCTCATCTAAGTGTGAGGAAGCCTTTCAATATTTAAAGTCTTTGTTGACCAGAGCTCCAATATTAGAAATTATAGATCCAAATGATGGCTTTTTGGTATGCATAGATGAATGCAAGGAAGGACTGGGAGGTGTGCTCATGCAAAATGGGCATGCAATATGTTATGAGTCCAGAAAATTAAAAGAGCACGAAAGGAATTATGTTGCCCATGATTTGGATCTAGCAGTTATAATCCATGCACTTAAAATGTGAAGACATTACCTCATGGGTCGGAAATTCGAGTTACAAATTGATCATTGTGGGTTATGACATTTATTTGAATAGATGAATCTAAATGCTTGGCAAATTAGGTGGCTGAATGGTAGCCATATATGAATTTGGAATTAAGTATATTAAAGGAAAAGAGAATAGGGTTTCTGATCTACTCAGTTTGATCCAGGTGGATATTGGTGGCCACCTGCCTATTCCACTTGGACCCCCACCATTGTTTCTTTTAGTTTTTCAGTTTCCTTATTTGTAGCACAATTTACTATTTTTGGTAGTTTTTCGGGTCCTGAACTTCTGGAGCCATTTTGAGGCCCTAAATGACATTTTTTTGGGAAAAATGTGACCAACATGGGTCTTCCATGTTGGTTAGTCAAAGGTTGTAGACCTCAGAAAGATCTTTCTAACGAGGTATTGTGCGCGTCAAACGGAGATCATATGCCAAAGTTACGACCCTCGGAAGTTGACATACCAATTTACCCAAACGGGGCCCATAGTTTGGCGCTTCATCTCCTAGGGTTAGGTTTTTGGATGTTTAGGGTTGTCCATTGTTTCTCAATAATAAATAGGCCTTTGAGCTTCATTGTAACACAGTTCAGAAGCATGTAGCCACCACATCTCTTCTCATAAATAAGCTAACATTGTCTGAGCTAGTCTTATTTCCATTTTGTTTGTAAACATATTTCAGTATTTGATATTAATTAAATGAAGTGTTATTTCTACTACATCTTTGTATTTATGGTTATATCTGTAATTTGTTGCGTGCCGGTGTAAATCCGGATCAATGGTATCAAAGTGGTCTTCTCTTTCTCTGTTTTTCTTTGCATATCCTCAACGAGGTCTAGATATAAGGAGTTAGGGCTCGATCTGGTTGAACCTTTGCAAGATCAGCCTCACAAAACCCGACGACTTCCCACGAGGGAAGAAAATAAAGATGAGGGGGCATGAGATCCTATCAAAATATTGCTCAAGGGGGCCCTCAAGAAACAAAGGAATGCAATGATGGATAACTGTTACAGGGAAAAGTGTCTATTTAGAACTGCTCTATCCCACTAAGGTGTGACAGCGGCCTTAGAAACAAATAGAGAAAAGCTACTTTTGTTTTTCCTTTATGAATTATAGATAGAGAGGAACAGAAAGGCCAACCTCTATCTTGCGCTAATCTCCCAATTTGATCCCTCTCTTCTTTGATAGTCCTCAGCTACCTGCTCCCTTGCACGCCCAGCTTCACAAAGTACCTGTAAGATCACAGAAGCATAGCACTATACAAAGACATGGATCTATAATCATAAACAATCTAGGATCAGATGTAAATTGACCATACAAATGTAACAAGCATCAATGACACAAAAGCATGGGGGAAAACTCAAATAGCTTTTATTGATAAACAAGAAAAGAGCCAAGAGGAGTTACAACCAGTTGTTCTGACCCAGCATCAACCTCTCAGCAAAGAAGCCCCTCTTCACCTCAAACAAAGCTTAGATCACCCAACAATCTGATGTTTGTCTCAAAAAACCAACAACAATTCCTTACAATATGCAAAATTCCAGCCTCTGGATCTCTGGGATGAGGGATCCATATATAGATATCTGTAAGGGGGATGAGTCACCTTGTGATTTGATTAGTGTCCTCCCTCTGATAGTTCTTGCTTCCACTTGGAGATTGATGGTCTCTTACTCATCCTTGGTCGAATTCAGTGAGGCAAGTGTCATAGGAGAAGATTCTGGAAGCTTCCATTGCCTCTCCACCTCGCGGAATGACACTGCCAATTGTTTCTCGCCCATCGCACCCCACAGAAGGGACTTTTGAAATGCAATGCACCATCACAGTGTATTTAGGTGAGATGCAACACACTTAGCTAGTGGAGCAGCTGCAATGATCCTGTTTTGACCAATTCTGAGCAGTTTCTCATGGAGAACTTCTGGGAGAAGCTGTAATCTGTTGACCTTGTTCCTTTAGGGGTTAGAACAACACTTTTAGGGACTTAGGAGCCCTTGGTTTATGGACATTTCATGCTTGGGGTTGTAGGGCCCAAAAATGTCTATAACAATAACTTTGCCCAGATCTTTCAACGGTTGCCCATTGGTGGCGCATCCACATCCAGCAGCCACTCTGGAGGCTCCACTCCTTTTAAGGTACAAGTAAACTTTGACATTCCCATATTTGAGGGCCAAATAGATGCAGACGCTGTAGATAAATGGTTAAATCTTCTAGAAGGATATTTTTCTGTTCATGATTTTTCCAGCCGAGAAAAGAATACTTTTTCTCTTCTCAAAGCCGCCCCCCATGTCAAGGATTGGTGGGAAACCTACTGTGAGCAGAAGGATGAAAGTACAACCTCACTATTTTCAGCTGCACCGACTTGGAATTCATTCTGGGATGCCATCAAGGAGGAGTACTACCCTGTCGGGAGCTACAAGGATAAATACATAAAGTGGACAACATTGCTGCAGAGAAGGGACCAAGATGTGCCGAAGTTTACCAATGTTTTTCATACCCTTCACACGAAGTTGGGTATCAAGGATTCTGAGAAACATTTGGTACTAAAGTACCATGGCTGCCTACACATATGCATCTAGGGTGTGATGGAGTTCCTGGACATCTATTCTCTCAGCACGACGTATCGATATGTCGTCAAGATCGAGCAGATGTTTAAACAGAAGAAGCGAGACTTTGGATCTACAAATCCAAAGCAAGGGAAAGGTGCTGCCAAAGCTACAAGCAAAGAACAACAATGTGAAGTCAAAGAAGGACACGGGAAAGTGGTGTGAGTTCCATAAGAGCTCCACTTACAACACAAGTGAGTGTCGGGCCAAGCAGTCACTGGTGGCCGAGCTGAAGGCTTCAGAATCAGATGCATGTTCTGACTCTAAGTTAGAACCCAGCAAGGGGAATGACAAACAGAATCAGATTATCAATGTGGAGCCTAACACCACTGTTGCCACCACGAAGATTCAGAAGGAGGAACCTGAAGATCTAGAGTAGGAGGAGCACCTCTTCCACTCCCAGAAATGGGTAAAGGGTTCCTCGCTATAGTTCATTGTTGACAATGAGAGCCAAAAGAATCTCATTTCGGCAGAGGTCGTGAATGTAAGACCACAATGCACCTGTTATCACCCCAAGAAACTCTCCTAGGTTATATATCAGAGATGCTCGAGAACATTACAAACTCAACAAAAATGTTGGAAAATGGTGGATGAATAGAAGGAATGATGCATATTCAAGCCAGATAACCACTTCTAATATGCTTAACCGCAGACATGGGTGAACACCCCCAGACTACAAAGCTTTAGACCACCAATCACTCACAGTTTAAAGAGTAGGTGAAGATGGAGAATACTGACCACACCAGTAGATGCACAAGACCGTGTGATGGCTGGCTACAACCGGTTAAAAAGGTCTGCAAATTTGTTTCTTAATGCATAGATAGGATGACAGCTCTCTGTCACTAAGCAAATAGAAACCTGAATAATACATTTACTGAAATAAACAAGACTTTAACACAAAGGTGGGATGACAACCCCTCTAATGCCAAACATCAAGAATTCAAGACAAATGCATAACAGGCACAACCTGGAACAAAGAAGAAGTGGAAAGTGAGCAATTAACAACAAAAGAAGCTTGTATTAGCTGAAAATGAAGACCAGACGCTGCAGGTATCACAGTAGTTACAGTCTCCAGAAGTTGAACCTTACATCAGAATAACATTCATCAACCCTCATTACATCTCTTTTTTGGGTATATATAGAGTTTCTTTACAAAAATGCTCTGCTGTTCCATGTGTGGAGGGGTCATAATGGACCACCAACTGCTTTAACTATCTAATATGGGTCTCTGCTGCAATCTGACTGTGTCTGCAAATGAATTTGACCTTCTCGGATGTTCTGCTGTCCTTCTTGAGCCGGTAGAGTGTAATATGAAACAAGCTCCATAACTGATAAATGCTGTGACCGGCCCAAGGCATGTCCTTTTCCTTCTCGGCCATCCTGCTTGTTGAATGCGGTGGTTGAAGATTAACTGCGCAGAGTGTTGAATACTGGCCACCTTCGTCCTTTCGGGAGCATGAAATGGTTGAGCGGTGCTGTCGATGCCCATGATTGCTTCTCGGCCTCTATCTCCCGGAAATTATTTCCCATCCTTTGTTTATGTGATAGAAAGGGTCTTCAGGCCTCTGTTATCTTCTAAATACAAACGAGTACTGCTTTCTGCTATAACAGAGAAATGATGCAACTATGAGAAATCTCGCAAAATCTGCTTCTTTTGGACTCCAAAAGTCCTCAAGTATGGTTTAATTGTCTATTGGGTCTGCCCTTGGGTCGCTGTCGCCTATCGCAGACGGCATGTTCCCTTCGTTCCCTTGTTCCTGGAAATACTTGAAAAACACGGGAAAAAACATGAAAAAGGCCTCCCTCCGGACTTCAAATATTTAAACAATTTCATTCCGGAAACCCATCGGGTCCGGGTCTTATCGTATCGCAAGGCTCCAAGGCTCCCTTTGGTTTCCGCCAATAGCAATCTGGTGATGTAACGTGGGCTGTCGATCTGTGCGTGCGATCGACGGTCCATATTGCATCGCTGGTCGCAATCGCTCAATGCACACTGTCTGCACCGATGCGATCTGCCGATGCGATAAAGCGATGCGATCCGGTCGCAATCGCTGATCGCTCAATGCCTTAGCCCCTTTATATAAATAACATAGCTCCTCGCCGATGCGATGTGGACCGTTGATCTATGTGCGTGATCGAGGGTTCACATTTAATCGCTGATCGTGATTGCAATGCCTCTCCCGTCCATGCCGATTGACACTGCTTGCCTATGCTGATTGTGATCCGCCGATTAGATCTGGACCGTTGACCGGCCAGATCTAATGGCTGCTGTGACACCATCGTTTAAGCCTACGCCTATGGGTGTTTTCATGGTTTTGTAGTGTTTCCACCTCCCGATAGTGCATTGCCGACCCTCCAAGGGCTCTCCTCTTGCAACTATTTCGATCAGTGGATGACCTTTGACCAAAATTGGAGATTTCAACAGCATGCATGGATCCCTTGGCATGATTTTAAGCAGATTTGTAGACTTTGGGAGTGTTTTTGGATCCATTTTTATCCTTTTGTATAGCAGCGCTAACACTGGCTCCTTCCGGGGATGAGATCCTCCCTGTGAGGTCTTAAGAACCTGCATATCAATGCCTTCCTGACGAAAAAAAATTAGCAAAATTCCTTGTGTTCCATTGGGCATGGAGTCTGATTGATCCTACACTAAAACTGATAAAACAAAATATTTACAATTTTTAAGGCCAAAAGACCTTAAACCACATAAATTTTGAGAAAACGCCCATTAACTGGGCCATCAAAAACTGATTCTCCCCCCATACTTTTCAGTATGAAGGTGTTGTTCCCTTGAATCTGTGAAATAATAAAAGGGCCTGTCCAGAAAGCATCAAACTTTCCATGATTGCCTTTCTTTTCCTTCAGTGCATCCCATTTCAGGACCAAGTCTCCAACCTGAAAATTATTTGCTTTTGTCTTCCTGTCAAAAACATCCTTGATCTTTTTCTGATGTGCTGCAGCCTTTTCAACCAGCTGTTCTCTAATCTGATGTAACTCTGCCAAATCAGTGATCCTTCTTGCCATGTCTTCTTCCTCATCCTGCTCTTCTTGAAGGAATTTTGCCACAGGGAGGGTAAGTTGAATCGGAAATACTGCCTCTGTGCCATACACCAGCTTGAATGGAGAATTCCCTGTGGATCTTTTGATGGTCACTCTGTCAGCCCAAAGTGCATATTTGAGCTTGGAATCCCAATTCTTCTTGTTATCCTCCAACAGCTTCTTAATTATCCTTATTAGACTCTTGTTGGAAGATTCTGCTAGACCATTGCCTTGAGGGTAATATGAGGTGGAATGAACCAGTTTAATGCCCATTGAATTACACATTTCCACCAATTCTTTTGCTCTGAAGGCTGCTGCATTATCTGTGACTAGTTTGTGTGGACAACCAAATCTGCTGAAGATATTTTCTGCCAAAAACTTCATGACCACATTATGATCAGTCTTCCTGGTAGGAATTGCTTCCATCCACTTAGTGAAATAATCAGTGGCTACTAATATCCATCTATGTTGGCCATTGGAATGTGGATTGATCTCTCCAATAAAATCCAAGCCCCACTGCTAAAAAGGTCCTTTTGCCTGTATGGGTTTTAGGGGCAGGGACTTCAACTGCTACTTTCCTTCAAAGCTTTGGCATCTGTCACAAGATTTAACAAATGAAAATACATCAGAAAATAAAGTGGGCCAATAGTATCTAGCTCTGAGGATTTTATGGGCCGTAGTCTTCCAATAATGGTGCCCTCCACACATGCTGGAATGAAATTGCTGCATGACTTCTTTTGACTATTCTTCGTCTAGACACCTTAACAGCACTCGAAATAGATCCCTCCAATAGAGCAGATTTTGATTGATACAATATTTAGCTGCTCTAAGTTTTAAAGTTCTAGCTTGAATTTGAGTAAATCTTGAAGGGATTTCTAGCCTCAGCAAGAAATTAATTATTGCAGCATACCAATTACAAGAAGCTAGATTCTCGGCCACTAACTACTTCCTCTGTGGTTCAGCTGTTTCTTCCTTTTTTGCCTAACCATTTTCTGCAATTGTGCATAGGAAATCAATATCCAAAGATCTGCAATTTTCTTCAGCCAATAACTTAGCAAGACCTTGACCTCTGACCAGTTTAGTGGGCTTCAATTCTATATTAAATTCTATCATCTTTGCAATCCACTTTGCCCTTCTTCCATCAGCATCAGGTTGTGTTAAGACATCTTTTATTGCAGCAGAGGGTACATATGCAATTATCTTGGAATGTAGAATATAAACTCTAAAAGCTTTCAAGGATTTGATAAGAGCATATCCCTGTTTTTCAATAATATCATACCTCAGTTCAGCATCCCTCAAGTTCTTGCTGAAAAATGCTATTGGATGCTCTGAACCTTCTTCATATGCCTACAATAAAACAGTTGCAATGGTGTCTTCAGAGGTAAATGAAAATATATGGAACTCCTTGCTGTAATCTGGGCTACTTAGTGTGGGAGCTTCCATAATGGCTTTCTTGATGGAATCAAATGATTTTCTTGCTGCATCAGTCCATCTTACCTCTGACCCTTTCTTCAACATGGAGGTCACGTGCTTAACCAATTCTGCAAAATTTGCAATAAACCTCCTGACAAAATTAATTTTACCCAGAAAGGATTGGATATCCTTCTTTGATCTTGGGACAGACAAAGTCTGTATTGCTTTTACTCTTTCTGGGTCAATCTGAACACCTGCAGCAGACACAACATGTCCAAACAACTTTCCTTCTTTTAAAACAATTTGAGATTTTTTGGGATTGACTGAAATTCCAAACCTCCTGCACTTCAGAAACACTTTTTCCAAATGCTGCAAATGATTTTGATGGCTGTTGGAGTAAACTATTATATCATCAAGGTAGATAAGGACAAATTTATCCTTCTCCCCCACAAATGCTATATCCATGGCTCTCTGAAAGGTTGCTCCAGCATTCATCAACCCAAAAGGAATTTTGGCATACATAAAAGTGCCCCAAGGAGTGGTGAATGCAGTCTTTTGTTGATCATCTGGACGCACAACAATCTGATTAAAGCCTGAAAAACCATCCAAGAAATACATTACTTTGGCTCCTGATACCTTTTGCAGCAAATGCTCCATATTTGGTAAGGGATAATTATCTTTCTTTGAGCATTTGTTTAGATTTCTGAAATCAACACACAGTCTGATTTCTCCACTCTTCTTCCTCACAACCACTAGATTGGCCACCCATTTTGAATATCTGAGAGGGACTATGATCTTAGCCGCCAGCAATTTTTTGATTTCTTTTTCAATCAATGGAAGAAGCATAGGATTTATTGGTCTCAACTTCTGTCTGAAAGGGATGGTGTCTTTCTCCAGAGGGATTTTGTGCTGGATTATGTTTTTATCATACGTTTTTAGATCACTGTACTCCCATGCAAACACATCAGTAAACTGCCTCATTAATTTTCAGTATTTAGCACTTTCATTAGCTGACAAATGAGTGGAAAAATTTACATATCTAGGTTGATCTAGACTTCCTATATCATGTTTACAGACTACAGATTTGTCTTCTTTTTGGGCCGCCTTGTAAGGCACGTCATTTTGGTCAAACAGTCTCTCAAGAGGAATTGGATCCTTATGAATATGATTGCTGGGAAGCTGAACAATACTGTCTTTACCAATTTTATTTCTAAGCTGGGACTTGGGGTTTTCTAACAAGGCTTCATTATCTTGGTCAATTTTCATTTCAAAAAACTCATCAATGACTTGCAAAAATCTATTTATCTCATCATCATCATCAAAAACTTTCCAATGCTGGACATTATCAGGCAAGGATGGTCTATACTTCACTTGGACTTCATACACTAGTCTGGGAGGCATTGGAGGGATAAATAGACTAGCAGACATAGCAAGGGAATCAACAAGCTGATTTTGGGCTCTAGGAATGTATGAAATACAGAAATAATCAAAAGAATCTCTGATTCTCCATACCTCATCTCTGTATGCTTTCAGCCTTGGGTGCTTTGCCTGAAATGTTTTATTTACTTGCTGAATAATCAAATCAGCATCTCTAAACACCTTTATGCATTTGATTCCTCTATCTTTTGCTGCGTTGAGACCCAATAGCAGAGCTTCATATTTTTCTATATTGTTGGTGACTTGGAAGGCCAACTTAAAAGACAGCTCTATGCTTTCTTGTTTCGGAGATACTAGCACCACCCCTGCTCCTGCATTCTCCCTGGAACATGCTCCATCAAAGAACATCTCCCAAACCTGATTTCCTTGCTCTTCCTCGGCCTGAACTATTGGTTTCCTGAGCTGCATTGAGGCCTTTTGAGATTCTTCTATTTGGAGGATACATGCTCCAAAATCAGTGTCCACTGCATATATGGGATGATTTGTAGGATTCTTCTCATTACTGATGATGTATGCCAACTGTGCTTCTCTATACAATCTCCTGCTTTCTCCTCCAAAAACTGGGACAATTGCATAAGATAGATCATTTTGTAATGTCCCACCTAGTCTCTTAATCCATCCTCTAAACAACAGCATGCCAAATTTAGGAGGGACATCTACCACCACAATATCCATCATCATACTCTTCATGGGCAGCTGGGTTAGGGTAATGGCTAAATCTTTGATCAATCCTAGACACTTTACTTTCCTTGAATCAAATGAGAATAGATCATGGTATGGTCTGGTGATATCAAGGCCTAACTCTTCCATGACATCTTTTGGCATCAGATTGTCGCTGGACCTTGTATCTAGCAGGCAGTTGTGAAGGATTTTATCATGAATGGTCAAGGAGACATAAAAAGATGGAGAATTATTATCAGCAGGTTCAATCATGGGGCTGAGCACAATGGCAGGCTTATCATCTTGCAAATTAATAGAGTCAGTGGAGGTTTGTTTGGTTTCTAGCTCAAGGGCTTCAAGGATAGGCTTTCTAAACATTTCACTCTTTACCAACTCTACCAGAGGCACATATATTTTTAACTTCTGGACTTCTGACTCGAAGCTGAAAGAAGAAGGTAACTTATCAGAACCTCTTACCTCTTGAACTGGGGCTTTGAGGATGACTGGGTCAGCTGTTGGTCTTCTCTGCCTGATATTCTGTGACTCTGTTTGGACAACAGCTCTTTGGGCAGGATTCTCCTTGACATTGTTTGCTTGTGATCTTATATTATACCTTTGCTGTTCACCAGTCTGCAGAACAGCCTCTGTGTCCCATTCTCTACTCATTTGGTCCTGCAATAATGACTCTTCGTATGCAGCTATTGTTAAAAAGGTAGCACTGCCTTTATCTTCCATGCAATGAATATCATCCTCATCTTCAAATTGTTCCTCCTCCATGACTAAATTTTGTAAAGGAGCTTTAAATTTCTATTCTTCTTTTGACTCTTCACCCCTCTAAATAATTTGTAATTGTTCATTTGATCTTCTGAATGGATTTGTATTCCTTGGAGCAAATGTGTTTTGCTGCCTTGTTTTTCCTGAATTCTGCTCAACCTCCAGCTTAGATATCTTAGCAGCTAATGACTCCATCATTTTAGTCATTTTATCAAATTTGGGGTCGAAAGATGATGCAGATGAAGTAGAAGGCTGACCTCTCTGCCTCCTTCTATCAGTTTGACTTTTTAGCTTTTCTGCAGCCATAATATTAGATTCCACCTCTAGTGCTGCATCCTGCATATCAGCTAGAGTGGCACATCTCCTTTCTCTCAATAACAGGCAGAAATCGGAGTCAAAAGCATTGGCATAAGTGAGTTTGGTAGAGGTGGGGGTAGGCTTTACCTCAGCTGGTATCTTACTATACATTCGATTGAATCTTTTATTAAAATCAGGCAAAGATTCCCCATTTTCCCTCTTCAGGTTACCAAACTCAGTATGATAATACAACAAGTCCTTTTTATCTCCCCAGTGCTTCAAAAATGCATCATCTAAAGCTTCAATATCAGCAATAGATCTAGGGGCTAGTTCTCTGAACCACTTTTTGGCCTCTCCATCAAGGCTCTGGACAAAAACTCTCATCCACACATCGTTTTCACTTATATCTAAGTTATCAGCATAACTATAGAAAGCTTCAAGGTGTTCTTCTGCTGTTACTCCCTCTATACCAGTGAATTTGGGCATATACTTCTGATATTCTCCCACAGGCATGGGATTCAATGGAACAGGCAAGACCAAAGGTCCATATCTAGCAGCAACAATTCTTTCTATCCTCGTGGGTGCTTGCTGTCCTGCCATGACTGGGATATGTGGGAAAACACTGGCAGATTGACTAGTATGAAACAATGAAATGGATGATAGAGGCAATGGGATGTTATGGACTATATGGGAAACTTTCTTTGGATTGAGATTCAAAGGGGAACTTACTGAACAAGGGGCTGTATAAATCTCTGAAGAAATTTCCTTACTAATAGTGCTGGGCTCTAAATCTTCAAAGTGTATATCTTTAGCTATAACTTTATCTTTCAGAGATACATGAATTTTCTTAGGCTTACCTGATCGTGATGCCCCGTTCTATGATGTTTTCTTCGATTTAACAATCTTCTCAGGGTCAGGCACTGGGTCAGCTGGTGATTTCTGAGGATTTCTTCGAGTATGTCTCACAAACTGAGCCAGAACTGCAATGTGGAGTCGCCACTAAGTAGGTCCTCCAGTAGAGTCGCCAGATAGATGATTACAACCAGAAATGTGCCCAGACTTTGTCTATCATCAAAATATGGAACTGTGTCATCTCCCAGGGAAGTTGAGCTTCGATCTCCTCTCCCCGGAAACGGTGCCAATTAATGTTATCACCCCAAGAAACTCTCCTAGGTTGTATATCAGAGATGCTCGAGAACATTACAAACTCAACAAAAATGTTGGAAAATGGTGGATGAATGGAAGGAATGATGCATATTCAAGCCAGATAACCACTTCTACTATGCTTAACCCCAGACATGGGTGAACACCCCCAGACTACAAGGCTTTAGACCACCAATCACTCATAGTTTAAAGAGTAGGTGAAGATGGAGAATACTGACCACACCAGCAGATGCACAAGACCATGTGATGGCCGGTTGCAACCAGTTAAAAAGGTCTGCAAATCTGTTTCTTAATGCACAGATAGGATGATAGCTCTCTGTCACTAAGCAAACAAAAACCTGAATAATACATTTACTGAAATAAACAAGACTTTAACACAAAGGTGGTGTTAGAAAATTATATATTACGGAGCAATGGAACACATAAAATATTGCAGAAATATAAACACAGAAAACGCACAAAACAATAGAGACACAGATATACGTGGTTCACCCAGTTTGGGCTACGTCCACCCGAACAGCCAGTCCTTCCTTTCTATTATCCAGCAAAATGAAGAGACACAACCTACATCAAATCCGCTGTAATATCCTCTGTTTTCTCTCACAGTCTCACCTCTCTGTTTCTCGCTCACAGAATACACATCTATCACACAGCCTCAAATACAATCCCCTCATACAAAGAGAGGGGTTGCCTTCTAGGGCAAAAAAACCCTAAACTAAACATAAGTTCTACCGTCAGATCATCTGCCTAATGAATGGCCCAAATTGACTAGAAATTACTATACTTTTACAAGGCAATTTTACAGCTGTTTTTAGCTTCGGGGGCGCTACCCCCGAAACCCCCCGCTAGGGGGGGGCTCCCAAAGGTCGCAGCCCCCCCCCCCTTGGACCCCCCCTGCAGCGAATATTTTACGGGCGGCGTTGCCGCCCCCATTTCGAACTGGGGTTCTATGTGGCGATACCTTTGAATATAGAAGATAATCAAGCTCCACACCCAACAGGTGGGATGACAGCCCCTCTAATGCAAAACATCAAGAATTCAAGACAAATCCATAACAAGCACAACCTAGAACAAAGAAGAAGTGGAAAGTGAGCAATTAACATCAAAAGAAGCTTGTATTAGCTAAAAATGAAGACCAAAAGCTACAGGTATCACAGTGTTCCAATGTCCAGAAGTTGAACCCTACATCAGAATAACATTCATCAACCCTCATTAGATCTCCTTTTTGGGTATATATAAAGTTTCTTTACAAAAATGCTCTGCTGTTCCATGCGTGGAGGGGTCAAAATGGACCACCAATCGCTTTAACTATCTAATATGGGTCTCTGCTGCAATCTGACTGTGTCTGCGAATGAATTTGACCTTCTCGGATGTTCTGCTGTCCTTCTTGAGCCGGTAGAGTGTAATATGAAACAAGATCCATAACTGATAAACGCTGTGACCGGCCCGAGGCATGTTCTTTTCCTTCTCGGCCATCCTGCTTGTTGAATGCGGTGGTTGAAGATTAACTGTGCAGAGTGCTGAATACTGGCCACCTTCGCCCTTCGGGAGCATGAAATGGTTGAGCGGTGCTATCGATGCCCATGATTGCTTCTTGGCCTCTGTCTCTCGAAAGTTTGTTTATGTGATAGAAAGGGTCTTCGGGCCTCTGTTATCTTCTAAATACAAACAGGTATTGCTTTATGCTATAACAAAGAAATGATGCAACTATGAGAAATCCCGCCAAATCTGCTTCTTTTGGACTCCAAAAGTCCTCAAGTATGGTTTAATTGTCTATCAGGTCCTCCCTTGGGTCGCTGTCGCCTATTGCAGACGGCATGTTCCCTTCGTTCCCTTGTTCCTGGAAATAATTAGAAAACATGGGAAAAAACATGAAAAAGGCCACCCTCCGGACTTCAAATATTTAAACAATTTCATTCCGGAAACCCATCGGGTCCAGGTCTTATCGTATCGCAAGGCTCCAAGGCTCCCTTTGGTTTCCACCAATAGCAATCCGGTGATGTAACGTGGGCCGTCGATCTGCGCGCACGATCGACGGTCCATATTGTGTCACTGGTCGCAATCGCTCAATGCACACTGTCTGCGCCGATTTGTCTCCGCCGATGCGATAAAGCGATGTGATCTGGTCGCAATCACTAATCGCTCAATGCCTTAGCCCCTTTATATAAATAACATAGCTCCTCGTCGATGCGACCCGTCGATGCTATGTGGGCCGTTGATCTATGCGCGCGATCAACAATTCACATTTAATCACTAATCGCGATCGCAATGCCTCTCCTATCCACACTGATTGACATTGCCTGCCTATGCTGATTGCGATCCGCCGATTAGATCTGGACCGTTGACCGGCCAGATCTAACGGCTGCTGTGCCACCATCGTTTAAGCCTGCACCTGTGGTTTTTTTCATGGTTTTGTAGTGTTTCTGCCTCCCGATAGTGCATTGCCGACTCTCCGAGGGCTCTCCTCTTGCAACTATTTCGATCGGTGGATGACCTTTGACCAAAATTGGAGATTTCAACAGCATGCATGGATCCCTTGGCATGATTTTAAGTAGATTTGCAGACTTTGGGAGTGTTTTTGGATCCATTTTTATCCTTTTACATAGCAGCGCTAACAACACCCACAATCATACACCATCGGGTGGCTTCACCAAGGACGGGATATTCATGTGAGCCAGTAGTGCCACCTTCGATACAACATCAAGCCCTTCACAGATGAGGTATTATGTGACGTTGCTCCCCTTGATGTTTGTGATGTATTATTAGGCCAACCATACTTGTGGAAGCGACATGCTGTGTATGAGTCAAGGCCTCTTGCTGTTATTGTTACTTTGGGAAACAAGTTGTACAGGATACCAGAGGTAGCACCGCCTACTGCCATCTCTTTGGTTACTATAAAACAATGCAGTAAACTCATTTCCAAAATTGGGAAAAAAGAAGACGGTGGCCATGACCTCCTGACAGGGCCCCTCCGCACAACAACAACAGATGGAAAAGGTCATGGAGGAGTGCGAGGACATATTCACCTCCCTCGCAAGGGTGCCTCTGCACTTCCAGGTCAAGCACTCCATCGATATGACCCCAGGTGCGTCGTTGCCCAATGGACCAATCTATCAGTGCTCTGTTATGGAGAACAATGAAATCAAGAGGCAGATTTAGGAGCTATTTCAAAAAGGTCACATCCATCCGAGTTCATCTCCTTGTGGGAGCTTGATCATGTTGGTACAGAATATGGATGGGACTTGGAGACTCTATATTGACTATTGGTCACTGAATAAGATCACTGTCCGGAATAGGTACCCGATTTGACGGATTGATGACCTTTTGGACCAACTCAAGGGGGCAAAATATTTCAGCAAGATCAACTTGAAGTCCGGATATCACTAGGTACCAATCAAACCCTCTTATGTGTGGAAGACTGCCTACAAAGCCAAGGAGGGCCTTTTTGAATGGTTGGTTATGCCTTTCGGATTAACGAATGCTCCTGCAACCTTCATGAGTCTGATGGATGACATCTTGCGGCCATTCACCAACTCATTTGTAGTGGTATACTTGGATGACATCTTGATCTTCAACCAGAGTTGGGAAGAGCACCTCCACCACATCCAACAGGTTCTCCAAACACTGCAGCAACACAAGTTGTGTGCCAATTTGGAGAAATTCATTTTTGGCATGACCCAGGTTCAGTATCTGGGATACACTATTGATGAACGAGGGGTGCATGTGGATCCAGCCAAGATCCAAGTCATTCGGGATTGGTCAGCCCCAACCACTTTGACAGAGCTCCGCAACCTTCTGGGTCTTGCCAATTTCTACCACAGGTTCGTGTTGGGATTTGCTCATATCAATTGGCCCTTGAGTCAAGTCACCATGGGAGGAGCGAAATAAAAATTCTTTTGGTTTGAATCTCAACAGAATGCATTCGTAGAGTTGAAGCATCACTGCTTTGCACCAGTGCTCACATTACCAGACTTGCAACAACCATTTGAGATCGAGACAGATGCCTCTGACTATGCTATTGGGTCAGTCCTTACTCAACAGGGGCATCCAATGGCATATCACAATGAGACACTTTCAGACATAGTTTGAAAATATCCCACTTATGTAAAAGAGATGTATTCCATTGTGTAGGCCTGCCGACAATGGAAGAATTGCATTTTGGGGAAGGAAACGGTCATCCACACAGACCACCGACCCCTGTAGTTCATACAGATGTAAGGGAAGTTGTAGAATGATTTCCATCAGAAGTGGTCCACATACCTGCAACATTTCCATTTGAATATCAACTATAAGAAGGGAAGCACCAATAATGTTGCAGACTGCCTCATCTGACCACTGTTCATGGCGTTAACCACCGTGCTCAACTCTTTTGGGCACGAGGCTTCTGATTGGCCACTTCTCTACAAAAGCGACCCAGAATTCGGCCACACATACCAGACACCCTTGGAGGGTCAACAAGTTCCAGATTTTCACCTCCAGGATGCCTTGTTATGCCACCTGGGACACCTTTGTGTTCCTTCAAGCGAGTGTGCCAAGATGACTTGGGAAGCGCACTATATTCGGGCTGCTGGGTATTTCAGGGTCGAGAAAATGGTGGTAGTACTGCAGAAGCATTTTGATTGGACGAATCTTTGACAAGATGTCAGGAAGTACATCAGATCCTGCACTTCCTGCACCATTGCCAAACCAACCATTAAGAAGCAAGGCTTCTATACTTCGCTACCTACCCCTAGTCGACCTTGGGAATCCATCTCCATGGATTACATGTTGAGCCTTCCTTCTACTAAGCATGGACATGATTATGTTTTTGTGGTCGTCGACAGATTCTCGAAGATGGCCATTATGGTGGCCTGCAAGAAGAATATCACAACAGAAGCCACTGCTAAACTCTTCTTTGAACAAGTGTGGGTACACTTTGGGATCCCACAGTCTATCATATAAAGTTGGGATAGCAGGTTCCTCAGTACATTGTGGTCCAGTCTCTGGTCGATGCTGGACACCAAGCTCTCTAAGTGCACAACTTTCCATTCCCAAACTGATGGCCAGACAAAGGTTGTCAACAGGATGATCATACACATTCTATGCATGTACAACTCAAAGACTCCATGCACATGGGATGAAATCCTCCCCTATGTCCAACACAACTATAACCGGGCTCTCCACAGCTCAACTAGCCACAACCATTTTCAGGTGGGCTTGGGATTCCAGTCACCATGTCCCATTGATGTGGCCATACCATTTGCAACTACTCAGGTAGATTTGGCTCACGTCCTTTCCGAATTCGATAAGTCAAGCAACTTCTTTGAGCACATCCAACATATTGCCAGCAGGTAGATGACATTCTGGAGAAATAAAATGGCAAGTACAAGCAACGACATGATCAACATCGGGTGCCATACAAGTTTTAGGTGGGCGACAAAGTCTGGTTGCATTTGCAAAAGGAACACCTTACCGGAGCCTATCGAAAACTCAGACCACTCTGATATGGTCCTTACACCATTACCAAGGCTATGGGAGACAATTCATTTGAGCTTAGAATTCTCCCATTCCTTGGCCTGTAACCAATTATTATAGACATTTTTGGGCACTACAACCCCAAGCATGAAATTTCCATAAACCAAGGGCTCCTAAGTCCCTAAAAGTGTTGTTCTTACCCCTAAAGGAACAAGGTCAACTGATTACAGCTTCTCCCAGAAGTTCTCCATGAAAAACTGCTCAGAACTGGTCAAAACAGGATCATTTCAGCTGCTCCATAGGAAAAGTGCGTTGCATCTCACCTAAACACACTGTGTGGGTGCGTTGCATTTCAAAAAGCCATTCTATGGGGTGCGATGGGCGAGAAGTGACAAAGGGCAGTGTCATTCCGCGAGGTGGAGAGGCATGGAAACTTCCAGAAACTTCTCCTGTGACACTTGCCTCTCTGAATTCGACCAAGGATGAGTAAGAGATCATCAATCTCCAAGTGGAAGCAAGAACTATCAGAGGGAAGACACTAATCAAATCACAAGCTGACTCATCTCCCTTACAGATATCTATATATGGATCCCTCATCCCAGAGATCCGGAGGCTGGAATTTTGCATATTGTAAGGAATTGCTGTTGGTTTCTTGAGACAACATCAGATTGTTGGGTGATCTAAGCTTTGTATGAGGTGAAGAGGGGATTCCTTGCTAAGAGGATGATGCTGGGTCAGAATAACTGGTTGTAACTCCCCTTGGCTCTTTCTTGTTTATCAATAAAAGCTATTCAAGTTTTCCTCCATACTTTTGTGTTATTCATGTTTGCTGCATCTGTATGGTCAATTTACATCTGATCCTAGATTGTTTATGATTATAGATCCATGTTCTTGTATAGTGCTATGCTACTGTGATCTTACAGGTACTTTGTGAAGCTGGGCGTGCAAGGGAACAAGTAGCGAAAGACTATCAAGAGAGAGAGGAATCGAACTAGGAGATTAGCGCAAGACAGAGGTTGGTCTTCTTTGTTCTTCTCTCATCTATACTTTATAAAGGAAAAACGAAAGTAGCTTTACTTTGTTTGTTTCTAAGGTAGCTATCACACCTTAGTGGGATAAGCAGTTATGTGTAGAAACTTTTCCCTGTAACAAAATGGCGACTCCGCTGGGGACGAATTAGTTTGTTTGTTTACCTTATTTGTTGTCTATTTTATAAACTTACAGACGGAGCCTGAAGTCGAGCCAGGTAGCTTTCGAACTGCAAAGTAGATAAATGCCACTTCAGTCAATCTCCGGGTTTTGTTTATAAATTAAACAACTGATTTACAAACTCTCTGATTGCCCTTTGTGATAGCTCTTAGATCCTCCTTAGATCTACCCCTGATTGTTGCAATACTGATTACCATTTGCTCGGCGAAAACCCATGAACTGAATTGCAAACTGTGACCCGGAACCTAAGCAAAGTCTCGTCTCTGGCCCAGCGCAGGTATTGTTCTGTGAATCTGAAATTCAGCGCACTTCCCAAGTGTAGTAGGTGCACTGCATTTCAAATTCCCTGTGTTACAGGTGCGCTGATCAGACTAGGCATTGTTCAGTTTTGGTTTCTGCAGTTCATTCTTTCCAATTTTATTCATGAATTTTTCTCCTTGTGATCAGTATATCTCTGTTTGAGACCCCTTTTCTTTGCTGTTATTCCGCCTCCTTTGTACAAAAGAACTGTAAATGTTTTTGTGTGTTTGTTGGGTCATTTTCAGTTCTCCTTTGCAAAAGTAACGTAATCGTACTGTCGTCCTTTGATTTGAAAACGTCACAAGTGTCGTTTTTAGGCATAGGAAAGAGTTTGATTGCTGTAGATAGTCGATTATCCTGTTACTATTGTATTTGGTCTGAAGTTGTAGTTTTCTAGTGTCAAAAGCAAGTATTCATTTCCAAATCGTAAAGTGTTGTGATTGTCTCCATTTTTGATTTTGAAAAGAAACTTGTTAATAATTGTCGCTTGAAAAGTAATTCAGATTTGCGCATTAGCTTTCTTTTTACCATTCACATACTAAGAAAGCCGAAAACAAATACATGCATGTGCATTTGCATTTAGACTGTTTGATTGGTTTGATTTAGGACAGTGCATTTAGTGTGTGCTCTTTGCTCTTTGTGAAAGAATATTGTCTCTCTTTCCTTAGTAGCTAGGATTTTCATTGCACAAAGAGGATAAAAGACTGTTTATCATCTTAGATTGCATTTTAGGAATTGTACATCTACATCACGCGGTGAACCTGAAAGGCAAATTTCTTAAGCAAGATCAACTATAAAATAAATTTAATGAATCTAACAACGCTTTGGAACCTAACGCACAACATCTAGAAGTCTAGGCTAGAGACGTATTCTGGCGTCGTAAAGCCTGGTAACTGTTGTTCTCACTGATGGTTGGGTGATTCCTCCACTTTGAGACGATAAGTGCCAGTACGGACTTGTGCTCCCACGTACCGTCGAGTATATTTTGGGAGACCACAATAGGCTTAATCCTTTATCCATAGGAAGCCATGTCTGCTGCCCTATAGATAGCAATGCACTGAACACAACATTCAGGAAGATTGACTGCCGTACTGTAAAAAGTATTCTGCACTTTTGCGATTAGTTTGGTAATCCCTCTACCTAGATTTCCAGAGCAGTCCCTTTCCTTCCTTTTCAGACTCCTTAACGGAAAAGGTCCATCTGAGCACTTGTCACTTCAGGCTCATTAAAAATCGAAGGCGACTAGAGTCATCTTTTGTTTTTTTCTCGGCTCTTAAAAATTGAAAAAACAAGTTGTGTCAAAGCGTCTAAAATTTATTTTAAACGAAATAATCATCACCTTTCCCTCGTTGGTCTTCGAAGTTAGTCTCCCTTCATCGCAAGTTCTTGTAGAATCGCTAGGAAATCTTTTGGATAGACTAGATATGTCTGAACAACTGTCGACGTCTAGGACACTGTCATCCGACATAGCAGCAGTAGAACCTCCTCCTGCTACTCCAACAATGTTCGCCGGTATACCATCTGTCCCCGCAAGTTATCAACAACAAGCTGGAGTCCAATCAGGGAATGTTTCGACGACATGGTCAGTTCCTATTTCTCCATCCGGATTATCATCTCGTATTTCTTATGTTGAAACTCAACAAATTGATCCAATGTGTCTTCAAAGGCCAATTTACCCTTTAAGTACTGGATTTCCACCATATGGAGGGCAGTATGCTTTTTCATTGTTCCCTCCCGAAGAACAACCATATGGGAGTTTACAACAAAGTTCAGGTCAAACTGGAATTACATCCAGCGGTTGGGTACCAATACTGCCTCAACAACCAAGGGTTGTATATTCAATGCAACCAGTCCACCCTGTGTCGAATATTCCCACTATACTTGCCATGGTGACTGCGTCGCAAGTACAAGCGCTACCTGTTGTATGTCAACCCCAAGTTTCTCAGGTTGCAATACAACAGCCTCTTGTCTCAACGACTCAATCACAACCTCAGGTTAGTGCCTCCTTATCTGGAGCGACTCAGGCTCAAACAAGTACTATGACTCCTCATCTTGGTCAATCATCTAGTATTGGGCAACAACAAATGGTCCAACAACCATGGCTGGTTCAATCTCAACAACCGCCTTTCCAACAATCATATCAAGGACCTGAGCAACAAGTCTTTGTAAGTAATGGGCAACCGCATTTCCAAAGCGGTTATCAACAACCATATTATAATGGTTATGCCCATCAACCTTATCAAAGTTACCAGCATCAAATACATTATGCTGGTATGCAAAGACCCACTGCTCAGGCGATTCCATCTTATCCTGGGTATGCTTCGCCTAACCTGAATCAACAGTTGCCCTTTGTAGCAACTCTAGAATTACCAGATCTAAACCGACTGACGAATGATCCAATTGCTTATGCCCCTTGGTGGCCGGCGATTCCGCATAAACTTCCGTCAAATATTCCTAAATTTAATGGAAATCCGGGTGAAGATCCATCGAATCATGTGATGACCTTTCATCTGTGGTGCTCATCAAACACCCTAAACGATGATTCGATTAGGCTTCGCCTTTTTCAGAGGACGTTAACTGGTCTGACAACAAAATGGTATATCGAATTGCCTAGAGCTTCATTCGACAACTGCAGTACCCTATCCACAACCTTTTTAACCCATTTTCAGTTACCGATAAGGTACAAAACGGGAATGGAACTTCTTGCCAACTTCAAACAAACGACGGCCACTCACATATCTGATCATATACATGAGTGGCGACGTCGTCGTAGAATGGTGAAAACGTATGTTCCCGATCAGCTCTTAGTTGAGTAGTTTATCAAGTCATTACTGCCTTCCATCACGGAAGATGTGGCAAAAGGGGGAGTCGTCACCGAAGAGCAGGTTATCGCTCGTGCGCAATACTTGGACTTGATTTACACTCAGTCTGGCATGCTCTACGATAAAATACCTGACGCTCCTAGACCAGAATTCTCAGTTCCTCCCCCTCCTAAATCAAACAATGACTCTCATGCCGGTGATGGCGTGATTGGTGCAATAGACACGAAATCGACAAAGGCTACATCTAAAAAGGCCCGTAAGATTTCCAGTCAAAATGCAAATGAGGAACTTCTTGCCTCGGAAGTAAATGCCGTATCGACAGATAAAGGCAAAGAAACCAAGCAACCAGGGGGCAAGAAGAAAGGCAAAGGGAAGAAGAAGAAACTTGGAGAAGCATCACCTGAAAAATCTTTTGCAAAACCTCCTGGAAATAGGAAACCAAAAAATCCATGCTTTATATGCGATAAGGATCATTGGACCACAGATTGTCCACACAGAGCTGAGCTTAAAAAATTCTTCAAGAATTCAAAAACCTCGGTAGTATTAACTGATCCATTTCCAAATCCAGGGAAAAATCTGGTTGACAGTGGAAATGCTTCCCCGTCTCAAGTGCTAGTGTTGTCGGTTTCCAAATAGCAAAATGATGCTTTGATATCGACAAGAAACAAAGATTATGGAAATCCATAGTTGTCGAACAACAAGGATAAAGATTAACCTAGTAGTTCGACAACAACTTCGACAGAAGTTGCGCCACCCATCATTCCCAAGTTGACAATAAAACCGCCAAAGGGAGTAGTACACAAGTCGACGTTTAATCCCCGCGCTAGAGCGGCACAGCATTATAATATAGTGGAAGATTTGGCCCAATCGCCATCCGCTATGTTGACTCTTGAGGTACTAAAAAATTGCCCATCCCAAAAACAGGCCTTATTATCAGCCATTGGTGGGATAGACCCAAAGGATTCCAAACTTGTATCCTTCGATCATAAAGGATACGATCCTCAGTTACCAGCTCAACTAGCTTTCCTCGTTCAAGTGAAAGCCCTCAACAAAACTGTTCATCGAGCAATTATTGATGAGGGGGCATCTACATGTATTATGTCGATGAGTTGCTGGAAAACTTTAGGATCTCCAACCTTGTCGCGATCTTCGACGACATTAAAAGCATTTGACGGACGAACGTATACCCCATATGGTATTCTAAGTAACTTGAAGGTTGAACTAGGAGGGAAAACAATAGAAATAGATGTTGAGGTAATCGACGAGAATCTCGATTACAACATCCTACTGGGAAGACCATGGATATATGCCATGGCTGCTGTTGTGTCGACCTATTTTAGGAAGATTGCATTTCCCTTTCAAGGAGGGATTATAATCATCGATCAACAAAACATCCTCCCCAATGGTTCCAAGTTACGGGAAGCATTCTGATGATCCATGGAAGCCCCCATTCGCTTCAAAATATCGGAGTAGGCCTACTAAAAGATCCTATATTAATGGGAACTTTGGCCCTTCCACCTCCAATCAATTTGGCGGAAGTAGCGTCGGTAGGAACCTGTAATATGATATCTTCTAAAAAGATCTCAGAAAACGATATCGACATGGATCATACGCGGGTTTTACCTCCAAGCCCAACAGAAATATTGTAGCAATCAATGTTCCTAGCATGGGAGGCAAACCCAAATCAACGCTCATCAAGCGTTTGGATAGATAGGTCTGGAGAATATGGTGCCCCTTCAGATCCTTGGTTGCCAGTGCATGTCACCGACGAAGAAATTGTTCAATCAATGGTAGTTGAAGGGGCGCCATGGGAAGATTACCACCATTGTTCCCTTCTTCCGGATTGTGAAGAAAATACTCCTCATGACCTTTATCATCCTTTAGTTTTTGATTTCCTATCAAATACTGTAAACACGGTGGATTCCAAGTGAAACTTGTCCAACATTGAAGAGACTATCGCCATAAATATCTTGACCAAAACAGATGTTGTAGAGAATATTTATGTTGGAAAATGTTGTTCTCCTTCAGAACTGGAAATATATAACGCTCTTTTTCGCGAATTTAGAGATGTCTTTGCTTGGTCATGTAGTGAAACGCCAGGCATTGACTCAAGTATCGTTGAACACGAAATCAAGATGTATCCAGATGTCAAACCAGTACGACAACGGCTACGGCAAGTGCACCCCAAGAAAGCCGCTGCCATTAAGGAAGAAGTTGAAAAACTTCTCCATGCTGGTTTCATTTACCCAGTTCCTCTAACCGATTAGGTGCCAAATATTGTTCTTGTTATGAAAAAGCAAGGAACAATTAGAGTGTGCTTCGATTATAGGGATGTAAATCAAGCTTGTCCAAAAGACAACTACCCTACACCCTTCATCGACCAGATAATTGATGAATGCGCCGGATGTGAAATCTTTTCATTCATGGATGGATTCTCCGAGTATAATCAAAGAAATATCCGCCCACAGGACCAGTCAAAGACTGCATTTATCTGTCCATGGGGCACGTTCGCATATCGAAAATTACCCTTTGGTTTAAAGAACGCAGGGGCAACTTTTCAGAGGACAATGAATTATGCCTTCCATGACATCAAAAACATCGTTCAACCATACCTCGACGACCTTCCGGCTCATTCGCGAAAGTGGACTGATCATCCGCAGCATTTAAGAGCGATATTTCTACGTTGTCGACACTACAAAATACGACTCAATCCACACAAATGTGTATTTTGTGTCAGTTCTGGTTGTTTACTTGGCTTTGTAGTCTTGAAAGACGGGATTCGTCTCGACCCATGTAAGGTTCAGGCAATCATAAATTTTCCTCCACCTTCAAATTTGCTTCAGATTCAGAAACTCCAAGGGAAAGCAAACTTTCTGAGGAGATTCATTCCAAATTATGCCGAACTTGCTAAGGGTTATACACGTCTTTTGAAAAAGGAAGTACCCTTTGTGTGGGATCAGGTTGCACAAGCTTCCTTTGATGCTTTAAAAGAATCCCTAATAAAAGCATTATTAATGTACGCTCCTGATTATCAAAAAGACTTTAACCTGTATCTGGCTGCAGCGGATACAACCATCACAATGGTTTTAGTTCAAGAAGACACCGGAATTGAAAATCCTATATATTATTTATGTAAGAACTTAAATGATACAGAAAGTACATATTCTTATGTTGAAAAGCTAGCGCTCACAGCTGTTCAAGCGATACAGAGATTTCGACGCTATGTCCTCTTTCGAAAAACTACCATTCTGTCAAATTGCAACCCCATGACTTATATATTGTCGCGACAATTGCTGGGGGGCAAATATTCAAAATGGATAGCAATTCTACAAGAGTTTGATCTGGAATTTGTAAAATCCAAATCAAAGAAAGCTCTGGTTTTCGCGGAATTATTATGCGATCTCCCATCATCGTCCAACGATGAAACATCCGAAGAGACAATCGTGGACGAAAATTTGTTTCTGATATCTTCAAGCAATTTGTGGTATGGGGATATAATCAATTATCTCCAAACCCAAAAATATAGGCCAAATACCTCTCGCTCTGAACAAAAATGTATTCGATACCAAGCAAAAGACTACATGATCGTCGATGATACATTATACCGTCGTGGTATCGATATGGTTCTGAGAAGGTGCCTCACCCATGAGGAGGCCGAAAAATTCCTGAATGATTGTCATTCAGGCGCGTGTGGGGGGCATCAATCCGGTTATGCTACAACGCAAAATTTTTTACGAGCAGGATACATCTGGCCAACAATGTTCAAAGATTGCATAACCGCAGTCAGATGTTGCCATGATTGTCAAATTTTCGATAGCAAAACTAGAAGACCACCCGTACCTCTGCAGCCAATAGTTGCTGTCGGGCCATTCGCCAAATGGGGCATCGATTTCATGACATGTAACCCCACCTCGACGGGGGGAATGGGTATATCATAGTCGCAGTCGACTATTTTACCAAATGGGCCGAGGCGATGCCTACATTAGATAACACTGGTGAAACAACTGCCCTCTTCTTTTTCAATCATGTAGTCGCCAGATTCGGCGTCCCACAAGCTATAGTCACAGATCATGGATCACATTTTCGCAATCACATGATGGTTGAATTAGCTGCCAAACTAGGGTTGTCCCATGACAGCTCTACTCCATATTACCCGCAAGCCAACGGACAAGTTGAAGCAATCAACAAGGTCCTGAAGCGCATGCTGCAAAGGATGATTGGAGTTCACAAAAGAAGTTGGCACCTAATCCTATACTCAGCCTTGTGGGCTTACCAAACATCGGTAAGGAATGCGACTGGGTTTACACCTTTCCAACTGGTATATGGCCTGGAAGTGGTCTTACCAATCCAGTGTGAAATCTCGTCCCTCAAACTCGCAATTGACCTTCTCCCCGGAACTTCAGAAGAGGAGGCGCGTTTCTTTGAACTAATCCAATTGGATGAAACCCGTCGTGACACTAGTTTGGCTAACGAAGCCCATAAGAAATGAGTCAAGGCGCAGTTCGACAAGAATGTCAAACCCCGTGTCTTCTCAGAAGGTGACTTGGTCTTGCTTTATGACCAAGAATCCGATAAATTGGGGGCAGGTAAGTTTAAGTCTTTATGGATGGGTCCCTATATTATTAAGTGAGTGTTAGCAAAAGGAGCCTACGAGTTAATGGACTATGACGGGATTCCACTGGCACAACCTCGTAACGGGTTGTACCTCAAGCGTTACTATGCGTGATTCAGTATAGTAACCTGTATGATTTTGTTATGTTTTTGTTTTCGCTAAAGTGTTTGTTTTGGTCAAGTAATCCACTTTTTACATTTATTGCAGATGTCAAACCTATTGGAGTCATGTGTTGGATATGCCGACGGAGCGAGTCGTAGTTTGCGGAACCTATCTTTCGCAGCCTGGGCCATTTTTGATCCAAGCGGAGAGTTATTAAGTTTCAGAGGGGTATGTATTGGTCGATCAATGAATAACATCGCTGAATATAGCGCGCTGATAGAACTTCTCTCTGATGCCATCACACATGGTATACGCCGACTGATTGTCAGGCTAGACTCAGAACTCGTCATACTACAACTCACTGGTATCTGCTCTGTCTGAAATCCAGCTATTTATCGCATGTTCCTAAGGGTTAAGATTTTGGAAAGACAATTTGATTTTATTCAATATCAACATATTCCCAGAACCTTAAACAAATTAACTGACTCATTGGCAAATTATGTGTTAGATAGACATTTGCAACATTTATAAAAAGAAGCATACCATCAATATTTGCATTTGGATCATGTAACTTAACCAAAATAAAACTCCGAAAATCAAAAACATATATATAACTATTTATGGTTTACACATAATGTTCTGTAACCAAGACAAAATTGGTCAAATGACCCAAAACTCAAAACGCTAGGGGGCACCCTAGTCTAATGATGCTCGTGATAGCAAGTCACAGCCTGTGCGATCATGCGTAAGAGCCGAGTCCATCATCTTGGCACACCAGTAGTATGCCGCTGCAACCTCAAGGGCAGCTCGTCAATCCTCACATCTGGAATACCGAGAGTGAGGCCCTCAACCTGTTCCTGTAATGCTGTGAGAGTCTTGGCCACATCAAGGTCGCGAAGGATAGCCCTTCCAATAGCCTCTCCTGCTAGGGCAGCAGCTGGCACTCTCAGGCGTACTACTGGCCGAATGGGACCATCTGCATGAAAACATGAGTTTGGTTAAGTCTTGACGGAATAAAGCACAAGGACATTATAAAAGAGAAACGATAAATAGGGATATGGTCAAAGAATTTACCAATGGCACCCCACTGTTCGCCAGCCGGCAGTACTAAATCTGGATCACCCCGGAAATCCATACCGGCATATGGATACTCGGAATAAACCATCTCCTGACGATCAAACCACCCGAAGAAGGTATCAGAAAAGGAAATATGAGACTGACCAGCATGCCTAGACATGTGGTCGACCCATCTCTGCATACGTGGTTCAATCAGTGAAGGTAAATCGAGTGCAATATACTGCGGCTGCATCAGTGGTATCTTTTCCAAGGCAAAGGCGGTCAAGATAGAACCATACCCAAAGTTCTTCAACCTCCCACTCTTCACCTTGGTCAACTATTCTTTCATCACAAGAAATACTGCGTCGCACCAGTTGAACACCTTCGGTTGGAGACATTCCAAGGCATACTGCATATAAGATCGGTTGGCTACATGAAGAACCACACCACCAGCCATCCTACCAAAAGTAAACAGAATAGTCCTGAGGGACCTGTCAGTGAAATCACGGATAATGATCTTGCCGTCTTTACTCGGCTGAGATCCCTCTCTGCAATACTGGCGAACATAATCTCTCACAGATTCACCTCCTCGGGCCGAACTTGATAAAGAGATGGGGGCACCCCACCTCGACAAGCCAGTCAAGAAATAGATGTCCACTACAGTCAAGGGGATGGATTTGCCCCTAATCTGGAACACCTGATTGGTAGGGTCCCAAGCATCGAGCAAATACTGCAGCAAGTTGATCTGTTGTCTCATGCTTGAAATGCAGAAAAACTTCAGCAAGCCACAGTTCCGCAGTGCGTTTACTGTAACCGGGTCATGTAAAGCAAGCATGTCCTCTTCTTCATGCTCACGTTCTCGCCATGTAATGGTCATCTTGCTCCAAAGATCTCTGAAAACAAACAAGAGAAGAGTTAGATCCTGATTTTGGTAAGAAACAGGCAAAATTTCCATCAAAAACTGTGCATAAAATTCCTTCTTTGCGCCCATCGCACCTACAGTAGTGCTCTGGGTGCGTTGCATGTCAGATGGCCAGTATACAGGCCAACATCCAACGCACCTTTCGATACACAAAGGGTGCGCTGAAGATAGGGTGATTTTTTCAAACCCCAGAGGCTCAGAAAAACCAGGAATCAAGCTCAGAATGCAAAATGGAAAGCATGAAATGAAAGAGCTCAAGTTTAGCTCCTACCTGGTCCAGACGGCGCCGAGAATCGTCCACAGAATCTCCCGAAATCAGCTGATGAAAATCAAGGGGGAAAAGCACCTCCAAAGCTCCAACAAACCAAAGTTCAAATGAAATGGTAAAATGAGAGGTAAAAGCACTTTTACATTACCTTTTACGTAGTTCGAAGTAAAATATTAGTGTTCTAACTTATTTTTCAAACATATATTGTTCATTTCTGACTAGTTTGATGAAGAAATTGAAAATACAATACAATCTTTGAAAGAACGAAGCTATTTATGGTAAAGTCAAGAAGTGACCGTTGTATCGAGTAGTTTTAGCGCATAGTTCAAGCTCGTTAAAAAATAAACATAAGCCATGAGCAAATGTTCCCCCTGCGTTTAAGCTCATTAAAAAATGAACTATTTCCGGGTAAATAACCATCGTGAATGTAGTACTTCAGCCTTTAAAAGCCTTGGTCGTGTTCTCATCATCACCTCCACTCTGTATTGGCCGATCATTCACCTCCATTTGATTGTTTACCCCTTTTTGAGGAACAACTGCGAAGAGTGATCTTATTAGCCATCCTTGTAACACTGCCGTGATTGGAACATTCCAAAACTTACCTGGAATCAGCTGCTACCCAATTTTTATCACTCGTTCCTCAAAAGACAAGTCTCCTTTAAGCTCTTTTCAACTGACTCATAAAATATGAAAAGATTTCTGAGCCATTGGCCTCTCTAGCTCGTTAAAGGGACCGGAAGTGCTATCCCTCCTTTAGATTTTAATCTTTTTGGACCTGAGGGATTATTACACAAAAATATCGAGCGCTTGTTTTGTTCGGCTCGTTAAACGAATCGAAAATTCATCCCTTCTGTATTGTTTTATACTTTTTTTGGACTTAGGGGATTAGATGACGAAAAAGGAATTTTGGAGTTTCCTTTATGTTCCTTTTCAGACTCTCTAAAATTGAAAAGGACCGAGTTATCTTTGTCGTTAAACTCGTTAAAACTTAATAGCGAAAACCTTGTCCATAGCAGACAAGAACGAGTTTCACTATCACTAGGCTCGTTAAAACATAGCGATGGGTTTTCCCGAAGGGAAAATTATAGAACAAGCATATGTTATCCTCCTCATGCTTGAAAAAAATAAAGAGGTACTGGTCAGCAATGACTAGGGAAAATTGGGAAGAAAACTTGAAGAAACTTTGTTGGTAGCAAGTCGCTCTTGAACATGACACTTTCACTCCACATCCAAGTCGGGTTGGGTTGTTTCATTCACTGGTCACATCGCCATGGTCCCATCACACCATCCACATTTGGGGTAATGCTACCAATCCATCATGTCAGTGTCACCGATATGTTCAAGAGAAGTCATTCAGAGAATTCACCTATGTCTCACCCGTTACAATACATTCATACTCCATTCTTTCATGACCGCCACCCTGAACCGTATGTCATCAGATCGTTTTCACCTCCATTAAAATCATTTGCTCCGTTCCGTGTCATTGATGTGGGATTCATTAAGGCCCTCCTGTGACGGATCACTTCTTGTCGACATCAGCTCATTATCCAAGAAGTCGATCTAGGAACACCCCATTCAGTACTTTGAAGCTTGCATGCCTCAATGGCAAGTTTCTCACTTCCAGCAACAGGTTTACATCAATGGCCTTTGACCGAAAGATTTTGCGTGGTGTTCGACACCAAGTCCTTTATTCACACCACGTGAATTGTACTGCAGTACCTTGAGGGTCATTATCATTATCGGTGATTCCTCTCGCGCCTGTTAACAACTTACATCATTGGCTGGTAATCAGGCAATGTCTTTCCATGTTCGACTCCAGAACATCTCTCACATGGATAGACTTGTACTTTGAGTGAAGATCGAACGAGATTGAAGACCCCAGATCTAGTTTCATCCATCCGGGCTGCGATGTATATTCAGGGAAATAAAGACATCAAATGTACACAGATAATCATCCAATCAAAGGGATGATGGCGCTACCAGAATCATCAGTCTACACTCAGACGATTGTCTGTCCTATGTACATGAAAATGAATTTATAAAGCTGAGCATGGGAATGCCCGCCTCAGCTAGATCATGAAAATATTATGAAGATAATGTATTGTATTGTATCTTATTACAGGTCTCCTCCCAGCTTGAAAGAACTTCGGATCCTCATAATAAAGCATTTCACCCGACATCAAAAGATTAACGACCTCATGCTTTAGGGGGCAACTATTATAGACATTTTTGGGCACTACAACCCCAAGCATGAAATGTCCATAAACCAAGGGCTCCTAAGTCCCTACAAGTGTTGTTCTTACCCCTAAAGGAACAAGGTCAACTAATTACAGCTTCTCCCAGAAGTTCTCCATGAAAAACTGCTCAGAACTGGTCAAAACAGGATCATTTCAGCTGCTCCATAGGCAAAGTGCGTTTCATCTCACCTAAACACACTGCGTGGGTGCGTTGCATTTCAAAAAGCCCTTCTATGGGGTGCGATGGGCGAGAAGTGACAAATGGCAATGTCATTCCGCGAGGTGGAGAGGCATGGAAACTTCCAGAAACTTCTCCTGTGACACTTGCCTCTCTGAATTCGACCAAGGATGAGTAAGAGATCATCAATCTCCAAGTGGAAGCAAGAACTATCAGAGGGAAGACACTAATCAAATCACAAGCTGACTCATCTCCCTTATAGATATCTATATATGGATCCCTCATCCCAGAGATCCGGAGGCTGGAATTTTGCATATTGTAAGGAATTGCTGTTGGTTTCTTGAGACAACATCAGATTGTTGGGTGATCTAAGCTTTGTATGAGGTGAAGAGGGGATTCCTCGCTGAGAGGATGATGCTGGGTCAGAACAACTGGTTGTAACTCCCCTTGGCTTTTTCTTGTTTATCAATAAAAGCTATTCAAGTTTTCCTCCATACTTTTGTGTTATTCATGTTTGCTGCATCTGTATGGCCAATTTACATATGATCCTAGATGGTTTATGATTATAGATCCATGTTATTGTATAGTGCTATGCTACTGTGATCTTACAGGTACTTTGTGAAGCTGGGCGTGCAAGGGAACAAGTAGCGAAAGACTATCAAGAGAGAGAGGAATCGAACTAGGAGATTAGCGCAAGACAGAGGTTGGTCTTCTTTGTTCTTCTCTCATCTATAATTTATAAAGGAAAAACGTGTTGGGTCGTTAATATGCCATTATTATTGTCACTTGTGAACGTTTATTCCACCCATTTCTACCATTCTTCATCATGTCATTTATTATAATTTATTATATAAATCCATTTTATGATGATTTATGCTCTTATATTATTTATTCTCCTTTATTTCTAATAAATTGATGATTATGCATTATGTTACCAATGATAGTTATAATAAGTTGGTTATAACATTATTCACCATTTTTAGCCTCCAAGGTAACTTCCAGATTGAAGATTTGATTTTTAAATCTGCCAACTCAGAAATTCGCTGGTTTAAGGAGTGACAGTTTTGCGGTTGAGATTCTGAGCAAATGAAGACGAATTTGAGAAATCCGGAACATGGGTTTTGTCCAGAACGGGCCCAATTAATTTTGCCAAAAAATGGTTTTCCCAAATTCGGCTTGTACAGAGAGAAACGTAGGATTCTTTGAGCACGATTTTCTCAGATTTGCAGTTGCAGCCGTCCTCCAAACTTTAGCTGCAAACCCAAATTCGTCTTGCTTTTGTTGAGAGATGAAAGGAAATATATTTTCTTGTTGATCATCTGGTTGGAATCAACCCAATTTTGTAAAAGAAATCATGTTGTACTTACCTATGTTGTAACTACTCTCTGATCTTTCTCTATTTAAATGAAAACAAAGATCAGAGAGAGGATGGCTTGAGGATGACTTCAGAAGGACTTTTGGGATTCGAATGATGGAATTGAGGATGTAGAATTAGAGATTCAAGAGTGATAGGATAGGGGGAGAGATGGAACGAGTATTATGTTGAACTGTAATTTCATTTGCAGACTCTCACTGCTGAGAAGGCACCACTCAATATAATGCTGTTCAATTTGATGATCAATATATAAGCAGAGTTATTATTCCTTCACATCTTCTGAAGCACTACCGGCAGTCATGGAAAATTTTAGGGGCTAATGTTCGCCCAGTGAGCTAATTTTCCATGATTTTTCCACAAAAAAGATTCGCCAATTTCCAATTTTATAAAAGACGATTCGCCCAAATTTTAGAATATAAAATTATTTTACCTTAAAAATCGCCAACATTATATAGAGACTATATATAAAATAATTATAAATTTGATTAATTTTACAAATATATCAATAAACATTTATAATTTGCATATTAGGGATTAGTGAGATTCGCCAATGTTTTAAACTTCAAGAAAATTTTCCATCCTTAAAATTTTCCTTGCCGGCAGTGATCGCTGGTGGTTACGGGTCCAACCCCAGTGGATTCACTTGCCGTTCTTGTACCATTATTTCATGATCTTTATTGTGTGATGGTTTGATTTTATTTCTACTTATCGTAATCATGTAATTTTACTGATTGGTATTTCCAGACTGAATGAACTGATATGTTTTATATACTGTACTTAGCTTGCGTTGCTGTTCATTTCCTTCTTAACAGAGCTCACTGTTGTTTGTCAGCATCTTGTTGCGCTGTTCATTTCATCTTCAAAGCTGCGCTGATCACTCCAGTAATTTAACAATTTTCTGTTCATTACAGTTATATAATTTTGGCTATTCAGTTCTAATACTTAGCGTTGTTATTTATTTACTTTCTGCAATTATTTAAGCTTACCTTTCAGCATTCTTTTAATTAGAACAATTGTTTCATTTTCATCGAGTTGTAGTAATACGATTGATTTAATTCTTTGCACTTTCCAATTGATTATTTAATGTTGTGTGTTTGATTTCAATTGCATCAATATCCAGAGGAATGAGTTATTGCTACTGTATCTTCAATTGATGGTTGTTTGAATGAATGATTTAGTTTATTGGATTGCTGTTCCATTTACTTTCTGCTGTTCCAATTACTTGCATTTGCTGTTTTGGTGTGAGAGAAGGTCTAAGGCTATAGTGAGCCTCAGCAGTCGCTGCCTAGCTCCCAGAACTTTGGTCCATGCTCTAATTTCTTTTCCATCAGTTTCTAGAGGGATGGGTTATCGCTTCCGCACCCTTGACTGATAAGCTGTCTTGTGTGATTTTATCCTTTTGAAGTAATTTAGTCATAGTTTAGCATCCGTCTACTCTTGTGTTCTCTGAACGCTGTACTACTAAACATTACTCTTGAGTAAATAGCCGCCTCAGACTGAGTACACTCTTGAAATAAAAAGTCGTCCCTGGGTTGATAATTAATGTGAGGTAATTAGGAGTTTAAAAGACACCTTTTTATCGCTCCACATTTTGGCGCCGTTGCCGGGGAGAGTGTAGCCATTTCTAAAGAGTAGTGTGAATCTGATGAGTGCCTGCTAGGGAAGAGTTGGATCTTAAAAACGGAAGGTAAGAACCTGCGTGCGGAGCATGTAAAAGCCCTGCTCCCCCGTCCGCTTTCCAGCAGGACTGTTAAAGAACCTAGAGTATAAATAGATGTTTGAATTTTTGTGTGAATTATTAGGAAAAAGATAGAAATTAAAAAAAAAAAAAATGAATCACATGATCTCACGCAAGTGGTGATGTAAGCACCACCCATTTCACTAACCGATTGACAGGAACATTTGAAGAAGGATCCTCGAAGAAACACATGAAGAACATCTTAAGCTATGGTAAGAAATGGCTCACGTTTCTACTTTTGAATTGCCTATCAAAGATCTAGGAGTGACACAAATGCACATAATTCCCCCATCTTTACCAAATTTTCATGGTTTAGCAAATGAAGATCCACATACATTTATGTTTGAGTTTGAAATACTTTGTAGAGGATATGATTATTGTACTAATGATCAAAGATTGAAAGTGTTTCCTCTTACTCTAAAAGGAGCAGCTCTCCGATGGTTCATGAGCCTAGGTGGGAATTGCATCCAATCATGGGAGGACATGAAGAACATATTCTTGAAGAAGTACCAAGACTATTGCAAAGCCAATGAATATATTTTCTATATGATACAAGGGGAAGATGAAAGTTTGGAGGACTATGTAGATCGATTTCATTATAACCTTCAAAAATCAAAGCATAAGCATTTGGAAAAAGAGATCTTAAAAACACTCCTTCTTAAAGGAATCAAAGATGAATTTTTAGAACTTTTAAATTTGATAGGAAAAGGTGATGTTTTTCAGTTATCATATGATGATGTTTGTGAGTTGTGCATAAGGTATTCAAGAGGAATCTCCAAGGCTGGTAAGAATCCTAGAGATGTTTTTTCTTTGTTTTCCAAATCTGCTACAAGAACATGAAACATAAGAGCTGAAATCAATGTGTTATTTGAACATTTTAAAGTTGATTTTATTAGCTCTCTAAATGAAAAATTGGATGTTTTGCAGGTTCATAAAATGAAGAATTTGATGAAATGTTTTGTTCTCATGACCAAAAGGAGCATCTCATAGATATTCACTCTTCCTTATCTAGGATGGAAGTAGCATATCAAAGAGGTAAGAAAGCTGCAACAAGGCCTACAGGTATGGTTCAAAACACTTTTTCTCCATTGTCATACTTGCATAATCCATTATGGAATGCTAATGTGTTAGGGCAGCCATGTCAATTTCAATATAACCACCTATATTGTTTACAAGTTGGGCATGGTTCATCTTATGATGGCATGACTACTCTCCCTCATCTTGTAGCACAAGCACATTCTCCATATTCTCCACCAGCTCTTTCACAACACCTTGCTTGTCCATCAAAACCATTCACACAACCCAATCAGCCACATCATCAAAATGCTCCATTCCATATACATTTTCCTGCTCAACTAATTCCACACCCTCACCATAATAAACCAGTACAACATGCTTACAATGTTGAGCTGGCAAATTTACCCACCCTTCCCACCCATTCTATCTCACATGTGTTATTAGAGAAAACCTACAATGAGATTCAGAATGTTTCAAATGCAAAAATTGTAGAAGCTATGGAAGAAAATGAGGATTCTTTTACTATGCATCAACAAACTATTTTAAAAGCTCAAGAACTTCATGATATGATGGCTATGCGAAATCAAGAAAATAAAGGATACATTGAAGATTGGTTTCACTCCATCATTTGTTTGCAACATCACTCCATGCTTCAACAATTTTTGATACCATTTTTTGAAGGGAAGTTGGCTTCTCATACCCTAATATCCATTAACATGCATTTTTCAAATTTGGGTATGTGCATACGTGAAGCCGTATTTCGAAAATGGCTTCACTGGAAGTACTCATATACGTAGTCATATTCATCCTTCAATCAAAGTAGGTTAGTGAAAAAAATAAAATAAAATAAAATAAGGACATAAATAAGTGCATTTTGTTCTTTTGTAAAACTAGTTGTTTTTGTTGCAACATGCTATCGAAATCAACATCGGTGATAATTTTTTTTAATCATTTGTGTATGTAGATGAATCATAATGGAAATAATAAGCTCTACAAACACTCATTTTCATTTTTATCACCAATTTGAAAAATGCTTGAATATCATTTTTTGGCTTGCGGGCTTAATAAGATTTCTGGAAAAACAGTCGGGACAGTCATGTTTTGAGGGACCAAAAGTGAATATTTCTAAAACCTGTTTCTACCCCAAGTAGCCCTTGATGTCTACTTTCTAACCCAATTTGAATCACTCAATTTGGATTTGAAACGAAAAAGTTAGAGCCAAAACATTGACCGGATGTCTAGCGGGCAGCTCAGGAACAGAGTTGGGACAGTCAGTTTTTGGAGGCCTAAATGAATGAATTTTTAAAACCTGTTTCTATGGTAGATTCCCCTATGAATCTAGTTTACAATACAATTGGAATCACTCATTTTCGATATCGTATGGGGAAGTTATGATCAAAATACTGACTGTCTATCGTAAATCAGCACCCTTAAAACTATGTCTTTCCGGTTGTTCCTTACAGTATTTGACCCATCAATTCTTCTTCTCTTCAAAACCTATTTCTATTGGAGATAAATAAATGAATCTACTTTCATTTCCAATTTGAATCATTCGAATCCGACATCAAACGAAAAAGTTATGCTTGAAATATCAACTGTTGGTCTAAGTCGGGTAATCGACAATGACTCTATTATGCAGGTTGTTCTAACTAAAATTGACATATCATATCATTGAATTTCTAAAACCTGTTTCTACTGGAGATAAAACTTTAATTTAGCTCTCATTTGGCTTTGAAATCACTCAATTTGGACGAAAAACAAAGAAGTTGTGATTAAAACACTGCTGGTTAGTATGGTCGACCACTGCTCTCCCGCAGGTAACAAATAAATTTTACTTTGTTATTTTCTCTATGGATTTGTTATACAGAATAACTACTTGTTGTTTTTTGCATAATTCTTGGATTAGGGGAGCCCGATCACCTCTCTTTATCCATGATTTAATGTTTTATTGCAGGTAGATACTCGTTTTTTTGCAGGTCCTGGGAAAATAAAGAAGGTCAATTTATGGACGAGTGATTTTTCAAAGAAGTTTTTATAAAACAAAGGAATTTTATCCAAATCATTACCCAACGGATTCATAATAGAACAAATGAAGAATTGATTTCAATTTCAAGATTCATGTCTTGTCACTGCTGCCAAAACATTTTTCAAAAATATCATTTTTTTACATAATATCATAGCTGTTGTAACTTAATTTACATATTGTTTTTTAAATAAAATGTTGTTTCTTTTCTAATTTCTTTTATATTTTGTGTTTCAGGTGTTGCTTCATTCAAAGTGCAACTCATCCTCAGCATCAATGCAGTGAACAGCTAATTCATTCTTTGCGTGTTTGCATTTTATGGTTGTGTATTTTGCTGTTCCTTTTCGGAAGGGACAGCATTTGTGTGCATTTTTGTCGTTCCTGCTGTTCCTTTTTCAAAGGGACATCATTTTCGTTTTGCTATTTATTTTCTAAAGGAATAGCACTTTTTGGTTCAGCCATTCATTTTGTTGTTCCTTTTTCACAGTTCATTTTGCTGTTCCTTTTCGAAATGGAACAGCTGTTGTTCCTTTTCGAAATGGAACAACACTTTTGCACTTTCACGTTGGGTGTGTTTTTGCTGTTCCTTTTTCAAAAGGAACAGCATTTGGTGTGTTTTTGCTGTTCCTTTTTCAAAAGGAACAGCAGTGCGTGTTTTTGCTGTTCCTTTTTCAAAAGGAACAACAGTTTGAGTTTTTGCTGTTCCTTTTTCAAAAGGAACAACAGTGCGTGTTTTTGCTGTTCCTTTTTCAAAAGGAACAACAGTTTGAGTTTTTGCTGTTCCTTTTTCAAAAGGAACAACAGTGCGTGTTTTTGCTGTTCCTTTTGAAAAAGGAACAGCAATTTGAGTTTTTGTTGTTCCTTTTTCAAAAGGAACAACAGTGCGTGTTTTTGCTGTTCCTTTTTAAAAGGAACAACAATTTGAGTTTTTGCTGTTCCTTTTTCAAAAGGAACAGCAGTGCGTGTTTTTGCTGTTCCTTTTTCAAAAGGAACAACAGTTTGAGTTTTTGCTGTTCCTTTTTCAAAAGGAACAACAGTGCGTGTTTTTGCTGTTCCTTTTTCAAAAGGAACATCAGTTTGAGTTTTTGTTGTTCCTTTTTTTCAAAAGGAACAACAGTGCGTGTTTTTGCTGTTCCTTTTTCAAAAGGAACAGCAGTTTGAGTTTTTGCTGTTCCTTTTCGTGCGTGTTTTTGCTGTTCCTTTTTCAAAAGGAACAGCAGTTTGAGTTTTTGCTGTTCCTTTTTTCAAAAGGAACAACAGTGCGTGTTTTTGCTGTTCCTTTTTCAAAAGGAACAACAGTTTCGCGTTTTTGTGTGTATTTTTGCTTTTTTTTGGTATGCATTTTCTTTGTTGTTCCCTACACAGAACACCACTTTCTTTTTGAGTGTTTTTGCTGTTCCTTCAAAAAAAAAAAAAAAAAAAGCAACACTTTGAGAGTATTTTTGAGAGCAACCCTTCCTTTCTCTTGTGGGATTATTCATAGTTCATCTCAACCACATTCTCCTGATTCTCTTTCATGGCATGAAGTACACTACTTTTATGAGGACAAGAATTATGGATTCTATTGAAGCAAGTTAATATCATTCACGTTATGATCTTTAACAGGACAGCTCCTTGATGATAGATTTTTTTCAAAAGAGACACAATTATTTATATACTACTTTACTGCATCGTTTTATGTTGAACATGATATTGATTGATCATCTTAATACCATGCTGGTTCCATCATCCCTGGTTATAATCTTCTTTGTCTGTAATAAATGAGATTATGGGTATATTTTTTTCTATTGACATCTTCAACTTCTTCCGCCATCTCTGCTCTTAAGGAGTACTGAGCCTCCCTCTTTTTATCATAAAAATGTGTAATAATAACAAAATTTTGTTCGCAGATCGAGGATAGGGGGTCTCATTACGAGCCAGCCTACCATGTTCATAAGGCTGTAACAAAGTGACATTCCCATTATGGCCACCACACCAGGGTTATGATCCATTGGATAGCCAAATTATCCTTGGAACAGGAGGTCTCATCATGAGCCGGTCTGATCACTCTTGCTACATCCTAGTGAATGGCAGTGTGGTTATCTGGTTACCATGCCAGCACATTGATCTCTTCTGTAGAACAACACTGAAACTCTCTAGTTATAAATTGAGGATTCTGGCTCATATGGGTTAAAAAGCAACCCTGCCGGGGCTATGGACGCCTGCTGGCAGCAGCGGCTCTGCTTATGGTATTGAAGTTATATCTTATCGTCAATTATTATTATAATACCCTTTTCTTATTTTTCTTTTTATTAGAGAAGTTATTTCCTTAATCTTTTCCCTGTTTTGAACCTTTATGCATGAGAAATTGTTTTATGATCAATCACATCATTTTCAGCTAGAATACCGTCAGTAAAGCATCTTTTTGGCATATTGCTGTCCTTTTTCTCTTTTCATAACATATCATCAATCCAAAGCGTCCTATCTCTTATTCATAACTATCTTTACACACTTTGCTCTCAATATAACCATACTTTTCATCGTCCTATCATTGATAAGTGTACTCTGCTTCACTGATATATTGTTCATTCCATTGCCTTGCCGTCCGCACCACCCCTCTCATATGCTTTATGGTTATGGAACCCATTTTCCAATTGGAGGGGGGGAATGTATGCATTATGGGATTGCATGCGATATGATTACTGCACTTTGCCATACCTTGTTGATTTGACAACATATTAGTATTGCATGTATACATAAGTTTTTCTAATTGCAATTTTTGCATGCATTTTATCTGTTGCTATTCAAACCCAACACTATGGCTTCAAGAACATTGTATGCACAAGTATGATTTGTTTACAGGAGAACAACCAGTACGCAGGAGAAATTCTATTCACAGCATGACCACACTATTGCAACTAACAGAAGCGGCTCGAGCAACTTGCGAACATGAACAACTCTTCAGACATGATGTGCTTCCCTGGATTCCACCTTTTGCATCACTTTCAGCACCAACTTTGCCTACATCAGCTTCAACAACTGCCAGTCCATATATGTCATTCCACATTTTTGGAGGTAAAACTTGAGGTAAAATTGCATAGTTTTCTAATTTATTATAAATTTAGGGGAATCTAATGAAAATCCATTTTGAGCATTATTTGTCATCCTTCATTCCACATCTTTACCACTTCCCCTTTTTCAGCAACATGTCATTTTCAAGTGTGGGGGAGTGTTCCTTTCATTCATTTCTTTCTTATGACCACGCCATTCATATTCTTTATCATCCATTGCTATTCTTATTCACTCTCAACACCTCCCTTATTCCATGTTGTTTTACACCAAGCATAGAATTCAACAGCTGGTAGCAACCACCTCTCTTTGTTTTCTAGCATCGCATGCGGGCATGCTAATTTTTCAGAGAGGGGGAGGAATTGCTATGCATGATGGATGTTTTATACTTTCTTGCTTATTTAAGGCATACAATTTCATTTTTACACAGTGCAGAAATTGATTTCCACATATTTTTGGAAAACACATACGTATCATTAATACAAATCCACACAATTTCAAGAAATATTGGTTCATAAAATTTCGGAAATCATGCACTCTCACCGACAACCATTTTGTTTATATCTCATGATCCATGCATCAAAACGATCTGATTTTCGGATCATAGAAGCCTTCATATATTACAAATCTACTTGCAACATTTCAACAAAATCTGGTTTGTAGTTTTTGGGGAAAATGGTTAATGAAGTTTGTTGTTATCTATGTCATATTTTGCTGCAACCTCATACATATAGTTGAATGTCAATGTAAAAATTGTTATGCCTTCATCGAGATTGCTAAAATTGAATATTCATTAATTAAGGAAGAATTCATTTGTTCTATCCATTTCATGAGCTGAGATGAACATATTTTTTATCGCTTGGTTAACACATGGTTTTTGTCTTTGGGTTGCATGAGGACATGCAATATATTCAGTTTTCGTTGCATGAGGACATGCAACATATTGAGTGTGGGGGTATGTTGGGTCGTTAATATGCCATTATTATTGTCACTTGTGAACGTTTATTCCACCCATTTCTACCATTCTTCATCATGTCATTTATTATAATTTATTATATAAATCCATTTTATGATGATTTATGCTCTTATATTATTTATTCTCCTTTATTTCTAATAAATTGATGATTATGCATTATTTTACCAATGATAGTTCTAATAAGTTGGTTATAACATTATTCACCATTTTTATCCTCCAAGGTAACTTCCAGATTGAAGATTTGATTTTTAAATCTGCCAACTCAGAAATTCGCTGGTTTAAGGAGTGACAGTTTGGCGGTTGAGATTCTGAGCAAATGAAGACGAATTTGAGAAATCCGGAACATGGGTTTTGTCCAGAACGGGCCCAATTAACTTTGATAGAGAACAGTTTGCCCAAATTCGGCTTGTACAGAGAGAAACGTAGGATTCTTTGAGCACGATTTTCTCAGATTTGAAGTTGCGGCCGTCCTCCAAACTTTAGCTGCAAACCCAAATTCGTCTTGCTTTTGTTGAGAGATGAAAGGAAATATATTTTCTTGTTGATCATCTGGTTGGAATCAACCCAATTTTGTAAAAGAAATCATGTTGTACTTATCTATGTTGTAACTGCTCTCTGATCTTTCTCTATTTAAATGAAAACAAAGATCAGAGAGAGGATGGCTTGAGGATGACTTCAGAAGGACTTTTGGGATTCGAATGATGGAATTGAGGATGTAGAATTAGAGATTCGAGAGTGATAGGATAGGGGGAGAGATGGAACGAGTATTATGTTGAACTGTAATTTCATTTGCAGACTCTCACTGCTGAGAAGGCACCACTCAATATAATGCTGTTCAATTTGATGATCAATATATAAGCAGAGTTATTATTCCTTCGCATCTTCTGAAGCACTACCGACAGTGATCGCTAGTGGTTACGGGCCCAACCCCAGTGGATTCACTTGCCGTTCTTGTACCATTATTTCATGATCTTTATTGTGTGATGGTTTGATTTTATTTCTACTTATCGTAATCATGTAATTTTACTGATTGGTATTTCCAGACTGAATGAACTGATATGTTTTATATACTGTACTTAAATTGCGTTGCTGTTCATTTCCTTCTTAACAGAGCTCACTGCTTTTTGTCGGCATGTTGTTGCGCTGTTCATTTCATCTTCAAAGCTGCGCTGATCACTCCAGTAATTTAACAATTTTCTGTTCATTACAGTTATATAAGTTTGGCTATTCAGTTCTAATACTTAGCGTTGTTATTTATTTACTTTCTGCAATTATTTAAGCTTACCTTTCAGCATTCTTTTAATTAGCACAATTGTTTCATTTTCATCGAGTTGTAGTAATACGATTGATTTAATTCTTTGCACTTTCCAATTGATTATTTAATGTTGTGTGTTTGATTTCAATTGCATCAATATCCAGAGGAATGAGTTATTGCTACTATATCCTCAATTGATGGTTGTTTGAATGAATGATTTAGTTTATTGGATTGCTGTTCCATTTACTTTCTGCTGTTCCAATTACTTGCATTTGTTGTTTTGGTGTGAGAGAAGGTATAAGGCTGTAGTGAGCCTCAGCAGTCGCTGCCTAGCTCCCAGAACTTTGGTCCATGCTCTAATTTCTTTTCCATCAGTTTCTAGAGGGATGGGTTATCGCTTCCGCACCCTTGACTGATAAGCTGTCTTGTGTGATTTTATCCTTTTGAAGTAATTTAGTCATAGTTTAGCATCCGTCTACTCTTGTGTTCTCTGAACGCTGTACTACTAAACATTACTCTTGAGTAAATAGCCGCCTCAGACTGAGTACACTCTTGAAATAAAAAGTCGTCCCTGGGTTGATAATTAATGTGAGGTAATTAGGAGTTTAAAAGACACCTTTTTATCGCTCCACAAAACGAAAGTAGCTTTACTTTGTTTGTTTCTAAGGTAGCTATCACACCTTAGTGGGATAAGCAGTTTTGTGTAGACACTTTTCCCTGTAACACCAATGTCAATTTGGACTACTTTCGACCATACTTTCCACCATTGCTAGACACATCAGACATTGTAGAACAACTCACACCTACAGAGTTAAATCCAGATTGCATGGAACAAGAAACAACTAATTATATCAAGGACACACATATCAAAAACACTCGATAACAAAAGATCCAACTGTATAGAGCTGTCAAAGCAGGCCAACTCCTTCACCAAGGCAAGTGGCTCACCAGGGACCAAGCTCAGTAGAAGTTTCCTGATCTCATGGAGGAACTCAACGTAATGGGGAACATTGCTTCCTAAGGGGTGAAAAATGATCCAGGTGGATATTGGTGGCCACCCGCCTATTCCACTTGGACCCCCACCATTGTTTCTTTCAGTTTTTTAGTTTCCTTATTTGTAGCACAATTTACTATTTTTGGCAGTTTTTCGGGTCATGAACTTCTAGAGCCGTTTTGAGGCCATCAACGACTTCTTTTTAGGAAAACTGGGACCAATATGGTTATATCATCCATATTGGTCATTCAAAAGTTGTATTCCTTGGATAGATCTTTCTAACTAGGTATTGTGCGCGTCAAACGGAGATGATATGGCAAAGTTATGACCCCGCAAAGTTGATGTACCAATTTACCCAAACGGGGCCCATAGTTTGGTGCTTCATCTCCGAGGGTTAGGTTTTTGGATGTTTACGGTTGTCCATTATTTCTCAATAATAAATAGGCCTTTGAGCCTCATTGTAACACAGTTCAGAGGCATGTTGCCGCCACATCTCTTCTTAGAGATATGCTACCATCGCCCGAGCTAGTCTTATTTCCATTCTATTTGTAAACATATTTTAGTATTTGATAAATGAAATGAAGTGTTATTTCTACTGCATCTTTGTATTTATGGTTATATCTGTAATTTGTTGCATTCCTATTTAAATCCGGATCACAGTTGGAGAGTGCACCTTGCGCATGCTACAATAGTAAGCATTTGCAGGACATTTAATGAGCAGAGTTATAGAGGTTTTGAAACTCAAATCAATAGTATGTGGAAATTAAAAATAACTTACAGAAAAAGGATGTACAACCAAATTAAAAAGGTTACGAGATGGGAAATGATGAAATTATTTTATTTAAGGGCTGAGTTTATGTTTTGGATGAACCAACAATGAAAGAATTAATTTTAAAGGAAATGCATAGGGTACGATATGTCGATCACCCATGTTAGCATAAAACTCTTACATCATTAAAAAAGCAATACTTTTGGCATGGTTTAAAGAGAGAAGTGGTGAATTCTATAGTCTTCAGAGGGTTAACACTGAGCACAAGCACCCAACTGGTTTACTACAACCAAATCACATTCACAAGTGGAAGTGGGATTTAGTATCAGTTGATTTTATTACTAGTTTCCCAGAATGACAAAAGGGCATGATTCTATAATGGTGGTGGTGGATAAACTCATCAAAACTACCTAGTAATTATTTGAGTGAATTCAATATACAAATAAGCTAGCATAACTGATATTTATATGTGGGAAATTTCCAGGCTTCATGGTATGCCATGGACAATTATTTCAGATGGAGATCCAAAGTTTAAGTTCAACTTTTGGATGGGATTATTTAAAGGACTAGGTACCATTTGAATTTTAGTACAACATATCACCCATAGTCTAATGGATAGACAAAGTGGGTTAGTAAGATAATTGAGGATATGTTGCAAGTGTACATGATGGACAAGCCATCAAGATAGGAGGACTACCTACATTTTGTACAATTTGGATATAACAATAATTATCGAGCATAATTAAAAATGATCCTATTTGAATCCTTGTATGGCAGAAGGTGTAACACTCCTATGAGCTGGAGTAACCCAGTGGGTAAGATTATGGTTGGTCTGGAATTGCTCAAGGATATGGAGGAGTAGGTGGTGAAAATTAAGCAGAACTTTAAAGCTACCCAAGATAGGTAGAAAATTTATGTGGAAAAGCATAAGATTAATAGAGAATTTGTGATTGGGGAACATGTATTCTTAAAACTGAAAGAAAAGAAGAGCTCAGTGAGATTGGGCAGTTGTGCCAAGTTGGAAACAATATATTGTGGGCCATTCAAGATCCTAGAAAGGATCGGTCCAATTGCATATAGTCTTGCATTGCTATGCATGTTCATGATGTGTTTCATGTTTCTTTTCTTAAAAAGTATGTTCCTCATACTAATAATGTCATTGATTGGCATATGATCTAGCTAGAGCTCGAGGGAGACTTCAAGTCCAACCAATGCGGATTTTGGAAATGAAGGTCAAGGTGCTCCAGAATTGATCCATTGGTATGGTAAAGGTGCAGTGGACCATGCTCGGTCCCGAGGATGCGACCTGGGAGCTGGAAGACGTGATGAGGGAGGAATACCCTTATCTTTTTTACTGATATCTTGTATATACTTGTATATATGATGCACCAAGGAAAATTCATACAATAAGGGGTGGAGGAACATAATACCCTTGCCCAGTTATGATGATGATCATGTATGTGCACAAGTATTTATTCTTGTGAGCCAGGTGTATACGACTGATAGGTTGGTGAGCTGAACTTATTTTTTCTGACTTGTGTGCCCACGTAGACAGATTAGATATATTTTGGGGCCAGCGGGCCTAGGTATTTATGACTGTTTTGGCTAAGTGATCGGAGAGCCATGATTTTAAATATAATGTAACTTTGTACATATTTGTAATATTAATAAAATAGGTTGTTTGTAGAGCCTGCTCCACAGAAAAAAGTATGGGGGTAATAATTCCATAGTGAGAAGGCAATAATGGGAGATGTTATCGTGAAAAGGCACCCAAGGCCCACATGATTTTGGAGGGTGCCACATGGAAAGTAAAGGCCATGCACTTAGAAGAAGTGTAGTTTTTACTGTGAAGGCAGTCGTTGTGACAAGGACTCAGTGAGTCCTAGGTTAGAATCTAGAACTAATTGAGGTGTGGTTATTCAATTAACCACTCTGAATTGGATGCATCCTAGTTTGGTGAGCCTCAGTGTCTCCAAGAGCATGGTGGTTCTTATTATGGCTTGGTAGCGATGGAGTTTTGATGGGAGCTTGGTTCATAGATAGTTGGTGAGTCCTAGCTTGGGATTTGGCACCAACTAGGGTTTATTCAGTTTTCACTGGTAGGAACTTCGACACACAAAGAGTAGCAGAGATCCTGGAGCTGTACGATGAGACTGTAAGTTAATTGACTTTAAGGTTCCTTGGAAGGTGGGCACCTCCGAGGGACTTGGGCTGCACCACTTGGGTGCAAGTTAGGGGAATGTGAGCTTATGGGTGGAGATTGAGGCTTCTGGGGTTGGTGCCTTGGCCATGGTTTTGTTGTTCAATTTGTTGATTTGTGTAGCTTGGGAGGTACTCCCACAACCCCTGGGGTACTGGGTTTGTGAGGAGTTGATCCACAAAAGTGGTTTGTGGGCATTGTACCTAAGAGATTGGGTTTTGTGCCCAAATTTGTGGGCACAAAACCAAGTGTAAGATTTTTCTTTTGTTCATTGATGCATGAGGGGCACCCTTGAAGGGATAAGGTGCACTTAGGGCATCATGATGTGGCAAGAAAAAAATAGAAGAACTCTCTTTTCTAATGTTAGTTGGGGTTTCGTGAAGAAAACTTAAGTCAGCTTGAGCTTATGTCATGACCCTTGAGGGCTAACATTTTCCCTCATATAACACTAAACGAAGAAAGAGATGAATATTGGAGAAAATCTACAAGTGAAATTCACCAATAGAAGAAGCACAAGAAGATCGAAAGCCTCCAAGGAGTCAAGTTTGCAATAAGGGAAGGATGAGTTAATGTTCTAGTCTTGTGATATGATATGGAAAAGTTATAGAGGGATGTTCATGGGAATTATGGTCCAAGTTTGTATGACCTGTGGTTACTCATGGGAATAAGACGAAGTGTTTCAACTAGAAAGGAGAGGACTGAGACCCAAGTTAAGTCTATAAGTTGAGGCTGAGCATGGGATGAGGTACCTCAAGTGATAATGAGTGGATTTCAGTGCCTAAGGAGGATGTCATCACAACGAAAATTGGTATGTTATGTATCTGATACTGGAGCAGGGGTCCAAAATGTTGAGGACTACGTATTAGGCCAAAAAAATATTAGATTTCCAGGTGCCTAGATCCGTGGAGCTTTGGGAGTTGTGCCGAGTTTCTATAAAGGTATGCTTGTGCTCCTGTTCTTGGTGTACTGCTACAGTGGAAGGGTTGTTCCTAAATGGTTTAGGACAATTTTTTTTCAAGCCATAAGTATAGTGAATAAGGGAAACTTGTCACTATTAAGAGGGCAGTCCTTGATTCCCTAGTTAGGTATGTTTCTATGCATGAACAATAGCCTAAGTTTCAGCCCTAAAGTATGTCCTAATATATCAATGAAGTGTGCTCTATTTCTAGCTACAAGTGGAGAGACCCAAGACCATAATGGAGCTAGATTATCCTTGTTTTGAAGGCCATTGTGCCTCAGTTTGTGTGCACAAGTATGTGGGAGATCAGATCCAATTAAGGGGGCCAAAATACTTTCAAAGTGTGGACATAAGAATGTGGAAGTGTGGATAGAGATAGGGTGATACATTTATGTTAGGATGATTGTCATGAAGTGAAGAGATGTGCAAAAAATCAAGGAGAAAAGTGTGATGAAGTAAGCCTTGGATCAATGGACTGTGTGAGGGATGGTTTGATTCCCTAGTATAGTAAAGTATGTGATAAGAGGGACGTGTACACCAAGTCCAAGGTATGTCATCGTTGGAGCAGCCAAGAGATAACAAGAGGGAAGATTTGTTGTGCCCTAGTTTTGCTATCCTAGGAGAAACTAGGAGAAAATGAGTGGGAAGCTGATTGAAGTCCCTATGTGCAACATACTTTGATGTAACATATTTTTTGTTAGAGGGAAGATGTCGAAGTCCCTAAGAGAAGGCACCTTGGAGGAGCAAGAGTACTGCTATAGGGAAGATCTATGAGCCTATGTTTAATCATTCTAGAAGCAACTAGAAGATTGATAGTGGCAGTTTGAGCAACTAAAGGTGCAAGCATTTTGAAGTTGTAGAAGTCTTGTGAGTAGCATAAGAGGTGGAAAAGGACATGCTAGAAGTGTTTAAGGTGTGTGGACTGAAAGGGCTAAGTTGGGATATAGATCAACAAGTAAGTCAAATGTATCTTATTTATGGTAGATTGAGTGTCATAAGTAATTGCCACCAAGCCATAGTTGTTCTTGTATCGGGGCTAATTGTAAGGGCCGTAATCCCTGGTACGTAAGCCCTATGTTTGTTGTAATAAAGTTTATAATATAACAAGTTTTGGGTTAAAAATTATCTTACGTACTACATTTATTCACTGTTGTACATTTTCCGATGTGCAACATGCTAGTGTTGTGGAATTTTAATGTGTTTGTGATCATGATCTTAGAAATAAACCTGATTCTGAAGTTCCAAGGAAAAATAAACATGGTATTAGAACTGCTTTGAAGGGACAATGGATTAGAGTGCGCACAACCAAGCAACTCAGAGAGAGCTGAGAATTTTCCTAGAGCATGGAGCAAAAGGTTTCGTTGAGGACTTGGAAATGTGGTCTCGGCTTGATCTAGGTGGATATTGGTGGCCACCCTCCTATTCCACTTGGACCCCCAACAATGTCTCTTTCAGTTTTTCAGTTTCCTTAATGGCAGCTCAATTTACTATTTTTGGCAGTTTTTTGGGTCTTGAACTTTTGAGATTCGTTTTGACGCCCTAAACGACGTTTTTAGGGAAAATAGAGAGGCCGAAATAATCTCAAATGTGTTTTCCTATTCCCTTTTATCATACTCTATGAGATCTTAAATATGAGGTATTATGATAGCTAAATGAAGATCATATGCCAAAGTTACAACCCCAGGAAATTGATGTACCATTTTAGCCAAACGGGTCCCACAGTTTTGACGCTTTATCTCCTAGGGTTAGGTTTTTGGATGATTAGGGTTTTCCATTGTTTCTCAATAATAAAAAGGCCTTGGAACCTCATTGTAACATAGTTCAGAGGCACGTATCCATCACATCCCTTCTCACAAATAAGCTACCATCGCCCAAGATAGTTTATTTCCATTATGTTTGTACTCATACTTCAATATTTTGATTTTAGTGAAATGAAGTGTTATTTCTGTTGGATTTCTATATTTATGGTTATATTTGTAATTTGTTGCATTCTTGTTTAAGTTTGGATCAGTGGTATCATAGTGGTCTACTCTTTCTCTATTTTTCTTTGCATGTCCCCAACGAGGTCAGGGTATAAGGAGTTAGGGCTAGATCTGGTTGAACCTTTGTAGGACCAGCCTCACAAACCCCGACGACCTCCCATGGTGGAAGAAAAGAAAGACAAGGGGGTAGGAGATCCTTTCAAAATATTGCTCGAGGAAGCCCTCGAGCAACAGAGGAACGCGATGATGAATAAATTTGCCCAGATCCTTCGACGAGTACCCATAGGCGACACATCTTCATTCAACAGCCACTCTAGAGGCGCCACTCCTTTTAAGGGACAAGTTAAATTTTATATTCCCATATTTGAGGGCCAAATAAATGCAGACACCGTAGATAAATGGTTGAATCTATTGGAAGGATATTTTTCAGTTCATGACTTTTCCAATCGGGAAAAGATTACTTTTGCATTTCTCAAAGCCACCCCACAAGTCAAGGACTTGTACGAAACCTACTATGAACAAAATGACAAGAGGGATTCCTCACTTTTTTTAGCTGCACCCACTTAGGATTCTTTCCGAGATGCGATCAAGGAACAATATTACCTTTTCGGGAGCTATGAAGATAAATACATAAAGTGGACCACGCTATGGCAGGGAAGGGACCAAGATGTGCTAGAGTTCAAAAATATTTTCCATTCCCTCCGCACTAAGTTGGGTATCAAGTATTCTAAGTGGAATTTGGTACTCAAGTACTGCGACTGTGTACACAAGTAAATCCAGGATGAGATGGAGTTCCTGGACATCTCCTTACTCGACAAGGCATACTGATACACTGTCAAGATTGAGTAGAAGTTTAAACAGAAGAAGTGAGACTTTGGATATAAGAATCCGGAGAAAGGAAAAGGTGACCCCAAACCACAGAGAAAAGGCCAAAGAAAAGGAAGGGTGACCTAGGACAACCTACGGAAGCCGCAAGTAAAGAACAACACCACAAAGACAAAGAAGGACACAGGGAAATGGTGTGAGTTCCATAAGAACTCCACTCACAACACAAGTGAGTGTCGGGCCAAGATGTCACTGGTGGTCGAGCTAAAGGCTTATGAATCAAACAATTTTCCAACTCAGAGTTAGAACCTGACAAGGGGAATGACAAAGGGAAACAGATCATTGACGTATATCCTAGTGCCACTGTGGCTACCACCAAAATCTATAAGAATGATCCTAAAGATCCTGAGGAGGCGGAATGCCTCTTCCACTCATAGATGTGGGTGAAGTGTTCTGCATTGCAGTTCATTTTTGAAAGCGTGAGTCGAAAGAACCACATTTCAGTAGAGGTCATGAAGCCTCTTGGCCTATTGATGACATGACATCCACAACTGTACACCATCAGGTGGCTTCACCAAGGACGAGATCTCTGCGTCAGCTAGTAGTGTTGTCTTCCCTACAACATCAAGACCTTCACGAATGAGGTACTGTGTGATGTTTCTCCTCTTAAATTTTGTGATGTATTATTATGACAACCATACTTGTGGAAGATACATGTTGTATATGAGTCTAGACCTCGCTCTGTGATTATTACTTCAGGCAATAAGTTATACAAGATACCATAGATATTCCCACCTATTGCCATCCCTTTTATTAATGCAAAGAAATGCAATAAGATCATTTCCCACACCAGGGAATTTTTTTTCCTTATGATTCTCTCTCACGGAAAGAATAAGGTTGTGGCCACTACTTCTAGATAGGGCTCCTCCGCACAACAACATCATATGAACAAGGTCGTGGAGGAGTATAGGGACATTTTTGCCTGACCTACAGGGGTACCTATGCACCGTCAGGTCAAGTGCCCCATCGATTTGACCCTGGGCACGCTGTTACCCAATGGACCGATCTATCAATGCTTTATTCTAGAGAACGATGAGATCAAGAGGCAGATTCTGGATCTGTTTTAGTAAGGGCACATTAGGCCAAGATCATCACCTTGTGGGAGCCTGATTGTATTGGTATAGAAGAAGGCCGAGACCTAGAGACTCTGTATTGACTATCGGGTGCTGAACAAGATCACTATCTGGAATAGGTACCCAATCCCATAGATTGACAACCTTCTGGACCAGCTCAATGGGGCCAAATATTTCTGCAAGATTGACTTGAAGTTTGGTTATCACCAGGTGCCTACCGAACCCTCCATTGTGTGGAAGACTGCCTTCAAATCTAAGGAGGGCCTTTTCAAATCGTTGGTCATGCCTTTTGGGTAGAGGAATTCCCCTGCAACCTTCATGAGATTGATGGATGACATATTGCAACCCTTCATCGATGCATTCGTGGTGGTGTATTTATATTTCATCTTGATCTTCAGCTAGAGTTGGGAAGAGCACCTCCACCATATTCGACAGATCCTCCAAACCCTGTGACAACTCAAACTGTGTGCCAATTTGGAGAAATGCACTTTTTGCATGACCCGAGTTCAATATCTGGGGTACATCATTGATGAGAAAGGTGTACATGTGGACCCAACTAAGATACAAGTAATTCAGGATTGGCAAGCCCTAACGACTCTAACAGAGCTCCGCTGCTTTCTGGGTCTTTCCAGTTTCTACCGCAGGTTCGTGTTGGGGTTCTCTCATATCACCTGGCCTTTAAGTCAAGTCATCAAGGGTAGAGTGAAAGAATTTTTTTTTTTGGCCCAAAACCCAACATAAGGCCTTTTCCAAGTTGAAGCATCACCTCTTCTCTGCACCAGTGCTCACATTACCAGACCCGCAACAACCATTTGAGATTGAGACAAACACCTCTGACTATGCTATTGGTGCAGTTCTTACTCAGCAGGGGCATCCAATGGCTTACCACAGTGAGACACTTTCAGAAACAATCTGAAAGTATCCCACTTACGACAAAGAAATGTATTCCATTGTGTAGGTTTGTCGTCAATGGAAGCATTACATTATTGGGAAGGAAACAATCATCCACATAGACCACCGACCCCTGCAGTTCATACAGACACAAGGGAAGTTGCAAAATGATTGCCATAGAAAATGGTCCACATACCTACAACAATTCCATTTGAACATTAAGTACAAGAAGGGCATGACCAATAATGTTACAAACTGCCTCACTAGTCATGGAACTGATCATTGTGCTCGGATCCTGTGGGCACAAGAGTTTGGGGTGGCCACATATTTACGAGAGTGATCCAGAATTTGACAACACATACCAGACACTCCTGGAATGTAAGAAAGTTCCAAATTTTCACCTCCAGGATGCACTGTTATGCCACCTAGAACACATCTGTGTTCCTTCAAGCGAGTGTACCAAGATGATTTGGGAGGCGCACTACAGTCAGGTCGCTGGACATTTTGGAGTAGAGAAAATAGTGACAATATTGCAGAAGTATTTTTAAAAGGCCGAACCTTCGTCAGGATGTTGGGAGGTACATTAAATCCTGCACTGCCTGCACCATCTCCAGACCAACCATCAAGAAGCAAGACCTATATATTTGTCTGCCTACTCCTAGTCGACTTTGGGAATCCATCTCCATGGATTAAATGTCGGGACTTCCTTCTACTAAGAACAATGACGACTGCATTTTTGTGGTCATTGATAGATTCTGTAAGATGGCCATTATGGCAGCCTGCAAGAAGAGTATCACAATAGAGGCCACTGCTAAGATATTCTTTGAGTGAGTGTCGGTACACTTTGGGATCCTGTAGTCCAATGCATCTGATTGGGACAGTAGATTCATAAGTGCATTTTGGTCAAGTCTCTAGTTGATGCTAGATACCAAACTCACTAAGTCCACGACTTTCCATCCCCAAACTGATGGCCAAACAGAAGTTGTCAATAGGGTGATCATACACATTCTAGGCATGTACAAATCAAAGCATCCACGCGCACGGGATTAAATCCCCCCTATGCACAACACAATTACAACAAATCTCTTCACAGCTCAATGGGCCACAAAACCTTTCAAGTAGGGCTGAGATTTCAACCATTATGTCCCATTAATGTGGCCATACCATTTGCGGCTACTTAGGCAGATTCGACTCATGTCTAGTCCGAAGCCGATAGGGCTAACAACTTCATTGAGCACATTCAACACATCCACCAGCAGGTCCATGATATATTGGATAGAGCCAATGCTAAGTACAAGAAACACCATGATCAACATCAGGTGTTGCACAAGTTCCAGGTGGGTGCCAAAGTTTGGCTACATTTTTAGAAGGAGCGCCTTGTTAGAACCCATCACCAGCTTCGTCCACTCTAATATGGGCCATACACCATCACCAAGTTTGTAGGGGAAAATTCCTTCAAGCTCATCATTCCATCGTTCCTTGGTTTGCATCCATTGTTCAATGTAGACTTCCTTCGACCATACTTTCCACCATTGCTAGACACATCCAACATTGCAGAACAACTCACACCAACGAAGCTAAACCTAAACTACATGGAACATGCCACAACTGATCAGATCATTGACACACAGATCAAGAACACTCGCCAATAGATGATCCAACTCTATTGGGTTATCAAATCTGGTAAACTCCTGCACCAAGGCAAGTGGCTCATCAGGGACCAAGTTTAGCAGAAGTTTCCCCATCTCATGGAGGCACTCAATGCAATAGGGACCATTGCTTCCTAAGGGGGGAGGACTGATGCAAGTGGATATTGGTGGCCACCCTCCTATTCCACTTGGATCCCCAACACTGTCTCTTTCAGTTTCCTTAATTGTAGCACAATTTACTATTTTTGGCAGTTTTTCAGGTCCTGAACTTTCAGCACCGTTTTGAGGCCCTAAATGATTTTTTTAGGGAAAACGGAGACTCCAAAATACTCCCAAATGGATCCCACCATTTGATTTTGGCATACTCTTTTAGATCTTCGAAATGAGGTATTATGATAGCCGAACAGAGACTGTATGCCAAAGTTACGAACCCAGGAAATTGATGTACCAATTTCCCCAAACGGGGCCCACAATTCTGGGGCTTCATCTCCTAGGGTTAGGTTTCTAGATGTTTAGGGTTTTCCATTGTTTCTCAATAAAAAATAGCCCTTGGAGCCTCATTATAACACGATTTAGGGGTATGTAGCTGCCACATCTCTTCTCAGAGATACCATTATGTTTGTAAGCATATTTCAATATTATGATATTAATGAAACAGAGTGTTATTTATGCTACATTTTTGTATTTATGGTTATATTTTTAATTTATTGCGTTCTTGTTTAAGTTCGGATCACGACTAACTAGGTGGCGAGATGGGTTGGCATTTCTAGTGGATTGGTAGAGAACCTAGTGAACAACAATTTTTTGTGTGGTAGATTGCAGATCATGGACTTCCAATGACTTGTCATGGATTGTTGGGACTGCTCAAGGGATGCTTTGGCTTGAATGATTTGGCTTCATGTGAAGGATGAGATGATGGCAGGATGGTATGTTCAATAGTTTGTGAAGTTGCGCATCTGAGATTGGACTAATGTGCATGTGAGGTATTTGACCTAGGAGAATGAGGTCACTTGTTGAATTGAGTTGTGGTGGTCTATATGTGTCCCAATGTTTAACCACAACTCGTATTGACTTTGGAAGGAGACAAGTTCAGTAGCATTGTGAGCCAGTAGAGGTTGTGTAGACTCAGAGGGAGCTTAGCTTCAAAGGGAGTATTCCTTATGGAAGTTTGAATCTTCAAATTCTGATGAGATCTAGGCAAAGACACTACCAAGATGAGTGTGGTTTATTATATGTGGTATGTTGTAGTGGTGAATGCCATAGATTGGGCTAGTGTTGCTGAAGATGACGAGATACTTCTGAGTGTTGGAAGTACCTCCTTCGCTATGAGGGAGTGTTGATTTGTGTAGCTTGGGAGGTACTCCCACAACCCCTGGAGTACTAGGTTTGTGAGGAGTTGACCTACACAAGTGGTTTGTGGGCACTGTACCCAAGAAATGGGTTTTGTACCTAAAGTTGTGGGCATGGAACCAAGTGGAAAAATTATTTGTTTATCCATTGATGCATGATGCACACCCTTGAAGGGCTAAGGGGAACCTAGGACATCATGATGTGGTAAGAAACATATGGAATAAATCTCTTTTCTAATGTTAGTTGGGGTTTCATGAAGCAAACTCAAGTCAACTTGAGCTTATGTCATGACACTTGAGGGATAAAATTTACCCTCATATAAAACTATAAGCAGAAAGAGATGAAGACCATTTGGAGCAAATCCACAAGTGAAATTCACCAATAGGAGAAGCACAAGAAGCTCACAGGCCTCCAAGGAGTCAAGTTTGAAAGAAGTGAAGGATGAGTTAATGTTTTAGTCCTTTGATTTGGTTTGGCCAAGTTATGGAGGAATGTGGTATCACCTATCATACCCTCTTGAGATTATGTCAAACGGTCCTATTTTTATCCCTGCTATAGAAAAGGATGGGTGTAGTCTTGGAAAGCCAAAAAGGAAGGCCTGATGTTCGAAATCTAAAGGAAAACCAAAATTCGTAGGCCAATATGAAAAGGGAGAGCTGAAATTCGAGAGCCAACTATCGGGACCCTATTAGCACTCCGTAAATTTCCCTAGGTTGAGGAGAGAAATTCTAGAGGTAACCACATACCACTTTTAGGCTAGGATCCAACCCTACTAGCCTTGGAGAGGGCTCTCTCACTAGAGTTTCACTCAGTCAATCAAGTGAATGAAATATTTCTTGATCTTAGGTTGGTTATGAGGATAAAAAGGTAGGTTTAAGTTTTTTTTAAAGGTATGTGAAAAAAGGAAGATCCACTTCAAATAGGCTCAATATAGTTAATGATTCAAGTGAATAAGGGATAATGATGATATTTTGAGCAAGGGTAGGATAGGAAACTCTGTTGATAATTAACCAAGTTTTGTTGTAGTGAGTGGATGAGTGCAACATCAAAAGGTGAAAATAAGAGCATAAAACTACAAATGAATTCAAATTTCCATTAGAAGAAATGGAAACACATGAATGTTCAACTAATATAAAACAGAGCACAAAGTGAATTCTACATAATTCCTTTAAGCTGAGCATGATTTTTTTTTCACACCATGGAAACATAAGAAACACTCATAAAAAAGAGAATACATAGACCAACAGACATCTAACACAAAAAACCCTATCAAAACACCTTTTGCCTTCTTCTATTCACTTGAGGAAATGATACAAAAATGTAAAATTTGTAGACTAGCTTCTTCACACTGACCAACCATAACCATTTTTAATATCTTTTCATCATTATATACAATGAGGAATTCCTATCACCACTCTAGGTGGTCAAATTCACTTCACAAAGTAGAATGGTCTAGATGAAATGCATCTGCAGAGAAATAGGAACTACTATATCAAAACTATCACAACTTAGAAACATCATGATTTAAAACTTGAAACAATTTTAGAAACATCATGTTTGGAACTCAAACTAAACTAACTTATCAACACTTATCCAACCAGAAAAATCACTTCTATAAGGACCCAAAATACAAATTTAAGAAAAATAACCATGACTGATATACTTGCGCAGCAGAAGTAAATAACCATGACTGATATACTTGCGCAGCAGAAGTAAATAACCTTGACTGATATACTTGCGCAACAGAAGTTGAATTTTGAACTTGTACTGAATTTTCCTACTCCAAAATAATTATCAGTGACCAACCAACCACCTACATTCACCTTTCATTACCCAACATACTTCAAACCTTCGAAAACATCGAATTTAAAAAAATTTCAGAATTCTGTCAGCAAGAAATTATGGAAAATGGGTCTCCACGTGACACCTATAATTCCCAAACCGTGACACCTATGCATAAAATGAGAGAGATTTTTGTTAATTTTTCCATTATCGACACAAAATTCTTTTAGTTTTGAAAAATTCACTTCCATATGTTAGAAAACTGCTCCAAAAAGCAATGGCCGAAATAATAGGAAAATATAGAAGTTTATTTTTTGAAAAATAGGCCTCCAAGAGCGTTGTATAGATACAAAACCGTAACACCTATGTAGAAACGGAAGGAGGCTTTTGTTATTTGGCCCGTTCTTGGAAACAACCTCTTTCGATTTTTTAAATTCATTTCCATTTGGTTAGAAAACTATTTTGAACATTATAACAAAAACAATCAGTTTCACAACAAATTCTTAGCAAGTCCAAGTAGCTCTCCATGCTCTGTATGGTTGCACACCTCCTCTAGAAAAATGGATCAAATAGGTAGGCTTGAAATATCTGTGTGACAGTGTAGAAATATTGAAGTAGTTTCTCGAATTCTTGTAGACCTTCAAGATAGCTGAGTCCAACTTGTGCAACATATGTGAAACACCCTCTTTCACCTGAGCTTCAAACACCTTCTTTTGACCTTCTGCATCCTTTCAAAAATTTTCATAGCGCGGGCTGCAATGGAGTAAGAATGAAGACAACTTTGAAAAAATTTGAAATTTATGCCACCAGATGCCTTTTTTCATGTCATGAGGGTGAATTTTGAGTGGAGGAAATGAGGTGACATGAGGATATCTTTCACTAATGAGACCAACAGACCCATAATAAATCTAACTAAATGAACCTAACTAACATGGATTTGAATTATGGTAAATGAAACCCCATGAAATGACCCCTTTAACCCTTAATGACTCTTTTTACCTCCATGATTACAATTTTGAAATTATGACCTTATGACCCTATCATGAATTTTAGACTTTCACAAATTTCAATTTTGGGTTCAAAGACCCATTTATGACATGAACCTTTAGAAGACCTAATCTCATATGACTCCTTTTACATACAAAGATTTAGACTATGAAACATAATGACTCATAGGGTAAAATTGACAAACAAACCTCCAAATTAAAATAGTAAGATAGGAAAACACTTTGATTCCTAGACTATAGGACCCTAACAAACCCGATATCAGAAGATGAATATAGGAGCCAACAAATTTCGGAAGGTTGGACCTTGAAGCAGGCTCATATTGAAACATGATATTTGAAGGATGAACCAAAGAAAAAAAGTGATATCGGAACATTGGAGTTTCGTAACTCAATAAATACAATTCTTTTGAAAGCGCGAAAGTTGAGAAGGGAAAATACAAAGGAAACCATAGAAAACTAAAGGACAGAGGGGCCCTTTTATCTCTCCTCCAAGAAGACATGTCGCACTCAGTTTCAGTGTTTTTAGGTGGCCTAATGGGGAAATCCATGTGACACATGTCACCACCCCATAGGCGCCATGTAGCAATGATGACATCATCATGATGTCACCTTAGAGCTCAACATATCAAAGGTTAGATGTATCAGAATTCCTTTACAATTTTTTTTCGAAAAGTTTTGATGAGAGGGGTTCTGATGAGGATTAGCATGTGGTCGTGAGATATATAAAGAACCTTGAGTGGAGAGAAGGTTTAGCACCTAAGTGCTATGGAGAAAATTAGGGATGGATATATCAGATCTCTGTGGTAGAAGTATTTTGAAAAAGTTACGATACTTAGAGAGCTTCGACAATGAGACTGGTGACTAGTCATAGGGACCCAAAAGGACCACGAGCATGGAGCAGGGCTAGCACCTAGGTGCTACATAAGTACATCGGAGGTGAAGGATTTCATAACTCCATTGTAAATCGATTTTGAAGAAATTCCGAGGAAAGGAGCTCTGATGTGTTGATGGCTCATGGTTGTGGGAGACTTAAAGGAACCAAGGGCGGAAGAGAAAATACAAAGGGAAATAGGCCCTCGATAGGAGCCTAAAGGCTTTAGCACCCAAGCGCCAGGCCATTGGTCATGGTGCCCAGTTCTTTGGCAGAGTTGTGATGGATGAAGGCTCTGATATTGCAACCCCCCAAGCGCTATACTGGCGGTTATAGGTGATGGTTGTATGGTATATGAATAATAAGGAGCTAAGCACAAAAGGGCTAAAAGCATAAGAACTTTGGATTTCTCTAATGTAGTTTTAAAGAAAGTTACAATGAGTCGCAGCTCTAAGGTTGCACTATGCTATATTACAGGATGTATTGGACACCGATAGTGTACTGCAAGATAAATAAAGGGTTAGATGGGTCAACATCTAGGATACAAAGCACCTCTAATGCCACCGTGCTCGACCATGTCCAACTCTAAAAATGGGAAGTTTCAAGCTGTTTAAGGGAGAAAGCGACAAGAGAATTGGCCGGTAACCATGGAGGAATACCGTGGTAGAGGCGTGGCCTAATCAGATGGTTTAAAATCATATATATTTTTGCATGTAAATCATGACACCTCATGTTTTTACTATTTTGTTAATTTTCCATTTTCAGGAAAAGAATCAAATTTTTTTTATGCAATCATTAGGACAACTAGGATATTCAGACGCTCAACCAACTAGTAGTTCAGAAAGCTAGAGAATTTTGGGATATAGCTCTCGCCTATTATAAAAGGGAAGAGGAAACTCATAAAAAAGGTTCTGAAATTCTGTTCTCAGGGGTCCGAATTCTGTCTTTTCAGAGATTTCAAGTTTTGTTTGCAGAGGAAGAGGTTCCAAGTTTTGGTTCAATTGCTTGTACCTGAGGTGGTAATTTTTATATAAATTTAAATAGTTTAAGCCTGTGATATGAAATCAATTTTTGAATATTAATGAAGAATATTTGGTGATTCCAAGCATAGTAATGTGTAGTATTTTTTCTTCCTGTGTATGTCACGTCATATGTATCTCTCTTCCTAAAAAATTGTGTAAGTAGTAGCCGCTGGATTCACTCATAAATCATGGATTTACTTATGTTATATTGTAGCATAAAATACCCGTGAGATTGCATATTTACTATGCTATACTGTAGAAGAAAGTACCTATGAAATATTGAGCTGGAAACCTTAAAATGCACTCCACAATTTCTGCAGTCCATTTCCTTATTATTTCATGATTCTACTAGGATTTATTGCTAAGGATTCTGGGTATATTCAACCCTCCTTGCTAAATTCCTTCCATACTTTCCTCCTTCCCATATTTACTACAACGAAAAGTTGAGTTGCATTTATTGAGTGTAAGCCACAAGAATTGGACATTTATTCTTGGGATGATCTATATTGTCTATGTACATGTTTGAATCTACCTCTGTGAAAGGTAATTGAACTAGATTTAAAATAAATTTTCATTTATCTCTTGAGTAGCATTGAGTTATCTTCAAGAGAGACTAAGATGCACTGGGCACCGACCTCTCCTCAACCTAGGGGTGACCTCTCCTTAACCCAGGGGTTGTCTCTAGGAGCGACAACATCTTCTAGGGACATTCATAGGGATGAATCAAAATATTTTCCCTGGGTACGACTTTTTTACATTCCTTTTGTTGAGTGAGCAAAGGAAGTGTGGGTTGAAGATCTCTCACCTTGGTGACTCTATTGTTTATATCTTTATTTGACCATCCTAGCTTTCAAAAGGCCTCATACTCGCTCTGATACTTCCCAACATAAAAATCCCCCTGTATGCAACCTTGAAAAGATCATATCTAGGAGGATTTGGAAAGAGAGGTACCCTTGTTGATCCAGATCCGGAAATATATATTCCTAAAGTGTCAACTTCTAGCTCTCAGAAAGATGATATAAACGTCTTTGATTTCTCCTTCAAAGCTTTGGAATATTTAGAAGAACACTGCCAACTGTTTAGCTCTTTTCCCACTAAACTTAAATCTAAAGAAGCTTTTGTTAGTTTTCCTCCTCTCATATTCCCTACCTTCCTAGAACCCATAGAATTCAAAGATATCATCGTAAATAGTCCCACTCAGAGCATTTCTAGCACTTCTTCTCAGCTCCATACAACTTGTAATCCATATAACACCTCAACTAGGCCCTGTGGTAAATCTACTACTACCTCCATTGCAAAACATGGTTGTCCTTAGTTTCCTACTTAATAGATATGATACTCTTAACCTATCACAAACTCTGAATGGGATGCCACAAGATTACCTTAAAAATCTGCTAAGGTTCACTAGAGAGGATGATATTTCAGCCCAAAAACATATAGAGACTTTCTATCCATTTGCTGAGAATTTGAATGTAGAACATCTGGATGTAGTACTAAGAATATTTGTCTAGTCTCTAGATGAAGAGGCCAGGAAATGGTTTAAGACTCTACCAAATTCTTCAATTAATACCTAGGAGGAGATGGAGAATGATTTCATGCAGAAATGAGGTGAGAAAAGGGACTATGGATATATCCTTAAAATTTTTAATGGAATGAAGAAAAAACATAATGAAGATGTTCTAAATTTATAAGGAGGTTTAATAAATTATACAACAGTATTCCTGCCGAAATTAAACCTCCACAAGTTGCTGCCAAAGTGCTTTTTGCTAGATCCTTTGAACCAAAGTTTGGGTTTATCCTAGGAGAAATAAAGTCTCATACCCTGGACCAAATCCAAACAGATTCCCTAGAAGTTGAAGCAAATTTTGCCTCTAATGGAAAGTGGAAAGGGAAAGTTGAATATGATGACAGGATGGGAGGAAAGGAAGAAGCCACCTCTTTAGGCCATGTAAAGAAAACTTGTTAGGATATTCCGACACATAGGAAATAGTTAAGTATAACATGGTCTAGTGTAGAGTTAGGTAAAATGTGTTTCTTTACTACGTACTTTTGTAAGTTACAATCTGACGATCACGATATGTTCTAGACATGAAGTGATCTTACAGTTCATTCTCTAATTGGTATTACCGACACTTGATCCATGGCTTAACACCCGATTGGTTCATGATCTCTATTTAAAGAGCATGGTGGGTCATTTGTAAGTGATTGTTCATGAAATAAGCTTATGTAAATTTTCTTTCTTTTATTAATAAATTTCCTGAAGTGGCCGCGTTGGCTTAGGCCATGGACTGTTTCTCTCTTTGAGGGTTTTAACTATGTCAAGAACACCGCTATATTGATCTATGATTTGTTTGTGAGAGGTGTCATTTGGTGTTCTATCTGAGGAACTTACCCTGTAAATTCCTACATGGTATCAAATCTATTTGAGGGCCACATCCGTTGGTGATCCAAATCCGAAGCCGGTACAACTGCATCTGACTATTGTTTCCTAGATCTACTGATTTTGACCGCTTTCGGGCCAAGAGGACTGCTCTATTGTGTTAGGGGCATATGTTCCAGTGAGGAATCCCTTTCGTTTGACGTGAAAAGGTTTATGATATCCCTAGCTACGTTATTTTTAAGATATGAAGATATATAGTCTTTATTTGCAGTTCTAGTTATTTATCTCTCTGTTTATTTCGGTTTATTTATCTCTCTGGTTTTTATTACTGGATCTATACCTTTCATTTCTGCATATGCTCTTTGCCCTGCGACTCTGTGTGATCTGGGAAAATCAGAAACAGAAAGGAGGGATTGTTCTTATGCATATGCTCTTTTCTGCTGCGCCTTAGTGTGATCTTGGAAAATCATAAACATTGAGGAAAATATTTAGTTTCAGGTGAAAGCTAACTTCAAGCCATAAGGTTTGATTTTTTTTGCATGTCCGTGTTGGGTTGTGTGATTCTTTTTTGTAGGCAAAAATGGATTTCTCAAGTAAGAATGCACTCCAAAGCTTCAGGGACTTAAAACAAAAAACCCTTCCTCTTTTCCAAAAATTACTAACCTTTTAAGCTGGCTCACTTGCTCCAAAGTTACTTTATGAGAATAGAGGTCTTGGGTTCAAGTCTTTCTTTTTGTTGAGTTACTTTTTCAAAAAGCACATGTAACTTATGTTTTAAAGTTACTTTATGTAAAAGTGTTCTCACCCATTATAAAAAGTGAGTCACTTATAATTCTAAAGTCTCTTTATCTTTTATTTAAGTTACAATTTAGTGGGTAGCTCATAAAATACCATTGTAAAAGTGACTTTCACTTATTTATAAAAGTGGGTCACATAATTTTTTTTAAAGTGAGCTAATTAGATTAAGTTTGGAAGGTGGGGGGGGGGGGGGGGGGGGGGAGGATTTTTTTAAATATAACATTATCATTTGCTTCCGCACATTCACATACTTCGTTGGCATCTTCAAAAAAGCAAAACTTCTTCATCCAGAAGCCGTTTTGAGAGCCTTTTTTTTTTTAATTGGCCTAATTTTTCGAGATCTTTCCATTGGAACACTTAGTTTCAACATATACAACTTTAGTTTCTGTTAAAATGGAAATTCCATGCCAATTTATTCTTGACAGCATCAGCTACTTCTAATGGTTATCCTACATTGTGGATTTAGTTAGAAGTAAAGGTCTTTATAGAATAGCCTTAAGCCAAGAATCTAAACCTAAAGATGAAGATAAGACAACCAAATGGGAAAATAGGCAAGATCAAGCACGTGGGTTGATAGGGCTGTCTGTTTCTTTAGACCTTAGATTCCATATCACAGAAATTGATACCCTTGATGAAGAAATGAAATAACTCAATAAAGTTTTTGGAATTAAAAATGAAATTAGAGTCCATCACCTCAAAAATTAGTTGCTTACGTTGGACCCCAATAATTTTTCTTCCATTAAATATTTTTTGTCCAAGTTCAAGACCCTTAGACTTCTCTTTGAAGGTGTTAAGGTTAAGAAAGAAGATGATAGCCTTATCTATTCCATTCTTACTAAGTTAGTACCAACCTACTTTGTGTTTGTTTCCACCTTCCATTCTATTAGAGAAGCCTTTCTTTCTCAAGGTCAAGCCTACAAGTCCCCCTCTTTTGATGCCTTTTGTGATTCTTTGATAAGAGAACAAGAAAAACTCTTACATCTTGGTCTTCTTAATCTTGGAAACTCTTCTAAGAAAGCCTTAGCCGCCCAGCAACAACCAAGTTTAAAGAATCCTAAGAAGCAACATCCTAAAAGGAATGGTCCTAAACCAATCAAGGGTCCTAAGCACTTTCAGTCTCAAAATGAAAAATCAATTCAACAAAATGATAACGTAAATAAAAACAAAGGGAAGAAGACTGATAGACATTGATGTTGAGATTGCAACAAGATGATGGAGCTTAGTGAAAAGAGTCGCCTTCACTAAGTGGGCCCGCAGGAAAATTATGGTGCAAGTTGTATTTTTGGATCACAGCAGGGATGATCACAGCAGGAGTGACCACAGCAGAGATGATCACAATAGGAGTGATCACATCAGGAGTGATCAAAGTCTATTTTTAGACTTGCTGTCAAAAATAGAAAAGTCAAATATTGTTGTCTCATAATAATATTTAGACTATAAACTTTATCTTATTCTCTTGGAGCACTTCAGGTTGAGCTACAGATGTGGAACATGCAGCTGTCAGAAGGAAATACGCTTTCTTTGTGGGTCAGTTTAGTTGTTTCATGCATGACTTCAGTTAGAACTCAATCAGTTGAGTTTGGTGGAGTTGATTGTGGAGTTGATGGAGTTGTGTTCAGTTTGACTTGGTTAAACTAGTTGTAATTAGTATAACTGAAAATAGACTAATGATGAGTTGTTAAACTAATTATTAACTCATAATGCAACTAAAGAATACATCAGTTAACTCAGTTGCATGTCAGTGCATGTACAGTTTAGCAGGGACAGGTGTTAGAGGATCAGATTGCTATCAGTTGTGACTATAGTTGTGCATGAGGATTTGCACAATCAAGGGATTGAGTATGCCAATGAGTATTACCCAGTATTTTCCCAGTAATATAGCCTCTGCTCACATGATTCCCAGTGTGAGTGATTCTCTTGAGGTAAAAACGAGTTTGGTTCAGCCATTCTCATTCATTCTTGAGCAAGTATTGTGCAGTGGAGGCAGGCAAGCAGTGGAATAGATTTGGAGATTAGATCTGAGCTGTATTGTGTGTAACAGGTGGAGATAGTGCTAGATACTTGTGAGGAGTATTGACTATTGTAATGTTACATGTACTCAATCATTAATATACAGATAGTGTGGGGTTTTCAGCTGTAAGCTTTCCCCGGGTTACATACTGTGTTAATGTGTGGATGCTCTTGATGTTTTATTGTTATTGATGTTGCTAAATTGATGATCAGCGTAGAGGAGCTTATGTATTGTGTATGTATTCCAAAATAGTACATGATCAGGATAATCTCCATTGAATATGTGTTTATTATTCAAAATTTCTACAATTGCAACTTTTTTAATCAAGGTGGCCACTTAGAATCCAATTTCTTTAAAAAGATGGATGCCTTGGAAGTAGCAATGAAGAAGCATAACATCCATTTGGAGCACTCTTCAACTTCAACTTCATCTTCAGGAATAACACTTTCTACATGTGGTTGGCAAGCATCTCGATCTAGTTATGCACTAAATGTACCTTCTTCTTCTCATTATCATGAGTGGCTCATTTAGATTCTTATCACATGGCCAAAAATAAAGCCATGTTTTCTTCTTTAAATGATTATAACACCAAAAATATATATGTTGGTGATGATAGATCTCTTAGTGTTGTAGGGAATGGAACTATTCATATAGACAATGGTCAATTTAATGATGTATTATGTGTTCCTACCTTATCCTGCAACCTTCTATCTGTATATCAAATAACTCATTCAGGTGAAGGTAAAACCGTTGAATTTTCACCTCACAATGTTGTAATTAAGGACCTAAGAGATCCTAGATAGATTTTAGCTACTGACATTGCTGATGATTCTACAAGGTTGTATAAGTTTAACAACTTTAGGTCGTCAACTCTTCCCTCGATATTTGTTGCTCATAATGATGAAGTGAGCAAACTTTGATATGAGCGATTTGGTCACTTAAATGATCGCTCCCTTCAAAATCTATGTAGAGAAAATATGGTGATAGGTCTTCCTATGGTATCCTACAGAGATGGTGTTTGTTCCGGATGTGTGCTCGGAAAACATCATCGGGATAGTTTTGAAAAACTTGCCTCTTGGCATGCCTCATCCCCTTTACAACTTGTGCATAGTGATTTATGTGGTCCACTTCCAGTTGTTTCATTCTCTGGATACAAGTATTTCTTCACTTTCATTGATGATTTCTCCAGATGCACTTGGGTATACTTCTTAAAACTCAAGAGTGAAGTATTTAACATGTTCTTGGCCTTTAAGGCCTTTGTTGAGAAACAATCTGGACATCAAATTCTTAAGCTAAGATCTAAAAAATGACGAAGAATATGTTAACAAAATATTCATTAACTTTTGCACTGAGCATGGAATTTAAATGCAACATACTATTCCATATACTCCACAACAAAATGGTGTAGTTGAAAGGAAGAATCACACCTTAAAGGAAATGGCTATTTGTATGCTTTAATCTAAAGGACTTAGTCTTAATTTTTGGGTAGAAGTAATTAACTGTGAAAATTACATAGTAAATCTCACTCCTACCAAGGTTTTAAAGAATATCACTCCAGAAGAAGCATGGAGCTCAATTAAACTAGATGTAAGTCACTTTCTTGTTTTTGGAAGTGAAGCATGGGCCGATGAGAAACATAAAGCCTTAGAACCTAAGAGTTAAAAATGTATTTTTCTTATATATTTTGAAGATGTCAAAGGATATAGACTTCTTTCACCTAAATCCAAAAATGTATCATTAGAAGAGATGTAATTTTTGCTGAAAATATATCGGCCTACGAACCTCGTTCGACAGATGTTCCACCTCTCTCTATCCCTTCTACTTCTGAAAATATTTCTTCTTCAGATGATGACATCAAGGATGACAATCCTCTCCCACCTTCTCAGGATCCTCCTTCAGCTCCTTAGCTTCCAAAATGGGTATGTGCTACTCGGGATGCAACAAGTTCTCTTGCAGGTGATCCTATAGATCAACGCCGTACACGTTCTCAGTTCGATAGAGTCTCTTCTTTACTGGCTCAAGCTTTAGCGAATTATGATCCTGACACCTTTGCAGAAGCTTCAAGCCATCCAGATTAGGACGCAACTATGAATGAAGAATATCGTTCATTATTGGCAAATGATACATGGGATCTTGTTCCTCTTCCAAAGGGAAGAAAACTTGTTATATGTAAATGGGTTTACAGAACCAAATTTTGACAAGATGGAAAGTTGATAAACATAAAGGTCATCTTGTTGCTAAGGGATTTTCACAAGTTGAAGGCATTGAATATACTGAAGCCTTCTCCTCTGTTGTAAAAATGAACTCTATCCACCTTGTTCTTTCCCTTGCTGCCTCTTTCAAATGGGAAGTCCATCAGATGGATGTTAAATTTGCCTTCTTGCATGGGGACTTGCATGAAGAAATCTGTCTGGAACAAACTCCTATCTTAATACAAACAGACTCCAGCCTTGTATGTCGGCTTAAGAAATCCCTTTATGGTCTCAAGCAAGCCCCTCAGGCTTGGTATGCCAAAATGGATAGATTTCTTTTAGATACTGGATTTTCTAGGTGTCATTCTAACAATACTATCTACACCAAGAAAATAGGTAAGTCTCTTATCATTCTTATCCTTTATGTTGATGATCTTATCCTTACTGGTAGTGATCCCAACCTTATAAACCATGTGAAGTCCAGCCTTAAAAAGTAGTTTTAAATGAAAGACTTAGGACACTTGCATTATTTTCTTGGTCTTCAAGTCTTGCAATCCAAGGAAGGTGTTTCCCTTTCCTAGTCCAAGTATGCCTGTGATCTTCTACGCCACTTTCACATGGAAGACTGTAAACCAACCCATTCTCCCTTTTAGTCTGGAGCTAAAATTTCAGTCACTTATACTTCCCCTGAAGTTGATGGTACCTTATACCGTGAACTTGTAGAAAAACTTTTGTATCTGACCCATACCTGTCGTCACCTTTCCTTTCCTGTTAGCCTTATTGCTCCGTGGCTTAACACTCGATTGGTCCATGATCTCTATTTAAAGAGCATGGAGGGTCATTTGTAAGGTGACCATTCATGAGAGAAGCTTATGTAGCTTTTCTTTCTTTTATTAATAAATTTCCTGAAGTGACTGCGTTGGCTCAGGCCGTGGACTGTTTCACTCTTTGAGAGTTTTAACCACGTCAAGAATATTTGTGTATTGATCTATGATCTGTTTGCGAGCGGTGTCCTTTGGTGTTCTATCTGAGGAACTTACCCTGTAAATTCCTAAAAAACTCAAGAACATAAGTTAGAGGAAATGAACAAGCTGATAAGGATTTTTTCCAAAAAACTGGTAAAACAGGAGTTGGAGAACAAAAATCCCCCTCGACAAAGTCAACCAACTCCTAAAATGAATTTTAATCCTCAATACATGAGGCCACCTTTGTAGCTTTATCAAAGGGAGAGACAGTATAAAAAAGATCACACAACCTCTTATGTACCTCAAAGATGATCTTGAAGAGAATATTGAAGAAACCATAGAAGTTCAAGAAAATTAGTTCTCTTCTATCTCAGAGGGAGAAAAGGAAATAAGATCCGTTGAAGGAGAATGGGATGATTTAGAGGCCCCATCGGATGATGATGAGATAGACAGTTATTGTAAGCAGTTTGATGACTTTATGCAAGCCCATTTGCACATGAAATATGATCTTAGGTCATCTAGGAAAATGTCTAGGGGAAATATCTTAATGAAGAAAACCTTCATACGAGTTCCCCCTAAGCTATCAGATAAAAGGAAGAAACCACTCAACCCTATCCCACTAATCAAGAAAGAATCCTCCCATCCCATTCTAAATGAGTCTCGAGCCTCTAAAATAGAGAAATCCCCCCTACCAATGAAGCCAATCTGTAATGAGGAGAAAGCACTTGTTGAGTCTGCTAAAATTGATAAGAATCCATCTGCCTTTAGTCTCTAAAATGAGTTATAGAAAGTCAAGATAATTGTCCCTTTGACTGAATTATTGAAACACACCCAATATAAAGCTCAAGTGTCTCAGTTTATGAGTTCACCCACCACTACCCCCCTGCAAGATAGCCTTAACCTTCAATAAGAGAGGCATATGGTTGTGTTTGGATGCCATGTGGGGGAGCATGACCCTTCCACTCCTTCGCTATATGTCACCTTGTTAATTTATGACCTACTACAACATAATTGTATGTTTGAATCAAGAAAATCTCACAACTTAATTCCATTATCTGTGATGGAATAGTTGGGACTACAGATAATGAAGCCATACAAATATCTATACTCCTTTGATTCCAAAAGAGTAAAGTGCTTGGGTATGATCAAGGATTTGGTGGTCAATTTGGTTCAAATCCAAGTAAAGAGCATAGTAATGGACATTATAGTTGCTGAAATCCCTGTAAGATTTGGTATGATTTTGTCCAGGTTGTGGGGAATGGAACTTGGGGGTTCCATTAAATTGGATTTAACTTATGCTACCATTCTTGTGTTTGGTGGATAAGAGCATTGATTATACATGGAATCTAGATTTGTGAAGACAGTTACAAAGGTAGACTATTCCAACAATGCTCTTGTGTATGGTAAGGAGAAGGATTTTTCTTGTCTATTGTTAGAAGAAGATGATCAAATCATGGGAGACACCTAGGTGGAATGTACAACTCAGCAGAGTAAACAATGATTGGAGCATGACAAGGTATGGAAATTATATTTCGATAGTGCTTATTCTAGAGAATGAAATTGGGTAGGTGTGTTATTGGTGTCTCCAGAAGGTAGCTTGATCCATCTCTCTTCAAGCTGGAGTTTGATGCCACAAACAATGTTGCTGAATATGAAACCTTGTTGTTGGGGTTGCAAGCTACAAAAAAATTAACATCATGTGCTTAAATGTGTTTGGGGATTCAGATCTAGTGGTAAAGAAAATAAAAAACCAGTGTCAAACCAAGCATCCAAGATTGAAGGCATATAGGAACAAAGTATGGGATTTGGTTGATTTTTTTTTCTTAGCATTCAATATTCAATTCTTGCCCAGAGAAAAAAATCACTCCTTGGCCATCACTGTTAGCAATTTTAAGCCTCCCCAAAATATCTTGCTTAGATATGAAGTCAAGGTCAGGTACATGTCGTCGATACCAGACAATGTCAAATACTGGTAGGTGTTTGAAGATGAAGTAGAAATCAAGTGCTTCATGGTGGTCATTGGAGAATTCTCGAACTTGCTAATTGATCAGGAGGACAAGGAGATTATATGTGAACAATAGGTTGGTTGGGAGGAAACCATTGCTGGTCACAAAGATATTGCAGCTAAAGGGGAATACCATCCCTAGAGGATTGGTTCCATTGGAAAGGTTTTTTAACTCAAATGATGCGGCTACTAAGCCAACTAAGCAAGATCTTAAGGAAGATGTGGAGCATTGTAATATTGGGACCAACGAAGATTCGAGAATCATAAAATTATTAAGGAATTTAGACTTCTGTGATCCATAACATTGTTTAGATAATCTTCGGCAAAATCACATAACCAATATTTTGTCGACGCGTTTCGAACCAACCAGTGTGGTTCATCGTCAGGACAAGTTGAAGAACCAATCCGGCTTAGCTTGATTAAATAGAGTGTGCAGAGACTCAAACGGCTATATTGGCAATATAGCCGTTTGAGTCTCTGCACACTCTATTTAATCAAGCTAAGCTGGATTGGTTCTTCAACTTGTCCTGACGATGAACCACACTGGTTGGTTTGAAACGCGTCGACAAAAGATTGGTTATGTGATTTTGACGAAGATTATCTAAACAATCATAAAATTAACTAAAGGAGTTCCTAGGGAATACAAAAAAAGGTACCCAGAAATGTTTTAGGAGTACATGGATGTGTTTTCCTGATCCTATGATGATTTGAATACTTTTGATCCTGGCTTCATACAAAACAAAATTCCTTTAAAAACTAGGGTGAAGCCATATAAGTAGAAGATCAGTAAGATTAATCCTCTATTGCTCCCATCAATTGAAAAGGAGGTGAAGAAAATGTTACAGGCTAAGATAATTGTGCCTTTAAGGTACTCCAATTGTGTATAAAATTTGATTAATGTCAGGAAGAAGAATGGAGAAACAAGGCTGTGCGTAGATTTCAAAAATTTGAATAAGGCTTTGCTGAAAGATGACTATCCTCTACCTAAAATGGATTATATTATGTAGAAAGTTGTAGGGTTTTCTTAGATGTCCATGATGGATCATTTCTCTGGATATAACCAAGTCGTTGTACACCTTGAGGATTAGAAGAAAACAACTTTTACTACACCATGGGGGACATTTATGTATGCCATAATTCCTTTCGGCCTCATAAACACTAGAGCTACTTTCTAGAGAGTGATGGATATAACATTTGTTGGAGATAAGGATAAATTCGTAGTAATATACCTAGATGACATAACTGTTTTCTCCAAGTCAGATGAAGAGCACCTCAAGCATTTGCAACTCACATTTGCAAAATGTAGAAGGTATGGTCTGTCCTTAAATCCTAAGAAATCACAGTTTTCTTTAAGTGAAGGGAAGCTTTTGGGCCATATTGTAGCAAAGGAAGGAGTGAAGATTGATCCCAAAAGGGTGGAGGCTATTAATAATATTCCTTTACCAAGAAATAGGAAGGATATTTAGGTTTTCTTGGGTAGAATAAATTTTCTGAGAAGATTCATACCAAACTATGCTGAAATTGTCAAAGAAATCACAGAAATGTTGAAGAAGGACAAAGAAGTCATGTGGATCATAGAAGCACAAGATTCATTATATATAATTAAAAAATATTTTTTTTAGAAGACCAGTCTTAGCTAGTCCAGACTATCAAAGGCCATTCCTCATTTTCTATTTTTCCTCTCCTAGCATGGTGGCAACTGTTTTATTGCAGAAAAAATGAAGGACAAGAGAAACCGATTGCATTTTTCATCCAAGTGTTGCAAGATTCAAAGTTGAGGTATAATATCTTATAGAAACAAGCTTATGAATTGGTCAAATCCCTGAAGGCCTTTTGAATTTATGTCTTGCAATCCAATGTAATAACGTATTTTCCAACTGCCATTGTGAAAGACATTCTCTTGTAGGGAGACATTGAAGGTAAGAGGGGAAAGTGGATTCCCAAAATTCAAGAATATGACATGGAGATAAAACCCACTAAGTTGATCAAGGGCCAGGGATTGTATAAAATATTGTCTGAGGCTAATTTATAGGCCCTAGGTATAAACTTGCTGACAGATCATAGGAACAAAACAATATTGAGACCTAAATACAGAAAATCCAAATGAAGTGCCTTGTCTCACAATGGTATAAGTATCTATTCCATTATTTAATTTTTCTAAAATTCCAATTGAATTTTGACAAAGTTAAATACAAGGCATTAAGGTTGCAAGCCCAAAATTTTGTCATTTCAAATGGCCAACTGTACTAGAAGGACCCAGTGGGGATTTTTCTTTTATGCCTAGTAGAAGAAGAGATGAATAAGGTGATTGATGAATTTCATAAATGTATGTGTGGAGGAAATTACAACTAGAGAGACACATCCCATAAGATCCTTAAAGAAGGTTTCTAATGGACCATGTTTTTTGGTGAGGTTCATTCTTATTTCAAATCTCGTGGAAAATGTCAAATTTTTGCTGAGAAGCAGAAGTTAGCACACCTCTCCCTGATTCCTGTTTTTGTGGAGGAGCCCTTCAAGAAATGGGGGCTAGACTTCATATGATAAATACATCCACCATCTAGTGATCAACACAAGTGGATACTTAAAACCACTGATTATTTCATGAAATGGGTGGAGGCCATCCCAACTAGAAATGTTATTGAAGTTGTGGTAATCAAGTTTATGGGGGAGAATATCCTTGCTAGATTTGGTGTTTCGAGGAAGATTGTCACTGACAATGCTCAGGTGTTTAATTCAACCACGTTTCTTGGTTTCTGCCAAAAGTACAACATAACGTGGAGCACTCCATAACTTACTACCCACATGGGAATGGATCTTCAAATAAAACTCTAGCAAGGATCCTAAAAAAGACCATATCAGAAAATAAAAAAAACTAGGACTCACAACTGAAGTTTTCTTTATGGGCCAACAAAGTTTCTACCGAGAGGTCAACTAGGAAGCCTCCTTTTTAATTGGTGTATGGTAAGGCTGTAATTTTACCTATCCAACTAGCCATGCCAGTGGCTAAGATTCTACAAGATGTTGAGGAAGAGCCAAATTCTCTAACCAAGAGAATCAATCAATTGGTAGAACTTCAAGAAATCAGAGGGGAGGTAACTTAAAATCTGATTAAATATGAGGAAAAGATGAAGGCCCTTTTTGAAAAAAGGGAAAGGGACAGATTCTTACAACCAGGAGATTTGGTGCTCAGATGGGATGTTAGGAGAGAGGACAAAGGAAAACATGGGAAGTTTGATCCCTTGTGGTTTGGAACTTTCAAGATATATGAAGCAAAGGGAAACAACACCTTCCTACTAGAAAATTTGGATGGTGAGGTGCTTGGACTTCTTGTGAATGGGAAAAATTTCAAGATTTCTTTTCAGCATTAAAGAGGTCCATTTTCACCCACTATGTATATCAGTGAGCTATTGTACATATCAGTAATGCTTTAAGTTCTTATTGTTTCTGTTTTTTCTTTTTATGTACTTGAATAAAATAATTCCATTCCTAATGGATAGAAGACACTAATCTATAGGTTCTCAATGCATTGCTTGCAATACATTGTCCCAAATTGGAGCCGATGTTTTCACCTATCATACCCTATTGAGATTATGCCAAATGGTCCTATTTTGATCCCTACTACAGAAAAGAATGGGTGCAGTATTGGAAAACCAAAAAGGAATGGTTGAAGTCCAAAATCTAAAGGAGAACCAAAATTTGAAGGCCGATATCAAAAGGGAGAGCCGGATTCGGAAGATGAATATCAGAGCATGCGAATTTCAGGAGGTCGGACCTCAAAGCAAGCTCATATCGACACCTGATATTTGAAGGATGAACCCCAAAACAAAGTGATATTGGAACATCAGAGTTTCGTAACTCCTTAACAAATACAAATCCTTTGAAAGTGCCGAAGTTGAAAAGAAGGGAAAATACAAAGGAAACCATAGAAACCAAAGGACTGAGGGGCCCTTTTCTCTCCCCATCAAGAAGACACATGAAAATCAGTTTCAACACTTTTAGGTGGCCTATTGGGGAAAATCCATGTGACACGTGTCACCACTCTGGAGGCACCTTGTGGAAATGATGACACCATCATGACATCACCTCAGAGGTCAACATATCTGAGGTTGGAAATATTAGAACTCATTTTTATTTTTTATTTTTGAAAAGTTCTGATGAGTGGGGTTTCGATGAGGACTAGCACATGGTCATGAGAGATATAAAATACCCAAAGTGGAGAGAAGGTTTAGCACCTAAGTGATATGGAGAAAATTGGGGATATAGATATCAGAACTCCATGGTAGAAGTATTTTGAAAAAGTTAAGATGCCTAGAGAGCTCTGACAATGAGACTGTGACTAGTTGTAGGGACCTAAAAGGACTAGGAGCATGGAGTAGGGCTAGCACCTAGGTGCTACGAAAGTACATCAGAGGCGGAGGCTTTCGTAACTCCATCGTAAATTGATTTTGAATAACTTTCGAGGAAAGGAGATTTGATGCGTTGATGGCTCATGTTTATGGGAGACTTAAAGGAATTAGGAGAGGGAGAGAAAATACAAAGGGAAATAGGCCCCTGATAGGAGCCCGAAGGCCTTAGCACCCAAGCGATAGGCCATTGGTCATGGTGTCCAATTCTATGGAAGAGTTATGATGGATGAAGGATCCGATACTGCAATCCCACAAGCTCTATACCAATGGTCACAGGTGGTGGTTCTATGATATATGAACAATAAGGAGCTAAGCAAAGAAGGGCTAAAGGAATCAGAACTTTGGATTTCTGTAATATAATTTTAGAGAAAGTTACGATGATTTGTGGCTCCAATGTTTCACTATGCTATATTACAAGATGTATTGGGCCCTGATAGTGTACTGCATAAGCAATAAATGCGTGTATGGGTCAGTAGCTAAGGTACATAGCACCTCTAACACCACCGCGCTCGACCATGTATAGCTCCAAAAAGGGAAAGTTTCAAGCTATTAAAGGGAGAAAGCGACAGGAAAATTGGTCGGTAACTATGGAGGAATAGTGTGGCAGAGGCGTGGCAAAATCAGAGGCAATCAAAGGATTTGAAATTGGAGATATTTTTCCGTGTAAACCAGGCTGTGTCACGTTTTTCATGTTTTGTTAATTTTCTATTTTCAAGAAAAGAATGAAATTTGTGATGCAAACATTAGGACATGTACGATTCACACGCTCAGAAAACTGGTAGTTTAGATAGCTAGAGAATTTTGGGATATTTTGTAACTGTTGTTCAAGCTCTCTCCCCCTATAAAAGGGAAGAAGAAAATCATTAGAGATTGTTTGAAATTTTGTTCTTAGGGATCCGAATTCTACCTTTTCAAAGATTCCGAGTTTTGTTTGTAGAGAAAGAGGTTCCAAGTTTTGGTTCCATTGCTTGTTCATGAGGTGGTAATTGTTATACAAAATTCAATAGTTGAAGCCTATGATATGGACTCCATTTTTGAATATTAATGAAGAAAATATGGTGATTCCAAGCACAATAATTTGTAATATTTGCTCTTCCTCTGTATGTCACCTCATATGTGTTTCTCTTCCTAAAAAATTGTGTAAGTAGTAGTCGCTAGATTCATTCATAAATCATGGATTTACTTATGTTATATTGTAGCAGACCATACCTGTGAGATTGCAGATTTACTATGTTATACTGTAGCATAAAATACCTATGAAACATTGGGCTGGAAACCTTAAAATGTGCTCCATAATTTCTGCATTTCATTTCCTTATTCTTACATGATTCTTCTGAGATTTACTGTTTATGATTCTGGGTCTGTCCAACCTTGTGTGCCAAATTCCTTCCTTACTTTCCTCCTTCCCATCTTTACTGTAATGCGAAATTGAGTTTCATTTACTGTGTGTAGGCCACTAGACTTGGAAATTTATTCTTGGGATGATCTATATTGTCTATGTATATGTTTGAATCTACCTTTGTGAAAGGTAATTGAACCATATTTAAAATCATTTTTCATTTATCTCTTGAGAAACAATGAGTTACCTTCAAGAGAGACTAAGATGTCCTAGGCACTGAACTCTCCTGAACCCATGGGTTGTCTCTAGGAGCAACAAAAAACCGTTCGTGGGAATTTTGGGCCAAGTTTTGTTCGTATGATTTGTGATTACTGCTTTAAATAGTATGAAGTGTTTTAACTAGAAAGGAGTGGGCCAAGACCTAAGTTCATGCTAGAAGTTAAGTCCAAGTATGGGATGAGGTTCCTTAAGTGATAACAAGTGGATTTTAGTGCCTAAGGAGGGTGTCACCACAACAAAAAAAGGTCTCTTATGTTTCTGAGATTGAAGTAGGGGTTTGAATTATTGAGGACTGTTGTGTATTAGGCCAAAATTATTAGACTACTAGGTGCCCAAATCTGTGGAGCTTTGGGAACTATGCTAATTTCTAGAGAGGTATGTTTGTGCTCCTGTTCTTGGTGTAATTTATATGGTGGAAGGGCTGTTCCTAAAGGGTTTAGGGCAATAGTTTGTCAAGCCCTAAGTATAATGAATAAGGGAAAATTGTCATTTTTAAGAGGGAAGTCCTTGATGCCCTAGTTAGGTTTTTTTTCTATCGATGAAC
>CM062813.1:531541470-531712921 GCA_031772625.1 Pinus tabuliformis | reverse complement strand
TTGCCTCTATAAGCTAGGAAACCAATTCATTCATTAAATTTTTTGGCTATTTTATACATGAATCATCTAGAATAGGTAAATAAGTGTCAGGTCAACATAAAGTACCATTAATTACATCAATGGGTGAAAAATCCATCACAAGTCAAAACTGGTCAAAACTGGCCGAATTCCTGAGCTGGAAGGTGAAAAATTGGCAAAATCCTCAACGCGCAACGCCCTGATCTCTACGCGCAGCACACGTTTCAAGCTGATTTTGATGCACTTCCCGGAATCCAAATTGAGCTGAGGTTGCTTGTTGGAAAGCCCTGGATGTCTGCTTTCCATCCCAGGTGGAATTTTCCCATTTGGAGCTTATTTTCCCCCTCAAAACTGCATTCTCCCAGAGGTACTTCCTGCTGTGGCAAAAGGTGGCAGCAAGGTGGTTTTCATGGTGTTTTTGAGCCTTTTGACCATCCAGATCTCGATGAAATGCTTCGGCAATAGTGAGCAGGTACATTTCATTATGAAAAATCTAAAAATGCAATGCAAATCATTTGTGATTTGGACCTCACCAATCTAGGGGTAGCACGCTGCGCGCTGCACGTTGAACCAAAAAGCTGTTTTTAGGACAAAATTTTCAAAAATGACAAAAATTTCTCCGAATTTGCCCAAATTCAGAGTAATGACCCTCTATCATGTATTGTGCCCTGCCAATGAAACCTCAGCCAAAATTTGGAGTGGATCGGGCTTTTTCCGCCGTTTAAGTGCCTTGCTCAATCGCCTCTTAAGGATCTTCATTTTCGCTTTACAAACATGCATGCAGGCCTAGTAATGATTCTTCATGTGACGAAGCAAGTCCTTGTCTCTATTGGCCTTCACAACAACCCCTCCAAGTGTCGGTTGACCTTCTCAAGCACAAATTGCCACGCAATAGGTGTCAAATCACCCGGTCTTTTACAGGCCAACCTACGGTCTTCACGGATTCGTTGTAGCTCTATAAGTGTGTGCTCGTCCTCTAATTGTTTATTGCGCTGCTCCAAGTATTTGATCTGACATTCTGCCTTCAGCAACTTCTCATTCAATCTATCAATTTCGGTCTTTTCCACATCACTCAATGCAACATCAATATCATGACCACACGAATGGCCCTCCTCGTAAATTGGCCCTTTTCCTTTTCCTGAACCTGTACCTTACCGAAGAAGAAGGCGAGACCCTTCCATACCATGTGGAGATAATACTCGCCATGCAGATGCAAATAAGACCCTGTGTCCTCGCTGATATGTCACACATGCTGGAGCGCTGACATGCTCTATCTCAAGAATTTCAAACTGATGTGAAGGCCTTCCCTCATCATGAACAACCTCAGGAGGTGGCTGTGGCGCTGTGAAAAGGTCTCGAGAAATAAAATACTCCAAGTGATGTCATGCTGTGCCAATTGATGAACCACTACGATCTTGATCAACGCGTAATGATAAATACTATTATTCTGCTGTGTTGGGGTCTTCCTTTGTACAAGAGGCACCATCTTCTCTATGTTGCGAAACATGAAGTATGGAATGTTCATTATACGTACCCTTGTAAAATGCATCAACAAACAAACCTGGTACGCATAAAGACGGAAATCTGCCCCACAACTGAAATACCGAATGATGAGTTTCATCAAAGGTGCAAACTGATCATTCAGGTATTGAAAAGGAAAAATGCTGGTTCAAGTGCCTCATATACCCACGTTTGATGTATGGTTGATAGTAAGATTTCTGTAACTGCTGACGTTTATTCCATTACTCTCCAACATTTGGTATCCCAGTGGCCTCTGCAATAGTTTCTGGTGACAAAATGAAATCAACTCCGACGAGGTTTACATGGCCATCATGTAAATGTAGAATGAATAAACAAGCTAATTCACGATGATGCTGAATTTGTGAAATTAGCTCACAATAGTGATAGCATGACTGACGACGAAAACAATCCATTGCAAGCGGGCAAGCCTGCAATTGATCCAAAGAAGTAGGCTCTTCCCTACGAAGCTTACCACCTTTTCCACCTCTGCAAGACCTTCGTGGCACATTACCCTCTGCTATAGAATCACTGTCATACCCCTTCTCATAAGATGAATCTGTCTCTAACATAGCTCTGAAAACACAATGTCTGCAAAATGTATGTTGTCTACAATAGTAGGTTGTAGGTGTGGTGAAATTACTTTTTCAATACATGCTCAAAAACCAACCGAAATGAGACTTATGCCATAATGAACATTCTGTTTAAGTGTATTGGGCATAAAACAGTCATAAGGACAGTTTGACAAATGGACCAAAATATGAAGTGTTGTTTGGCTCAAAGCTTTCACATGGGCATGGAACTATGTTTCACCAAGGAAGGGCAGAAAAATGCTCACCACTACCCATATGTCCTTTCATACCCTTAAAAAAGATTTTGCTAAGGGCTTAGGGTTTCATTTGACTTCTTACACCTAACACATCATCTCCTCTCTTCAAACACACTATAAACACTATCAAATTGATTAAATCAGTTATAGAACACCTACTTGCAGCTTTGGAGGCATTTAGACACGATCTGGGCGCATAGACAAGTTTTTTCTTTGGCTGTGATTCAACGCGTAGTGCGCCACCCCAACGTGAAGCGCACACTCCAACGCGCAGCGCCTATGTAATTTTACACTAGCTCAAATCACCCAACGCGCAGCGTGCCACCCCAACGCGCAATGCACACTTGTAAACGACCCGATTTGCTCACAAAATCACCTGAGAACAATGCTCTTTGCTCTTGGAATGTGGAATGGATTGCAAATGAGGAGAAATATCTTCATATAGACTCCTTGTTGATTTCTGCTTAATCCAAAACCCCTTTTCTTATGTTTGGTTGTTGACACTTTTTTAAAATTAATAGGCTCTGACCCTTTTGGTTTCCCCTTCAAAATTGGTTGAAATAATGATTTTCTTTGATAATTTTTTGCAGGGATAGCTCTGATATGCTCTGGAAAAGGAGACCAAGGTTGCACTTGAACGACTGAAGAATTGAAAATTTTGAAATTTTTTACAAAAATGAGATGGCGACTTATCTTCAAAACAGAGTTTTGAAGAGAAGTCCTAATTTAGCTGTACAATGATGAAAATTATTGAAGTGACGATCTATCAAAGACATTCCTCTGGCCTGCTGGTCTTCTAAGACTTTTCAAGACAAAATTGACTCAACCCTAGACCTAAGACCTAAAAATTTTAAACATGATTGTAAATGACCTTTGAAGACTTATTTTAATAAACAGGCCTGAACTAGCAGTGCCAAGCACGAGGGGAATGAATGACACAAACCGCTCCATCAGAGTTATGGCATGCCTAACAAAATGCAACTGACCAAAACTGATGGGACACCTAATCATGAAATGCAAAAGAGCTTTGATCTCTGATGGAGGGATAACTAGACCAACTCTAACAGAGTCTACGGATGTTTTGATTGTGGCTGAAGGCCCGCGCTAAATCCTAGTTGTCGATCTCATTTTCAAACGTTTACGTCACAGTCAACAGTAGGGTTAGGCCTATTTTTAAACCGTGTGCTAGTTAAGACCCATAGGCTATAGATTTGATGACCTTGTATATCCAATGGATATCGAGTCATAAAGTGACCGGACGTTAATCTCAAAACAGACCCTAACTTTTATAGATCAAGCATTTATAATCCTTATCGGCTCCGTAAGGTTGGTTAAGCGTCGTGAATTTTCCCCAATCGATATCGTTTGAACCATTGGATCCAGCGCGCCTTGATCAAACGATGGAGTATCGGTGATGGGTTTGTTGATTGGGTCGACCAACAACCGTCGTATTAATGATGAGATCAATGGTGGAGAATTAATTTGATAAGACTTGGGACTGAGTGGACCCGAGAAGTTTATGGAAATGGGTTTATTTTATTTGGGCTCCGGTCTTGTGCATTTAGGTGGGACTAGCATTCGTTTGCAGCATTAAAGGAATAACTTCCTTTTTCCATGAAGTTGGAATCGTGGTTAAAGGTGATGATGTGGCATGTGGGACCTCCATTTGGGTAACGTATCTCGGGCATCTATCATAGAGAAGAGGTAACAGTTCACAACTCGTGAACTTGAACGAGCAGAGGAAGTCAATAGGTCAAGAAGCCAAAGGTCTGATGGTGATGGTACAAAAGAAGCCAAAGATCGAATTAAAGAGATGAAAGAAAAAGGACAAAAGTAAACCGTAGGTCTAGCAGGATAGAAGGATGCTGAAGATCCATCAGGACAGAAGGAACCCGAAGGTCCAACAAGACAAAAGGAAGCCAAAGGTCTAGCAATACAGGAGGAAGTCGAAGGATGAGGAAACTCTATTGATTGGGTTAATCTTTGAAAGGTTCGGACCTGTGATGAAAAAATCAAGTACATAACGCAACTTGAAGAACAATTATGTGAAGGGGAAAAATCAAGTTTCATCTAACATTATTTGAAGGAAGCAATAGCTAGCATCAACATTGAAGCATTTGTGAGTCTAGTTTGGGGAAGTAAGAGATCATGATAGCAAGAACATGAGAAGTAGTCACACTTAAAATAGTTACCACAAAACTAAAGAACAGAGGCTTGAAAACAAAGAATTTCTTTTGTGCATACATTGAGGCTTAGCGCAGATATCTTGTTGGAAAGCTTCAACAAATCTTGGAAACATTATTGGAGATCATGATACCTATTTGAAATCATCATGAGGTAACTTTGTAGACTCTATTAGGGAAATATGAAGAGTTGTGAAGACTCCTTCATATGAAGACAGGTTGTCATTGATGCAACAATGAAGGTGTAGATAGACAGAATTTAGTAAAGAAGATGTTGGGAGCAGAGAATTACTATCAAAGATATCTAGAAAAAATATCAGTGGGTTGGAGCCCAGAGGGTTGGTGCCCTGAACATTGGAACTTCAAACAAACAAGGTTGGTGCCTTGACAAGATAGGGTTGGATCCCTTGGGGTTGCTGCCTCAGAATTGGAAAGATTGGTGTCCTTGGAGTTGGTGCTCCTAAGCACAAGGTTGGTGCCTTGAGAAGATAGGGATGGTACCCTAAAGGTTGGAGCCTCATAAAAGACCAAGCTGGTGCTTGGAAACATATTGGAGCCTTATATATATTGTACCAGATTTATTGTGAAGATTATATTAATAAAGCATTTATTCCTATTGTTCATTTTGTGTTCTAAATATAAATGATTTAACTCGTAAAAATAACAAATGAAAAGGAATACTGATTCACCCCCCCGTCCCCTGAGTATTTCCAACAAAACAATTCTTGTATGATACAAATGACAAGACCTCCTTTCTATATATAGAAGTCTAAGGGGTCACAATATAATGAGAGCCAACATAACAATAATAATGTAAGGGAACAACAATAACAATAGTGGGCTTCTATGGGCATATTAATAAAAATATTGGGACAACATGGGCACAACAATAACAATAAGGGGTACAATAACAATAATAATAAGGGAATACACTAGTATTATAGGGACCTAACAAATCCCATATCTTTATTAGGATCTTCATTCTAACAAAGCCTTGTATTTAATGGTGTTTCGATATCTTGAATATACGAAGTAAAAATGGTAGAGAAGAAAACTTCAAAATGCACATGTTAACTTCAGTTATATTTCAAATCGCTTAAACAAGGAACAACCTCTCTTGTTCTCAATAAGTCACATAACTCTTCCAGCTGTACTAAAAATATTCAATAAATGCTTCAAGCATACCTTTAAGGAAATAAAATAAAGGTTGAAGAAGAGAAAGGCTTCCTCCACAACGAGGTGATGCAAACAACTTCATCATGGTATTAAGCAGGTCTGCTGGCAATGAAGCGATGCTTGCATCTCCTTGAGGTGACTCTGTTGGGTCACTGAATAGGCTTGCTCATAGCGGAGTAACAAGAAGGGAATGTGTTTACCTCATATTATCAAAAGCTTGGTATACTTGTCACCCTTCTCCCCTAACAAAACACTTGAGGTGTGACTAGACATATGTTGATGTGTTTCAAGCTAAGAAAAAAATAGAAAAGGTTATTCCTTTAATTTAGATAAGTGATGTTTAGGTTAGCTTATTACTCGATGTTCGCATATTAAATCTATTGGTAATTATGTTTTAATATGCTCATTTAAATTTTCAGACAATCATCTACAAGAAAATAATTTTGATGTCCAAAAATGTACGAAATTGAGCCACCCCCGCCCTCTCAATTTAGTCAAGTTTTCATCAAAATATACTCACCTCATTTAGTAGATGATTTTTGGGACCAAAATCCTCCCAAAATGGGGGTGTATGATCTGGATTGGATGAGTATCTTCTTTTTCATCCATCTTGATTCTTTCAAAGTAGAAAAAGTGGAGGAATCAATGCACAAGAACATTTTTTCCGGCAGTCCTAGTTTGGAAATTTTCAAATCAAAAACATCAAGAGTCATTTTGAGGCCTTAAATGAACATATTTTGCATTCTCAGCCTTACTATGGAATATGTAATTGTATATGTAATAGGATCATCCTAATAATGAAGGGATTGCATGTGTAATGTGTGGGTTGGTGTATATAGTGATGATGTATTCATTATGGATGGTATGGATGTTATTTCGATGTATAAATCTATTTGAGGTATTTTGAAGCATTTTTGCTATTATTATCTATATTTGGGTTGTCATTAATGCTCACATTGTTGTACATGTTGTGAACTATTGAATTTTATGTCTTTGGGTTATAACATTTGGTATGAGAGCATATAATCCTAGTGTTTTTATACTATGAATGAATCACTTTTACATTTTTATTACATTTTTTCTTGGATACTTCAAATGGTGAAATTTTGGGCATATTTAGAAGAAATATCAAGAAAAATTTGGTTAAAATTTAATATTTTAATTCACTGTACTTTTAGAGATATATTTGGTGGATGTTAGGATTTGTGATTCATTGATAATGAAAACGGAATGTTTCTCCCCAAAAAATCAAAAGGTAATAATGACAACAGAATGCTTCTCCTCAAAGAAATATATGGCGGGGAAACTGCTTTACTTTGGGCTGTAAGCATTATTCTAAATTACATTTAAAATCAAGCAGATAATCACCAATGTCGGATCTTGAATGGTTTTTGGTATCTGCGTCAAGTGACATAAGTATAAATATCAGCTAAGCAAAGATTGATTTAGTACAAAAGGGTAAGCAGACAGAGTTTCTTGACAACATTGCGGTTTAACTTTAACTCGCTTAAACACGTTCAGAGGCGTTTTGTTTCTATGGATTCAGCGTTTTGTTTCTATGGGTACCACAAGGCCGGAAAAAATGTCTCAGACTCTAATCTACTCGAACTCGACCAATATGGCTTTATATGATGAAATGTCCGATAATGAGATATATGACAGTGAAAGCGATGAAAGGGAAAGCAACGAAAGTGAAAATGAAGATGAAGAATTGAGATATGAAAGCATGCTGGAAATAGCATGCAGTCGTCATGATGACAATAAAGGACATATGAAATATACGGTTTCAAGTCTGAACGACATTCGTGAGCATCAACACAATGTTACCAAAATCATTTCCACTGTGCTCGCTGTCTCAGAAGCCGAGGCAACTATTCTTTTGTGTCACTTCGATTGGAATTCTATTAATGCCAACGATCAATGGTTTGCAGATGAAGAGAAATTGAGATATGATGTGGGCCTATTTTTGCAGCCAGACGATAAACATGAGACCAAAGAAGAAAAAATGGAGGAGTTAATTGTTGGGAATTTCTGATAATTCCAAACAAAACTAAACAAAATAGAACAATACTCTATTTTAACACAGCGAAAAAAAAAAAAAATTGCTCTGCTGAAACTGGTGTTTCAGCAACGCAGTTTCGTCAGTTGCTGTTTGCAGTGTTTCAACAACGGTGTTTCAGCAATGCTGAAACTTGTGTATCAACGAAACTCTATTTTGATGTCAAGACTATTTCCTGCTTACGATGTATCAGCAACACTCTGTTTTGACGTCAAGGCTATTTTCTGCTTACGGTGTAACAACATCACACAAAAAAAATTTCTATTCATAAACAGTAAACCAACTGATACAAATTCGTCTTCCTCAGATAGAGGGATTTTCACAATTACTATTACAAAACGTCTTCCTCTTAACAGAGGGATTCACCAATTTATGTTGAAGAGCATCTTCCTCTTAACAGAGGGATTCACCAATGACTATGCTGAAAAACATCTTCCTCTTGACAGAGGGATTCACCAAGGAATGCTTCAGTTCCACATAAATAGCATCCTCCTTCTAACAGAGGGATTCTCCAACATGCCTTCTTCAGAGGCACTTAAAATTGTCTCTTACATTCATTTAGAACATACGCGCTGCAGCGTATTGCCTTTTGTTTTCTAAACAGAACAACTGCAAATATTTCATGCTGACGTGTTTTCTACCCTCTCTAACAACAAACAATCACAAAACAAATTACATTCAAATTTGCACTGCTATGCATTTCACTATTCTGAAAGCATTTTTCTTCTCGCTGCTGTGTGCTCTCCTCTACTCTCTATATCATCTACACTGCTGTGTCTACACATATATAGTGCAATAGGGGTCATAACAGTCCATCAACCGCTTCAACTCTCTGACAGAGTCTCTGCTGCAATCTGTTGCTCATAATGAACGAAATCTGATCTTTCTGACATTCTGTTGTGCTTCTTGAGTCGGTTGTGTGGAAACCCATAGCTGATAAATGTTGCGGCGGCTTGAGGCTGGTTCTTTCCTTCTCGGCCATGCTTCTTATTTAATGTTGTTGGTGAGCTGTTATGGCGCAAATCCCAGATCTAATCTTCCTGCTCCTTTGGGAACACAAACAGGTAAAGGGTGAAAATACAGTAATGGCAGTGGCTTAAAAGAATGGGAATAAATGTGGGGCGTTGGATCAGGAAAAATGGACAGCGGCTGCTGCTGTTCAACTGTTCACTGCAGTTGAAATTATAATTTCAACATTAACTACCTTTCCGATATGTTTCTATGATTTCAAGATCAGAGACATGAAGTCACTCAAGTACTGTGACCATTTATTTTTCCAAGATTGTTGGTGAACTTTTATTCAAACATCAATAAATCATGTTGGTGCAGGATGCCTCAACCTACGATGTCCACATCAAGGTCCATGATGCCGTGCCATTGTGAGTGAAGACATGGTTTTTTCTCTAGGGTTATTTGAGGAAGATAATAACAAATATAGAACCTATATTGTGAGGTCATATGTTGAACAAAACAGTAGGGTTAAATGGTGTCTAGTGCTAGACTGTGAGGAGGTTGTTTGCAATTGTTCACATAAATTTTGCTGGAATTGTTTAGATGAGTCTCATCGTCCAATAGGCTGCGACACAGGAAAAAATGGATTGATCAAATTAATAATGGTGATTCACTCAATGCGTACTGTATATTTTGTAATTACAAGTCGTGTCCAAAGTGTGATCGACCAATAGAGAAAAATCAAGGGTGTATGCACATGACATGTACGTCCCTTTGTGAATTTAAATTCTGTTGGTTATGCCTTGGTGATTGGTTTAAACATGATTCTTTTAATCAATATAGTGTTGATCAGGTTGCAACAACATCAGGAAGAATTGATGTAGGGAATCAATCCAGGTATTCGGCCTCAGTCGATTCCAGGAAAGGGTTTGCAGCTAAGATATCTTCTTTAGATAGGTTGGTATTTTATATGGAAAGATGGAAGGCAAATGAAAAGTCAAAGGAAAAGGCATTAACTGATGTGCAGGCTGTGCGAGATGTAAAGATTAAAATATTGAATGAGTGTATACAGATGAGAATGAGTCGATCTGGATTAACAAAGTCAAATGTGTGGTAGATGCATGGTTGCGGATAGCAAAATGCAGGCACATGCTTAAATGGGCTGATGCATATGGCTATTATTTAACCCTTGCATCCAGCGATCATGATCAGGAAGCTAATATTGTTTGAAAAAAACAAAATCTTTTCGAATTCCTGTAAGGTGAAGTTGAAAGTAGTTTAGAACGACTTCATCATTTCATTGCACAAGAGTTGCAGACCATATAGAAAGTGCCCTTAAAGATGACGCTGATACTTGGACTGGGAAAAATGCATTGTGCAATTTTGATGACTTCTATATCAAGCTTGAAAAGCTCACAAAATCGACGGGACAATATTTTGAAAACCTAATTCAGGCTTTTGAAAACAATATCTCCGAAGTTAGTCGGATTAATGCACCAGTAGGGTGTGCATGAAGAAGCAATTATTACTAGAACCAGCTGTCACTTATTATTAAGCAGTGCAAGTTGGCTGCTGGACTCAGATGATTTTTTATCATATTTCGTTGTATCTTTGTTGGTTCCAGCAGATTAAGGATCTTGGATGTTTGTGGTGAGGACATTAGTGCATTGGTTAAGGTGGACGTCTAGGTAGATATTTCAACAAGACTACCTTGGACTCTCATCAAAATCATGTGATAATTAGAAGAGGAAATTTAAAACCAATTTTCTAATTTTCTAAATGGCATGTGATGTGCTATGGCCACCATAAATTCTATAGCAACTTCTATGCATCTTATTAAAAACATAAAACTTTTTTTGTATATGTTTGGGAAAACTTGTTGTGGCCCTATTTAGGTGTGTTGGTAGAAAAATGACAACATAGAAGAGACCCTAGTCTTACCGTATCTAAACTCTTCTTTACCTCCTTGTTGGTGAGCACAGGATCTATGCATGTTGTCTGAATATGGTCGCATGAGCTGGCCAATGTGCAGGCCTAAAATTCCTAGGGCGCTTCAATAACTAAATCAACCACAGTTGGATAGAGTGCTTGTAGCTTTGATGTCACCTATGCGACCTGTGATTACTATTTTTGATTGGTATGTCAGAGTTGTTCTCGCTCTGCCGTGATAGTCACAAGCTGGTGCTTCTAGTGCTTGTGCTCGGTGACCAGGTCATTATGGATCTATTCAGCCCTCTGAGTTGCATGTTGGATAAATTCGAACAACTGTGAAAATGACCAATGCTAAAGGTTCTCAGGTTGCATTGTTTATGGGTCTAAGATGTTGCTTTGCAGGGTTGGCCGCTAGCAATAGATTTTTCTGAGTGGCCTTCGGGGGAATTTACAGGCTGCATGATTTCAAGAAACTGAGGAGTGGGAGTGATAAGGATTGGCTCTAGAACAACAAGCAAATTTATTGGAAATGAGGCTTCAAACAATTCGATCGAGGACACCTTTTCTTGCTGAGGAGTTTTCTTCTCGTGCATGTGGTAGACCCTATTCAATGGGATATCTGTGGGATCAATTCGTATGGTAGAAGAAGATGGTAGGTAGTGTAAATATAGAGACCGAGAAATTTAATGGTTAAGGTTTTGAGTTGTGGAAACTCAAGATGGAGGATCTACTAGTGGATAAAGATCAGTTATCTTGATAGATCCGGGTACTAAACCAACAACAATGTCAGCTAAAGACTTGGCGAAGTTGGATCAGAAAGCAAAGAGCACAATACAATTGTGTGTCTCAGATTCGGTATTGTTGAATTTTTCATGGGAAGCTTCGACGAAGGCTTTGTGGGACAAGTTAGGGGCATTGTACCAATCTAAGCCTCTAGTGAATAAACTGTTCCTACAGAAAATGTTGTATAACCTGAGGATGAAAGATGGAGACTCATTGACAAAGCATATGAATTCCCTTAATATTGTGGTAAGCCAGTTACTATCTGTTGATATTAAAATTTCAGATGAAGATAGGTGCATTAGTTTGTTGTGTTCTCTACCAGATTCGTGGGCAGTTTGGTTGTTGCAATATGTATCAATGCAACTACCTTGAAATTTGATGAAATAGGCTCATGCTTGTTGTCAAAGGAGATGAGACGGAGAAACATGGAGCTCTAGAATGATGATGCCTTGTCTGTATGAGGATGGCCCTAGAACATAAACAAAAATAAGTCGTCGAGTGGGAGATTTAAATCTAGAAGGAGATCTAAATCTCCAGGAAAATCTTTAAAGGTGTGCTGGAAATGCGGAAAGGAAGGGCACTTCAAAAGGGTTTATAAATCTAAAGTTCATGAGAAAGGAAAGGGATCTGATGATACTCCTTCTATATATGTGAAAACCACCTCAAATGAAGGTGGGGATGTGTACTTGGATTCCTCTTCAAGTACACATGCAGATCATGAGGCATTGTTGATTGACTCAGCTGCATCCTTTCACTTCAATCCCCGTAGAGAGTGGTTATGACAGTATGAGAAATATGATGGTGATGATGTCTTCTTAGGGGATGACAGGAACACATGAATCATGGGTCGCGGAAAAGTCAAGTTGAAGTTGCAAGGTAGAAGGATTAGAACACTTTTGGGTGTTCTCCATATTAATGCATTGGTCAGAAATCTAATTTATGTAAGCAAGATGGATGTTCTAGGTGTAAAAAGAGTGTTTGAGAAATATACCTACAAGATGGTTAGGTGAGCGAGGGTATTGATGCGGGCGTTTCGGATTGGAACTCTGTACAATATTCAAGGTAGCACTGTTATCAATGGGTGCAATAGTTCTGTGGTTCCTGAAAGTGGAGCAGAAAATATAGTGGTCTCTGGAGAAAATACCATGATATTTCATCAAAGGCTTGGAAATATTGGAAAGAAGGGCCTTCAAATAATTCATGGTAAAGGTATGGTAGAACGTATGTCTAATAGCTCTTTGGATTTTGATTTCTACAAAAATTGTGTATATGGGAAGCCGAATTGGTCCACAAAAACATGGTATTTGCACAGTCCACACAAACATTGTCTTTGCAAATGATGTGTCCCAACAACGTGCCAAACAGAACTGCAAAGAAACACTTCTTCATGTTTAGGGAGATTTGTAGTTGTTTGCACCAATTGGACATGACTCTAAGTAAGCTAGAATGCTTCTTCAACAAATTGTAAACTATCCAACCGTCCATGTATACCTCCAAGAACCGATGAATGTAGTCTCTGAAAGTGGTGATAATAATTCGGTAGAACACAAAAGCCGCATTCTTTAGGCCAAAAGGCACGACGTGGTAGGCGTATGAGCCCCATTCTGTGGTTAACATTGTTTTCTTCTTGTCGTCCTCTATTATTCGAACCTGATGGTACCTGGGAACCCATTTGTGAAGGATTAGGCTTCATTCCCCGCAACATTATACAAGACCTCATCATTGAAAGGCGTGGGGAATGGGTCATGGACATAAGCACTGTTGAGGTTGTTGTACTATACACAAACCCTTATTTCCATAGCAGCCTTTTTGCTCTAGATGACTATTGGCCTGATCCATTCTGCTTCATCTACTAAAAAGATGATTCCTGCATCCACCATTTTATCTATCTCCTTCTTGACATTTTTTTTTACTCTTGGGTTCAGCGTATACAGTCTATGGTTAAACCTATATGGTTGTAAGGGTACTATAATTCAAGCTCATTCATAGTTCGATAAATATATCATCATCTTCTATAGGGTATTCATTCATGGTTACAGTGTAATGAACAATATTAACTGGTATTATTTGTCTCTTCTATAAGGTAGTAGGACCTATAGTAATCAATACAATGCATAATACTAATCGCGACACGGGAATTAAGAATCAAACCTAAACCTTGAAGGAAAATGTTATAATATATTTCTCCTCGAGTGTGTTAGATCTTGGGAATGGTTTTTGGTAGCAATCAACAATTTTAAAATATTATTTGGCCTCTTCTTGAGGCGGAGATGTGCAAAAATTAGGACTAAAAAGAATATTTGTGAGGTAATTGCTTTCATAATGAAGAATTTCTAGCATCCTCTACAATTACTTGCTTAACATTAATTTTTTAGTCTAATAGAAACACTTGGTATTGACATTCTTTTAGTATTTTTAATGAGTGTTTCCACAATTCCCTAAACCACTTGCTACAGAACTGCCTAATTGCTCTGCCTTCCACCTCGATGATCATTTATGCTTGCCTTATGTGCTTTCCCTTTGGTTTTCAAATTTGGTTAATTTTGCTTCTACTCCTTTCTCAAATGTTATTCTTTATTTGATGGTCAGGTTATCTATGAAATTGAGGAGATGGCAAGTAAAGGCATTGTGAGAACGAGAATCTATAAAATTGAGGAGATGGAAAGTGGAAGCAGCACGAGCATGGGAATCAAAACATGCAAAAATTCTAGGAGCATCTAATATTCTAATGCCATTTAATCGTGTTGATATGCTTTGACTTGGGAAATCTTACATGGCATAAAAAATAGGAATTCCCTTGTAGAGTCTACTAATTGGTAATCGGTGATCTTTTAACAATGAATGATACATGTCACGTAAGGTAGAGATGATTTCATGACTATCTATGACTACCAATTTTTCGTGACTATTTGTTCATACCATCATATTGAATGATCTTGGTTAGCTAATTTTTGAGGAGGAGAAAATAGGTTTTCCTAGACTAAAGCTAGAAGGGTTGGAGGCTACTTCCTAAATGGGATAGAAGTACAAATTGATAGTTGCAAAGGTAGGAATAATGTCATATCCCTTTTGAAATTTTATGAGTAGAGAAAGTGTGTAGTGCCACAACACCACTCCCTTCCACTGATACCTCAAAAACTCCACAAGGCAAGGCGAGCCTGTATTCCACAACATAAGTTACAAATAAAAGAAGTTGCTATGGATCTTATCAATCTCTATTTGTTGAAAAAGTGAAGCTAATGACTATATGGAAACATGTCACTTTATGTTGATATTTCAACTAGAAAGTTATTACTTTATATTCTTTCTTATCTATTAATTCTATACTTTTCATTTAAAAATAATATCTTGACTTTATGCTTTTGGATAAATACATTTGCTTTCCTAACCATGGCTACCATGGCTATTTTCTATATGGGTGAAAGGGTAGCCATAACATTGTTGTTCATGGCATGGTGTTGCCTATATTTTTCTAAATAATGATATTTTGAGTGTGATAAAATGAAAAACACTATTATTTATAGACTATGATTAATATCTTTGTTGTGCAATTTCTATTTGAAGTGTAAATTATTATAAGAAATATATATAAATGTACAGAAATTAATATTTTATTTAAATATAAAACAAACCATTTTCTAAATTTAAGAATCAAGATTTAATATCTTTGTTGTACACTTTATCTTTGAAATGTAAATTATTGTACACAATATATATATATATATAAAATTTAATTTTTTATTAAAATATAAAACAAACCATCTTCTAAAGTTAAGAATCAATAACTTCAGGATAAAACGTTATCGAGGAAATAAAGAAACGCTTGAAAAAATTGTAACTAAAGATAAACCTAAGAAATTAATTCCACTTAAAGCAAAAGAAACTACATATTAATTCCACATAAAGAAAAAAAGTCACTAATTCTTTTATTTTATTTTTATGGAAATGAAAATAATGAGAATGGTATATGATAGGGGTTTCTGTAAATCACATTATCAACCATTTGTGGACAAATGATAGGGGTTGACAAATGATTGATGATGTCATTTACACATAAACCTCTATCATATGCTTATTCTGGATCACAGAAGCCTCAATTCAACAATAACAATGGTGTTGTGTGAAACTCATATACCATCAGTAATAAACGGAATGCTTCTTCTCAGAGAAAGTAATAATGACAACAGAATAGCGTTATTTTAAATTACATTTAAAAGCAGGAAAATAATGACCAAAGTCGGCTCTTCAATATTTTTTGGTATATACGCTAAGGGACATCACTATAAATATCAGCTAAGCAAAGATTGATTTTGTGCAAAAAGGTGAAGCGGACAGAGCGTTTTGTTTCTGTCGATTCCGCGAGGCTGCGAAAAAGAAATTCACAGACTCTGATCTACTCGATCTCCACCAATATGGCATTGTACGATGATAACGAGATATATGACAGCGAAAGCAATGAAAGGGAAAATGAAGGGGTTGATGAAGATGAGGAATTGAGATATGAAAGCATGGTGGAAATACCACGCAGTCATCATGATGACAATAAAAGATGTATTAAATATACGGTTTTAAGTCTGAATGACATCCATGAGTGTCAGCATAATGCTACCAAAAGCGTTTCCACTTTGTTGGTTATCTCTAAAGCCAAGGCAGCTATTCTTTTACATCACTTCGATTGGAATTCTATTAATGCCAACAAACAATGGTTTGCAAGTGAGGAGAAATTGAGAAATGGTGTGGTCCTATTGTTGCAACCCGAAGATAGTTGGATTAATGCACGAGTAGGGTGTGCTTGAAGAAGCAATTATTATTGTTACACTAAAAAATGTCACCTTGACTACTTACAGTTAGTATGGCTCAAATCAACAGTCATACTACCCTCTTAGGCAAGTCTCATGCCTCTGTTATCCATCTCAAACTCAAAGAAGAGAGAAAGTCTTGTAAAAACTATGTTTATCTCTGGGGTCGCAGGTTCTCTCTAGCCTTACCTGCGGGGACGCTGACCATGTTCACAAAATCTGCGTCCATGGACGCTCTGTATGTTAAGGGACAGGTGCGTCCCTCTGTAAAAGGCAAAATGCGCGAGTTTTATCTTGAAAAAGTTACTTGTGGTTACTTCTAGAACATTCTAGAGGTCGGTTTGATGAAATGGATGCGCCTCCAGTTGGTTCATGTATCTCTATTAAGGGGGAACTTATCCCATCAATAAGGGAGCTATCCCACCCAAAGAGGGGGATGATCCCATTGATAGTGGACCTGAATAACCTCTTTACAGCACTATAAATAAAGACATTGAGCCAGAGGGAGAGGAGGTTGGAGCTATACATTTTCTTTGGGTAAATGCTGCAGGATTTAGGTCTTCCATTAGAGCCTTTGTGAGGAGAGATTGTCTTTACTTGATTCTACTTGGAAGAGGGTGAGCTTTGTCAAAGTAGAGGAAAACCCTTGATGGACCCTGGGAGGAACTTGCACAACACCAAGGCCAGGTTGTAAGAGTTTCTTTGTTTCGTTATTAATACAAACTGGTTTATTTTTCTCAATAGCTTGTGTTAATGAGTTATTTCATGTGTTCCTTGGTCTGCATGTTGAATATATGTTTTATTATATGAAATGCAAGTGCTTGGTAATTGTTTGATTGTTTGTGGTTGCAGGAATTGACTTGAAGGAGGAGCTCATCCGGATCGTCAAGAACGGACTTCAACAACAGCGTTTTGGAATAAGGTAAGCCTAAACACTTGTAGTTTTCATGTTGTAAAAGGTGTATTTAGAGAAAGATCACTCCATTTTGTCTTGTTTGTCATTAGAATGTCTTAGACTTCTAGGAAAGTCAGCTGTGTCCGCACCCTTGACCAATTCCGTGTGACAAATTGGCGACTCCACTGGGGAATCCATTAATGAGAGAGTCTTTTCCTTTATGTGAACTTTGCTTTGAGAAAATCATTTTTATTTTCTGGTTTTTTACTGTGAGAATTAGTATTTGGGTGGCTTAGCTTTAGATTTAGTTAGATTTGGTTTTTCTTCATTTTTCCAGAAGGACGCACCCTCTAAGTACTGCACAGTGCGTCTTTGGACGCGCTGTTGCCGTTTGCACAGAGCGGGCCTGCACCTGTGATAACGGGTGGCCTGCGTCTTCCTGTAAAATTTAAGAAAATTCCATTTTTGCTTTAAATTGCTTTTAGATTTTGATTTTCCTTAGTATTTTCTGCCCAGATCCTTTAGTACCCTGTCAAGAATTTTCACCTGAACTTGTTTTGTGAGCTTTGAGTGTTTTAGTGGTTTTCAACGAAGTTTAGACCTAGGGTTTGATTTTTGGATAGGTTTTGTAGTGACTTTGATAGTAGAAAGTTGTCCAGCCTTAGATCTCTCTGGTTAGTCAACCTTCTTAGAAGTCGGGCCTGTCGTAAAGTCTCCTTGTGTGAGCAACTTGCCATTTGAGTTGTTTTGGGTCAAATTTCGATTTGCTTGTTTATAAAGTATTGATTTCCATTTTACAAAAAGAACAAAAAGATTAGAGTTTTGTTTTGGCTAGTTTTTGGTTCTGCAATAAGCTAGTCCTTGATTTGATTGTGATCAAGTAAAACACCTTAGAATAATCATTGTTAGTTTTGGCCTCGTTAAACTTGCTTAGAGTAAATTTACCTTTTAGTTTGCTTATGAGTGCATTTTCATAGATTTTAATAGTCGTTAAGATTGATTTTTGGTTACGTTAGATTTATTTGCTTTATTAAAAGAAAAATACAAAAACATCTTCTTTAAAAGTCTTGTTTCAAGTAGCTTTTTGTTTTTGAAAGAAGAAAAGAGTTTTTTCGTACATGTAAAGAGAGGTTATGTTTTTATGCTTGGAAAAGAAAAACGAATTGTTTCTTTGATTGTCTTCAATTAAGAAGTTGCTTTTATAAAGATTGCATTCTCTCAACTTTTTAGTTAAGCAATTCATCGAAAAAGTAAAGTAGTGGGTAAATCATTCTAGGTGCATTTTGTAGTGGTTTCGAGTCGAGTCAACACACCACTGGTTTCACTTCCATCACCTTTTGACTTAAGAAACAACCTTAAAAGTAACGCTTAAATTAAAATCAATCTAGTAATTTTTATTTTCTAGGGCTCTAAAGCACCAACATAGCTTAGGCTAGGGTCTTGGAGTAGGTGAGTACTTAACTCTCCAAGACTACAAAACCAAACAGATAGTCTATCTTGAGTAGAAAAAATCCAATTGTTTCAGTTACATTCTGGGAAAGCTCCTCTTAAAGGAGAAGCACGAGCTCGTGTCCGAACCAGTGAGGGGATCATTCCTCCCTCGTTGGGAACGACACCAGACAGTACGTATTAAAAACGGTAAACCTCGGATTAACCATTGTCGAGGAGCCAGGGGTCACTTATCGGTAAACCTTGGATTACTGTCAAGGAGCCGGTAAGGGGATTGAGCTTGTTACTCTGCCCTTGCGTGCTGTCGGAGTTTAGACTGTTCCCCCAGGTGTAATTGTTGTGATTGGTAACCTTAGTGGCCATAATATCTAGGATTCTACCCAAGGTGACGGTGGAGGGAAGGTCCCACTGTACCTGGAGCAGACGTCGGCTATACTCACTTGGATTTTCTGGGGGGTTCGCTTCACTTCGAGACGGTTAAAGTGGAGGAACTTGGTCCAGTCTATTCATTAAGCAGGTTGTCGGCATAACTGTTCCACCCGCCATTTCTGTACTGAATCCTGCGAGGTTGGACCTAATCACCAACTAGCGCTTTTGGTCCGGAAGATACTGTTTGTGTGTGCTTTGACGCTCTAGATTCTTTAGGTGTGTGCTTCAAATTTGTTTGGTTCTTTAGAAGACTTTAGGTGGTTTGATTTGAAATTTTTACTTTGTTTTCGTGTGTTGTAGTTAAAAATCTTTAATTGTGGTGGAATTACCGAGAAGGTCCCGTCGAATTGCGGGCCAGTCTCCTGAAGTTGTTTCTGTGGCCGAATTGTTGAGAAGATCCCGTAGACTTAGGGGATCCCCTCCTCGAGACGACCCAGGTAATTTAGAAGGGTTAAAGGTCCTTGTAACTCCTCCTAGTGACAGTAGAGTAGGCTCACCTGAAGAAGGAGAATCTTCCTTGGTAGTCCATCCAGATTACCAAAGTTTAGAAACAGGTTACAATCCCGAAGCTATTACAGTTTCCGAGCTTGCTGGTAGTTTTTCATCTGCCAGTGAAACAGGCGAAGAACCTGAAATTTCCGAACCTATTACTCCAACTCCTAGTGTTCCTGATTCACTAAGAATAGAAAGAGTTATCACCGAAAACCTTCCTGTTGGATTAATTGCTATAGAAGAACTTGTTCCAGAGGAAGAAATAGGCGTTTCTGATTCTGAAGATCTAATTTCCCTTGATCTAAGGGAGCGTGAATCCATCTTTTACAGTCCTCCTAGAAGTGAATCTTGGTACCTTGCATTAACCAATTTTTTAGACAACTCAGTAGGTTTTTCTACACCTCGTACTCCTTTTCCACCTAGAGGAATTCATTCTCCTGTAAATATGTCTGGTCAGTCATCTGTGTTTTCGCAAAGTCCCGAATCATTTTTACATGGCGGTCCTTCTGTTCCTACTGGGTATCAATCACTTTCTGGTACCTTTGCGGGAGCATCTCCTCAACCCATTGATCATGGGTTATTAGTTGGAAACAGTGGTAATGTACCATTGAGTATAGGTTGACAAATGATTGATGATGTCATTTACACATAAACCTCTATCATATGCTTATTCTGGATCACAGAAGCCTCAATTCAACAATAACAATGGTGTTGTGTGAAACTCATATACCATCAGTAATAAACGGAATGCTTCTTCTCAGAGAAAGTAATAATGACAACAGAATAGCGTTATTTTAAATTACATTTAAAAGCAGGAAAATAATGACCAAAGTCGACTCTTCAATATTTTTTGGTATATACGCTAAGGGACATCACTATAAATATCAGCTAAGCAAAGATTGATTTTGTGCAAAAAGGTGAAGCGGACAGAGAGTTTTGTTTCTGTCGATTCCGCGAGGCTGCGAAAAAGAAATTCACAGACTCTGATCTACTCGATCTCCACCAATATGGCATTGTACGATGATAACGAGATATATGACAGCGAAAGAAATGAAAGGGAAAATGAAGGGGTTGATGAAGATGAGGAATTGAGATATGAAAGCATGGTGGAAATACCACGCAGTCATCATGATGACAATAAAAGATGTATTAAATATACGGTTTTAAGTCTGAATGACATCCATGAGTGTCAGCATAATGCTACCAAAAGCGTTTCCACTTTGTTGGTTATCTCTAAAGCCAAGGCAGCTATTCTTTTACATCACTTCGATTGGAATTCTATTAATGCCAACAAACAATGGTTTGCAAGTGAAGAGAAATTGAGAAATGGTGTGGTCCTATTGTTGCAACCCGAAGATAGTTGGATTAATGCACGAGTAGGGTGTGCTTAAAGAAGCAATTATTATTGTTACACTAAAAAATGTCACCTTGACTACTTACAGTTAGTATGGCTCAAATCAACAGTCATACTACCCTCTTAGGCAAGTCTCATGCCTCTGTTATCCATCTCAAACTCAAAGAAGAGAGAAAGTCTTGTAAAAACTATGTTTATCTCTGGGGTCGCAGGTTCTCTCTAGCCTTACCTGCGGGGACGCTGACCATGTTCACAAAATCTGCGTCCATGGACGCTCTGTATGTTAAGGGACAGGTGCGTCCCTCTGTAAAAGGCAAAATGCGCGAGTTTTATCTTGAAAAAGTTACTTGTGGTTACTTATAGAACATTCTAGAGGTCGGTTTGATGAAATGGATGCGCCTCCAGTTGGTTCATGTATCTCTATTAAGGGGGAACTTATCCCATCAATAAGGGAGCTATCCCACCCAAAGAGGGGGATGATCCCATTGATAGTGGACCTGAATAACCTCTTTACAGCACTATAAATAAAGACATTGAGCCAGAGGGAGAGGAGGTTGGAGCTATACATTTTCTTTGGGTAAATGCTGCAGGATTTAGGTCTTCCATTAGAGCCTTTGTGAGGAGAGATTGTCTTTACTTGATTCTACTTGGAAGAGGGTGAGCTTTGTCAAAGTAGAGGAAAACCCTTGATGGACCCTGGGAGGAACTTGCACAACACTAAGGCCAGGTTGTAAGAGTTTCTTTGTTTCGTTATTAATACAAACTGGTTTATTTTTCTCAATAGCTTGTGTTAATGAGTTATTTCATGTGTTCCTTGGTCTGCATGTTGAATATATGTTTTATTATATGAAATGCAAGTGCTTGGTAATTGTTTGATTGTTTGTGGTTGCAGGAATTGACTTGAAGGAGGAGCTCATCCGGATCGTCAAGAACGGACTTCAACAACAGCGTTTTGGAATAAGGTAAGCCTAAACACTTGTAGTTTTCATGTTGTAAAAGGTGTATTTAGAGAAAGATCACTCCATTTTGTCTTGTTTTTCATTAGAATGTCTTAGACTTCTAGGAAGGTCAGCTGTGTCCGCACCCTTGACCAATTCCGTGTGACAATTATTAGAACCAGCTGTAACTTATTATTAAGTAGTGCAAGAGGGCCACTAGACTCGAATTAATTTTTCTCATATTTTTCCATATTTCTATTGGTTCCAGAAAAATAAGGATCTTGGACGTTTGTGGCAACCAAATCCTTTAGATTGATTATCCGGTCAATATTATTGTCTCTTATTAATATTTGATGATTATTTATTTTAATAAAATGTGACGATTTATATTTATATTTAATGTGTGATTTTACCTAGAGTTAATCTTTGTTTTCTATGGAAATTCATAGCTAGATGCAAAGAGTTTAACTTGGAGTTTAAATTGTAATGAAATCTTCAATTTTCATGAAGTGTTACTTTTGATGTTTCTGTCCAACACGTGGACTTGTCATGTGGCCTGTGTATAGATAAGTGGATTAAAGCACATCTCCATGTCTAAGTAGTTCTTTTTCCTGGAAGATTAATTTTTATTATCTCTATCATATTACTCATTTATATCTTTGTTCGAACATAATAAGGATCTTGGTTGAGGGCACCCAAATCCTTGTGATTGATTACTAGTTCAATATTATTGCATGTTTGTAATATTTATTTTAATAAAAAAGTGATGATTTATATTTATATTTTATGTGTGATTTCATTTATCTAGGTTATATTAAATGGTCTTACAACATTCATGTATAAGTTTAATAAATTACATTATATCTTTGTCAATTTAATGTTTAAAGGGGTTGGATTCTATAGTGGGAAGCAACAAGTTCTTCATAGTTGGGCAAGGTTCAATTCTGGCTTAGCTTTGATGTAGTTATTCAACATGTTTTAGCACCTAGAGAGACTAGACAAAAATTGGTTTGTAATGCTTGCATAGATAATTGGATTAAATCTCATTTCTATGTCCTTTTAAAGCAACTATTCTAGTGTAGGATGGCTAGTGACTTGGTGTTTTTTTAATCCACTCCTTCTATAAAGGTCAACCATCTAATTTAATTACCTTTTTCCATGGAAGTGGTATATATGGGCACCTAGAAATTTCACAATTTCAAGCCTTCACTAGGCATATATTGGCACCTAAAGATTTTAATGTAATTGTGTTTTTTAAAGATGACCATTGCATAATACATAGAATAGTATCATACTCACCTCTACTGGAAGATAGTTGGGTTGTTTTTTCCTACTTACGTATAAGCACAAAACATCACCTAAATAAACTAAAGGAGTTTGTTTTCTATTCACAAAGTAATCAAACATTGTCATCTCCACTTTTTGGGGAGGCTCATTTTCACATTTTCCTTCAGCTCTAACTTTCATTAGAAAACTTCAGATAGGAAGTCCCTAAATTATCTAGCCAAAAGAGAAACTAATAACATTGATGAAAATAATAAATATAACATGTTAATCCATAAACAATAAAAAAAATAGTTGGAATAGAGCACAAGGAATTATACAACTATAACATGTAGATTTTATCACTTAAACCATAGATCTAAAACTGCATATTTCTGTGTATTTTTTTAATTCTTATTCTTTTCATATATTGTTTTTCCTGCCAGAGAATAGAATTTCACAAGCCTTTAAAAATTCCATATGACAGTAATCTAAGATTTTACATATTTTTTGTTGCATTTACCTTAGTCTCAAAAAAATATGTGGAAATAAATAAAATTGAGGAGAAAACGCGTCTCACTTCATGCCAAATAATCCATCTTGTAACTTGCCTTGATGAAAGTTATGGTTTAGCACTAAGAATTGTTTCCAAATCAAAAGACAAACATCATCGTGGTGGACTATGACTACCTATCATACCTAAAAACAAAGGAGTGCACAACCTATATTAAGTCAAATTGCCTAAAGGCAATAGAAAACCTTAGTAAGTACATTCAATTTCACATAACTTGATTCTAGTTTATGATTAAAGACATAATTGATAATTTTTCATAGAATCACACACTCTAAAGCCCCCAATGACTATGGTTTGTTTCACATTGCTTGTTAAATTAAAATATATTTCATTTTGTTAAGGCCTGTACCACCTGACTTCCATGAGTTTCATAGTGATGAGCCTCAATCCAAGACTTAATCTGCATGAGAAAACTAACCAACCTTTTTCACGGTGGAGTGAAATGTTATTAGGTAGGGAGGAGCTCTTATGGGATATCTTTTTGGGAATCATGCAAGGATGTCTCCAAAGTGAATGCTACCACTTGAGAAGCACTCATTTTATTCACATTGATGGTAGCTTTACACACCCATCCATATATGAGATAGATAACTCCATTCTAGGTAGAATTATAGGCTCTTGGCATTGCCTCGAGGTGTGAAGAAAGAAAGAGACATAGAGAATCATATAATTTGGATGTAGAGAAAAGAGAGAAGCACAATTGGATTTTAGAGAAAGAAGTGAAGGAAATGACACTCATTATGTGCATTTGTGTTGCTTTTATTGTCATTTTTTAGTGGAAATATGATGGGATTTCAACTTCAAAGGATAACTACCTTATAGAATGTGGATCAAAATGCAACATCACACTAGGTAGAAATATCTTTAATGCATATACCCCCTCCTGAAAAGAACAAATTTAAAACAAAATCTCATACAAATATCAAAACAATGAATCATGTGGAGATATATATAGTCTAAAATCTAGTCCTTTCACATTCTTTACAATTCTAGAGCTTCAAATATGTTGGAATGAGTTGTACAAATCTACCTTAATAGATATCCTTAACAGAGTTTCTTCATAAACCATTGTTCCAAATAGTTACTTAGCTAAGTGACTAAGGGCCTGAACTTAACTTGGGCTCCTTGTCGTACTCACTTCCTCCTCTCCTTTGCCTGGATATGATCTACGTCTTGGCTCTATCTACTAAATCTAATCTACTAAAATTTCTTTCCTCTTTAAGGCTTAAATTTTCCTCAAAACATGCTTTACCGAGAAAGGAAACTAGTTTGCATGCAGTGGGTTTTGCATGTAGTTTTATTTTGGTACAAGAGTTAACAGGACTTTGCATGAGTTTTGGATTGAAAACCGTAAAATGGTGGAGAAACCATGAAGAAAATTTTGCATAGGACCATTGTAAGAAACAAATATTTTATGAAAAACCAGTTTTTCACCAATAAAATGAGAATTAAAGGATAACTATCTTATAGACTGTGGATCAAAATGCAACATCACATTGGTGGAAATATCTTCAACACATATACCCCTCCTGAAAAGAACAACCTTAAAACAAAATCGCATACAAATATCAAAAAAATGAACCACATGGAGATATATAAAGGCTATTGTCTAAAAAAATGAACCACATGGAGATATATAAAGCCTAACGTCTAGTCCTTTCACATTCATTACAATTCCATAGCTTCAAATATGGTGGAATCAGTTGTACAAATCTACATTAATAATATTTACATAGCTTTCCTTAACACATTTTCTTTAGAAACGATTGTTCCAAATAATTAGGTAACTCATGAATGAAATAAGAATACCAAATAATTATTTTATGAAATAATTCTCTATTTGGGAAACTAAATATATAGAGGGCACCTTTTTACAAGGATGCTTTTCAAACACAATTTGGCACCATAACCTAAATTTAAATTTACTCCCTAAGTAAGACACTATTATTTTTGGAATTTGTTACCATTATCATGGCCGAATAATACAATCAAGAATAAATATTGCTTCCATATCCATAGAGTCATGTTACCATGGAAGCACTGGAATATGGCAAAAATATCACCCAACAATGGAGAACCCTCTTGAAAAATATTAATTAACTGGCAAAACAAAGGGATGGTTCATGCCAATAGTTTGAAAAATGAATGGACAATGTATCTTGATATAGAAAAAATGAATAATAGACTACCTCAGTAGAGTGAACTTGTACGATGTGCCACATATCACGATTTCTACCTTCGTCTCCGAAAATGATACCCAACAAACTACAGTTTGTCCTCTTTCTATCACTTATTACAAAATTGGAATTTGATGGTCAAAGAGAACGTTATGACGATTTTCCCAAGCTGACATGTTTGAGATCGCATTTAGGAGCCTCTAAACACACTAACTTCCTCAGTTCATATCTTTGAAACTATAGCGAGACAAGATCTGAAATTCGGTCACGAGGTTTATCACGATTTTGGCACAAATGGGTTTTAATTTCAGCTTCTGAAGCTTTTTAGAAACAAAATGTATAGCAAAAATTCCACGATGACCTATTTGAAGCAGCAAAACCCTAGAATCCAAAGCTCTCATACCAATTGTTATGCAACAAGCTCACAAAAATAGAAGAAAGAGATAGATGAATGACTTGAAAAGTAGTCTCTTTGAGGGGGAAACATCATTTACATTACATAAAATGAACATCTTAATCTAGGTTGTCATTGATGTCAATATAGCAGTGTTTGTAATTACAAATTCTTTAATACATGAACCCTGTTCATCAAATACACAAGGAGTACATTTTCATAGAATGCAACTCACGAGAATGGAAATAAGTAGATAAGATGATAGTCCTACCCTTTCTCATCCACTTCATTGCCGACCTCTTCCTTGCGCTATATTTTTCCTTTTATCCTTTGCTCTACATTCCCACTACCAGTGCCGCTCGACTAACTCCACGCTCAGATGGCTTCTATTTCCCTTGCTTAGTTTCTTTTGTATTCTTCCACCACCTTGCCGCAATTGCCCATTCACTCCCAATTCCTGTCTCTTTCCTTTGGTTATCAGCTCCGCAACCTGAACTTATGCCCGCCACCTATTCTTGACCTTGCTTCCCTCCAAACTCCAAAATTCAAAACGAAGGCCCCAAGAGGCCCCGACCATCTATCTCAAGCATTGTCGGCTCTGTTTTTGTTCGTGGTGGAGACTCTATTGTTATTTCTTGTTGTTATGCTGGTTCTTCTTCTTTCGGTGCTACTGACTCTGCCTCTAGTTGTGTTTGTCTTGAGTCATGTGGGACAACTTCTGCTACATGTTTGCCTTCTTTTCCAAATGAAGGCCCCAACTCAAGTACTACAACAATCGTTCCCTCACAGAAGCGGTTATAATCTTCCAATGCCATCTCCCAGACGCATGTGATGGTTTCTTCCTTTTGGAGAAATTCAAGCGTTGATATGCAGTTCGGTTGATCGGGGTGGGTGTTCTACAAGGTGGTCCACTATTCTTCGACCTCGTCACATACCTCCCACACAGTAATCACATACTTACCGACCGGTGGCCTAATATCAAGAATTTTCTTTTTTGTCTTGTCTAGTTCCTCCTCAATTTGTTGTACCCTAACCTCGAGGGAGTTGATCTCGCCATCGATTTTCTTTACATGGCCTTTGTCCCTGCAGGTCTTGTTGTGAGTGATGCGTTGTTGGAGTTGTTGACGGATTGGATACAGTGGCTAGTTTTTCATGGCCAAGCTGCCTGACCAATATTTGACTTACTCCCTTAGCACATAACCATTCGCTAGGGCATTAGTTAGCGAAGCTTTTAGCACAGTGGCCGTGTGGAGTTTATGCTTGATCTCTGCGATGTAGCTTGTAGCTGGATTAGGTAGTGCTAGTCTTACCGTATCTAAATTCTTCTTCAGCTCCTCGTTGGTGACCACAAGTTCCATGCATGTTGTCTAAATATGATCGCATCAGCCGACCAATGTGCAGGCCGAAAATTCCTCGGGTTCTTCAATAACTAAATCAGCCATAGTTGGCTAGAGTGCTTATAGCTTTCATGTCACCTAATCGACCTGTGATCACAGTTTTTGATTGGTATGTCAGAGAAAATCTCTCTCTAGTGTGATAGTCACAGGTTGGTGCTTTTGGTGCTCGTGCTCGATGACCAGGTTATTATGGATCTGTTCAACCCTCTAAATTGCATGTTCGATAAATTCAAACAACTCTGAAAATGACTAGTGCTAAAGGTTCTCAGGTTGCATTGTTGATGAGTCTGAGATGTTGCTTTGCAGGGGTTGGCCACTAGCAATAGATTTTTGTAAGTTTCCTTGGGGGGGAAGTTGAAGGCTGCGTGGTTTCAAGAAACTGAGTAGCAGGAGGGATAATGATTAGCTCTTGAACAATGAGCAAATTTATTGGAAATGAGGCTTCAAATAGTTTGATCGGGAACACCTTTTCTTGTTGAGGGGTTTTCTTCTCATGCATGTGGTAGACCCTATTTAGTAGGAGATTTGCAGGATCAATTCTTATGGTGAAAGAATATGGTGAGCAATTTAAAGATAGAGACCAAGAAATTTAATGGTTAAAGTTTTGAGTTGTGAAAACTCAAGATGGAGGATCTGCTAGTGGATGAAGATCAGTGATTGTGGTAGATCTAGGTACTAAACCAAAAACAATGTCAGTTGAAGACTTGGAGAAGATGGATTGGAAAGCAAAGAGCACAATACAATTATGTGTCTCGGATTTGGTATTGTTGAATTTATCAAGGGAAGCTTTGGCGAAGGCTTTGTGGGACAAGTTAGGCACATTGTACCAATCTAAGTCTCTAGTGAATAAACTATTCCTACAAAAAATGTTGTATAACTTGAGGATGAAAGATGGAGACTCGTTGACAGAGCATATGAATTCCTTTAATATTGTGGTAGGCCAGTTACTATCTGTTGATATTAAAATTTCAGATCAAGATAGGTGCATCAGTTTGTTGTCTTCTCTACTAGATTCATGGGCAGTTTGGTTGTTGCAATATGTATCAATGCAACTGCATTGCGATTTGATGAAATAGTCTCATCCTTGTTGTGAGAGGAGATGAGACGGAAAAATATGGACAGCCAAAATGGTGATGCCTTGTCTGTATGAGGATGGTCCCAGAACAAAAACAAAAATAAGTCATCAAGTGGGAGATTTAAATCTAGAAGGAGATCTAAATCTCCAGGAAAACTTGTAAAGGTGTGCTGGAAATTCAAAAAGGAAGGACACTTCAAAAGGGACTGTAAATCTAAAGTTCCTGAGAAAGGAAACGGATTTGATGATGCTCCTTCTACAGATGCGAAAAACCACCTCAGATGAAGGTGGGGATGTGTACTTGGATTCTTCTTCAAGTACACATGTAGATCATGAGTCATGGTTGATTGACTCAGGTGCATCCTTTCACTTCAATTCCCATAGAGAGTGGTTATGCAAGTATGAGAAATATGATGGTGATGATGTCTTCTCAGGGGATGAAAAGAAGGAAAGAATGTTTGGTCGCGGAAGAGTCAATTTGAAGTTGCAAGGTAGAAGGATTAGAACACTTTTTGGTGCTCTGCATATTCATGCATTGGTCAAAAATCTAATTTATGTAAGCAAGATGGATGTCATAGGTGTAAAAAGAGTGTTCAAGAAATATACCTACATGATGGTTATGGGAGCACTGGTATTGATGCAAGGAGTTTGGACTGGAACTCTGTACAAGATTCAAGGTAGCACTATTATCAATGGGTGCAATAGTTCTGCGGTTCCTAAAAGTGGAGCAAAAAATATAGTGGTCTTTGGAGAAAATACCATGCTATGGCATCAAAGGCTTGGAAATATTGGAGAGAAGGGCCTTCAAATAATTTGTGGTAAAGGTATGGTAGAATGTATGTCTAATAGCTCTCTAGATTTTGATTTCTACGAAAATTGTGTATATGGGAAGCAAAATCTGTCCACAAAAACATGGTATTTGCAGGGTCCACACAAACATTGTCTTTGAAAATGACGTGTCCCAACAACATGCCAAACAACCTGCAAAGATAAACTTCTTCATGTTTAGGGAGATTTGTAGTTGTCTACACTGATTGAACATTACTCTAAGTAAGCTAGAATGCTTCTTCAATAGATTGTAAACTATCCAACCGTCCATGTATACCTCCAAGAATCGGTGAATGTAGTCTATGAAAACGGTGATAATAATTCAGGAGAAAACAAAAGGTGCATTCTTTAGGCCAAAAGGCATGATGTGGTACGCATGCGAGCCCCATTCTATGCTGAACATTGTTTTCTTCTTTCCATCCCCTATTATTCAAACCTGATGGTACCCTGATAACCCATCTATGAATGATTAGGCTTCATTCCCCGCAACATTATACAAGACCTCATCATTGAAAGGCATGGAGAATGGGTCATGGACATAAGCATAGTTGAGGTTGTTGTACTATACACAGACCCTTATTTCCATAGAGGCCTTTTTGTTCTGGATGACTATTAGCCTGATCCATTATGCTTTGTCTACTGGAAAGATGATTCCTGCATCCACCATTTTATCTATCTCCTTCTTGAAATTTCTTTTTACTCTTGGGTTCAGCCTATACAGTCTATGGTTCAGCCTATATAGTTGTAAGGGTACTATCATTCAAGCTCATTCATAGTTCAATAAATATATCATCATCTTCTATAGGGTAGTCATTGATGGTTAGAGTGTAATGAACAATCTTTACTGGTATTATTTGTCCCTTCTATAAAGTAGTAGGACCTATAGTAATCAATACAATGCGTAGTATTAATTGCGACACAGGAATTAAAAATCAAGCCTAAACCTTGAAGTAAAATGTTATAATATATTTCTCCTCGAGTGTGTTAAATCTTGGGAATGTATTTTGGTAGCAATGAACAATTTTAAAATATTATTTGGCCTCTTCCCGAGGCGGAGATGTGCAAAAATTAGGACTAAAGATCATATTTGTGAGGATATTGTTTTCATAATGCAGAATTGCTAGCATCCTCTAGAATTACTTGCTTAACATTAATTTTTTAGTCTAGTAGAAACACTTGGTATTGACATTTGTTTGGTATTTTTAATGAGTCTTGCCACAATTCTCTAAACCATTTGCTACAGAATTGCCTAATTGCTCTGCCTTCCACCTCGATGATCATTTATGCTTGCTTTATGTGCTTTCCCTTTGGTTTTCAGATTTGGTTAACTTTGCATCTGCTCCTTTCTCAAATGTTATTCTTCACTTGATGGTCAATTTATCTATGAAATTGAGAAGATGGAAAGTAAAAGCAATGTGAGAACGAGCATCTATAAAATTGAGGAGATGGAAAGCGGAAGCAGCACAAGCATGGGAATCAAAACATGCAAAACTGCTAGGAGCATCTAATATTCTAATTCCATTTAATCATGGTGATATGCTTTGACTTGGGAAATCTTACATGGCATAAAAAAGAGGAATTCCCTTGTAGAGTCTACTAATTGCTAATCAGTGATCTTTTAACAATGAGTGATACATGTGACGTAAGGTAGAGATGCTTTCATGATATCTGTGAGTACCCTTTTTTTGTGACTACTTGTTACTATTTGTTCATACCGTCATATTGAATGATCTTGGTTGGTTAATTTTTGAGGAGGAGAAAATAGGTTTTCCTAGACTAAAGCTAGAAGTGTTGGAGGCTAGTTCCTAAATGGTATAGAAGTACAAATTGATAGTTGCAAAGGTAGGAATAATGTCGTATCCCTTTTGAAATTTTATGAGTAGAGAAAGTGTGTAGTGCCACAACACCACTCCCTTCCACAAATACCTCAACAACTCCACAAGGCAAGGCAAGCCTGTATCCCCCAAAATAAGTTACAAATAAAAGAAGTTGCTATGGATCTCATCAGTCTATATTTGTTGAAAAGGTGAAGATAATGACCATATGGAAACATGTCACTTTATGTTGATATTTCAATTAGAGTGTTATCACTTTCTATTGTTTCTTATCTATTAATTCTATACTTTTCATTTAAAATTAATATCTTGACTTTATGCTTTGGGATAAATAGATTTTCTTTCCTAACCATGGCTACCATGGCTATTTTGTATGTTGGGTGAGAGGGTAGCCATAACATTGTTGTTCATGGCATGGTGTTGCTTATATTTTTCTAAATAATGATATTATGAGTGTGATAAAATGCAAAACAATATTATCTATAGACTACACTTAATATCTTTGTTGTACAATTTCTATTTGAAGTGTAAATTGCTATAAGCAATATATATAAACGTACAAAAATTAATATTTTATTTAAATATAAAACAAACCATTTTCTAAATTTAAGAATCAAGGTTTAATATCTTTGTTGTACAATTTATATTTGAAATTTTCTAAATTTAAGAATCAACGTTTAATATCTTTGTTGTACAATTTATATTTGAAATGTAAATTACTATACACAATATATAAATATACAAAATTTAATTTTTTATTAAAAAATAAAGCAAACCATCTTCTAAATTTAAGAATCAATAAATTCACGGTAAAAAAGTTATCAAGCAAATAAAGAAAAACTTGAAAAAAATCATAACTAAAGATAAACCTAAGAAATTAATTCCACTTAAAGAAAAAGAAACTACATATTAATTCCACATAAAGCAAAAAGAATCACTAATTTTTTTATTTTATTTTTATGGAAATGAAAATAATGAGAATGGTATATGATAGTGGTTTCCATAAATCACATCATCAACCATTTATGGACAAATGATAGGGGTTGACAAATGATTGATGATGTCATTTACACAGAAACCTCTATCGTATGCTTATTATGGATCACAGAAGCCTCCATTCAACAATAACAATGGTGTTTTGTGAAACTCATATACCATCGGTAATAAATGGAATGCTTCTTCTCAGAGAAAGTAATAATGACAATAGAATAGCATTATTTTAACATACATTTAAAAGCAGGTAGATAATGACCAAAGTCAGCTCTTCAATATTTTTTGGTATATATGCTAAGGGACATCACTATAAATATTAGCTAAGCAAAGATTGATTTTGTACAAAAAAGTGAAGCGGACAGAGAGTTTTGTTTCTGTTGATTCCGCGAGGCTGCGAAATAAAAATTCTTAGACTCTGATCTACTCTATCTCCACCAATATGGCATTTTACGATCATAACGAGATATATGACAGCGAAAGCGATGAAAGGTAAAATGAAGGGGTTGATGAAGATGAAGAATTGAGATATGAAAGCATGGTGGAAATAGCACGCAGCCGTCATAATCACAATAAAAGACGTATGAAATATACGGTTTTAAGTCTGAATGACATCCGTGAGTGTCAACACAATGCTACCAAAAGCGTTTCCACTTTGATGGTTATAGTGAGGAGAAAGTGAGGAATGGTGTGGTCCTGTTGTTTCAACCCGAAGATAGTCGGATTAATGCATGAGCACGGCACGCATGAAGAAGCAATTATTATTAGAACCAGTTGTCACTTATTATTAAGTAGTGCAAGAGGGCCACTGGACTCAGATTAATTTTTCTCATATTTTCCCATATCTCTGTTGGTTCCAACAAAATAAGGATCTTGGACGTTTGTGGCAACCAAATCCTTTAGATTGATTATCTAGTCAATGTTATTGTCTCTTATTAATATTTGATGATTATTTATTTTAATAAAATGTGACGATTTATATTTATATTTAATGTGTTATTTTACCTGGGGTTAATCTTTGTTTTCAGTGTAACTTCATAGCTGGAAGCAAAGAGTTTAACTTGGAGTTTAAATTGTAATGCAAGGTTCAATTTTCATGCAGTCTTACTTTTGATGTATCTATCCAACATGTGGACTTGTCTTGTGACCTATATATAGATAAGTGGATTAAAGCACATCGCCATGTCTAAGTAGTTCTTTTCCCTAGAAGATTAATTTTTATTATCTCTATCATATTACTCATGTATATCTGTGTTCGAACATAATAAGGATCTTGGTTCATGGCACCCAAATCCTTGTGATTGATTACTAGTTCAATATTATTGTATGTTTGTAATATTTATTTTAATAAAAAAGTGACGATTTATATTTATATTTTATGTGTGATTTCATTTATCGAGGTTATATTAAATGGTCTTATGACATTCATGTATAAGTTTAAGTAAATTACATTATATCTTTGTCAATTTAATCTTTAAAGGGGTTGGATTCTATAGTGGAAAGCAACAAGTTCTTCATAGTTAGGCAAGGTTCAATTCTGGCTTAGCTTTGATGTAGTTATTCAACATGTTTTAGCACCTAGAGAGACTAGATAAAAATTGGTTTGTAATGCTTGAATAGATAGTTGGATTAAATCTCATTCCTGTGTCCTTTTAAAGCAACTATTCTAGTATAGAATGGCTAGTGACTTGGTGTTTTTTTAATCCACTCCTATAAAGGTCAACCATATAATTTAATTACCTTTTTCCATGGAAATGGTATATATGGGCACCTAGAAATTTCACAATTTCAAGCCTTCACTAGGCATATATTGGCACCTAAAGATTTTAGTGCAATTGTGTTTTTTTTGAACGACCATTGCATAACACATAGAATAGTATCATACTCACCTCTACTGGAAGATAGTTGGGTTGTTTTTTCCTACTTACTTCTAAGCACAAAACATCACCTGAATAAACTAAAGGTGTTTCTTTTGTATTCGCAATGTAATCGAACACTGCCATCTCCACTATTTGGGGAGGCTCATTTTCACATTTTCCTTCAGCTCTAACTTTCATTGGAAAACTTCAGATAGGAAGGCCCTAAATTATCTAGCCAAAATAGAAACTAATAGCATTGATGAAAATAAGAAATATAACATGTTAATCCATAAACAATAAAAAAATAGCTAGAATAGAGCACAAGGAATTATACAACTATTCTTTGCAGATTTTATCACTTAAGCCAGAGATCTAAAACTGCATATTTCTGTGTATTTTTTTTAATTCTTGTTCCTTTCATATATTGTTTTTCCTGCTAGAGAATAGAATTTCACAAGCCTTTAAAAATACCATATGACAGTAATCTAAGATTTTGCATATTTCTTGTTACATTTACCTTAGTCTCAAAAAAATATGTAAGAATAAATTAAATTGAGGAGAAAAATCGTCTCACTTGGTGCCAAGTAATCCATCTTGTAACTTGCCTTGATGAAAGTTGTGGTTTACCACCCAGAGATCATCCCAGAACCTTAGCACTAAGCATTGTTTCCAAATCAAAAGATAAGCATCGTCATGGTGGACTATGACTGCCTATCATACTTAAAAACAGAGTGCACAACTTATATTAAGTCAAATTACCTAAAGGCAATAGAAAACCTTAGTAAGGACATTCAATTTCACATAACTTGATTCTAGTTTATGATTAAAAACATACTTGATAATTTTTCATAGAATCACGCACTCTAAAGCCCCCAATGACTATGGTTTGTTTCACATTTCCCGTTAAATTAAAATAGATTTCATTTTGTTAAGGCTTGTACCACTTGAATTCCATGAGTTTCATAGTGATGAGCCTCAATCCAAGACTTAATCTGCATGAGAAAACTAACCAACCTTTTTCAGGGTGGAGGGAAATGTTATTAGGTAGGGAGGAGCTCTTATGGGATATCTTTTTGCGAATCATGCAAGGATGTCTCCAAAGTGAATTCCACCACTTGAGAAGCACTCATTTTATTCACATTGATGGTAGCTTTACACACCCATCCATATATGAGATAGATAACACCATTATAGGTAGAATTATAGGCTCTTGGCATTGCCTCGAGGTGTAAAGAAAGAAAGAGACACATAGAATCATATAATTTGGATGTAGAGAAAAGAGAGAAGCACAATTTGATTTTAGAGAAACAAGTGAAGGAAATGATACTCATTGTGTGCATTTGTGTCGCTTTTATTGCCATTTTTTCAGTAGAAATATGATGGGATTTCAACTTCGAAGGATAACTACCTTAAAGAATGTGGATCAAAATGCAACATCATAGTGGGTAGAAATACCTTTAAAGCATATACCCCCTCCTAGAAAGAACCAACTTAAAACAAAATATCATACAAATATCAAAACAATGAATCATGTGGAGATATATATACTCTAACATCCAGTCCGTTCACATTCTTTACAATTCCAGAGCTTCAAATATGTTGGAATGAGTTGTAATAATCTACCTTAATAGATATCCTTAACAGAGTTTCTTCAGAAACCATTGTTCCAAATAGTTACTTAGCTAAGTGACTAGGGGCCTAATGTTAACTTGGGCTCCTTTTCGTACTCACTTCCTCCTCTCCTTTGCTTGGATATGATCTACCTCTTGGCTCTACCTACTGAATCTAATCTACTGAAATTTCTTTCTTCTTATGGCTTAAATTTTCCTTAAACATGCCTTACCAAAAAAGGAAACTAGTTTGCATGCAGTGGGTTTTGCATGCAGTTTTATTTTGGTACAAGAGTTAACAGGACTTTGCATGAGTTTTTTATTGAAAACCGTGAAATGGAGGAGAAACCATAAGAAAATTTTTCAAAAGACCATTGTAAGAAACAAATCTTTTATGGAAACCAGTTTTTCACCAATAAAATCAGAATTAAAGGATAACTACCTTATAGACTGTGGATCAAAATGCAACATCACATTGGTGGAAATATCTTCAACGCATATACCCCTCCTAAAAAGGACAAATTTAAAACAAAATCACATACAAATATCAAAACAGTGAACCACATGGAGATATATGAAGGCTAATGTCTAAAACAATGAAACACATGGAGATATATAAAGGCTTAAACATCTAGTCCTTTCACAGTCATTACAGTTCCACAGCTTCAAATATGGTGGAATCAGTTGTACAAATCTACATGAATAATATTTACATAGATTTCCTTAACACAGTTTCTTTAGAAATGATTGTTCCAAATAATTAGGTAATTCATGAGTGAATAAAGAATACCAAATAAGCCTTTTATGAAATAATTCTCTATTTGGGAAACTAAATATATAAAGGGCACCTTTTACAAGGATGCTTTTCAAACACAATTTGGCACCATAACCTAAATTTAAATTTACTCCCCTAAGCATGACACTATTATTTCTAGAATTTGTTCCCATTATCATGGCCAAATAATACAATCAAGAATAAATATTGCTTCCATATCCATAGAGTCATGCTACCATGGAAGCACTGGAATATGGAAAAAAAATCAACCAACAATGGAGAACCCTCCTAAAAATTATTAATTAACTGGAAAAACAAAGGGATGATTCATGCCAATAATTTGAAAAATGAATGGATGATGTATCTTGATGTATAAAAAATTAATAAAAGACTACCTCAGTATAGTGAACTTGTACGACGTGCCACATGTCACAATTTCTACCTTCGTCTCTGAAAATGATACCCAATATGATGGGATTTTAACTTCAAAGGATAACTACCTTATAGAATGTGGATCAAAATGCAACATCACAGTGGGTAGAAATATATTTAATGCATATACCCCCTCCTGAAAAGAACAAGTTTAAAACAAAATCTCATACATATATCAAAACAATGAGCCATGTGGAGATATATATAGTCTAACATCTAGTCTTCACATTCTTTACAATTCGACAGCTTCAAATATATTGGAATGAGTTGTACAAATCTACCTTAATAGATATCCTTCACAGAGTTTCTTCAGAAACCATTGTTCGAAATAATTACTTAGCTAAGTGACTAGGTGCCTGAAGTTAACTTGGGCTCCTTGTCATACTCACTTCCTACTCTGCTTTGCTTGGATATGATCTACGTCTTGGCTCTATCTACTGAATTTTCTTTCCTCTTTAAGGCTTAAATTTTTCTCAAAACATGCCTTACCGAAAAAGGAAACTAGTTTGAATGCAGTGGGTTTTGGGTGCAATTTGATTTTGGAACAATAATTAATAGGACTTTGCATGAGTTTTGGATTGAAAACCATGAAATGGAGGAGAAACCATGAAGAAAAATTTGCATAGAACCATTGTAAGAAACAAATCTTTTATGATAAACCAGTTTTTCACCAGTAAAATGAGAATTAAAGGATAACTACCTTATAGACTGTGGATCAAAATGCAACATCACATTGGTGGAAATATCTTCAACACATATACCCCTCCTGAAAACAAAAGTTTAAAAAACAAATTGCATATAAATATCAAAATAATGAACCACATGGAGATATATAAAGGCTAACGTCTAAAACAATGAACCACAAGGAGATATATAAAGGCTAATGTCTAGTCCTTTCACATTCATTACAATTCCACAGCTTCAAATATGGTGGAATCAGTTGTACAAATCTACATGAATAATATTTACATAGATGTCCTTAACACAGTTTCTTTAGGAAATGATTGTTCCAAATAATTAGGTAATTCATGAATGAATAAAGAATACCAAATAAGCATTTTATGAAATAATTCTCTATTTGGGAAACTAAATATATAGATGGCACCTTTTTACAAGGATGCTTTTCGAACACAATTTGGCACCATAACCCAAATTTAAATTTACTCCCCTAAGTAAGACACCATTATTTCTGGAATTTGTTCCCATTATCATCGCTGAATAATACAATCAAGAATAAATATTGCTTCCATATCCATAGATTCATGTTACCATGGAAGCACTAGAATATGGCAAAAATATCAACCAACAATGGAGAACCCTCTTGAGAATTATTAATTAACTGGCAAAACAAGGGGATGGTTCATGCCAATAATTTGAGAAATGAATGGACAATGTATATTGATATAGAAAAAATGAATAATAGACTAGCTCAGTAGAGAGAAATTGTACGACGTGCCACATGTCACGGTTTCTACCTTCATCTCCAAAAATGATACCCAACAAACTACAATCTATCCTCTTTCTATCACTTCTTACAAAATTGGAATCTGGTGGTGAAAGAGAAAGTTATGATGATTTTCCCAAGCTGACATGTTTGAGATCGAATTCAGGAGCCTCCAAACACCCTAACTTCCTCAGTTTGTACGTTTGAAACTATAGTGAGACAAGATTTGAAATTCAGTAATGACGTTTATCACGGTTTTGGCTCAAATGGGTTTTAGTTTTAGCTTCTAGAGCTTCTTAGAAAAAAATGTATAGCGAAAACTCCATGATGACCTGTTTGAAGCAGAGAAACCCTAGAATCTAAAGCTCTCTTACCAATTGTTATGCAACAAGCTCACAAAAATAGAAGAAAGAGATAGATCAACGACTTTAAAAGTAGTCTCTTTGAGGGGGAAACATCATTTACATTACATAAAATGAGCATGTTAATCTAGTTCGTCATTGATGTTAATATAGCAGTGTTTGTGATGGAAAATTCTTTGATACATGATTGCCCATTGATTCCCATTGATCATAATGCTCATAGTGATGAAAGTTTGATATATAATGATATGATGAGATGGAGGACCTAAGTGGATTGAACAGCAAGAGGTCAATTGAACAACAATTGAACAACAAATGATGCAGGAGGTCAATTGAACAATAATTAAATAGCAATTGAACAACAATTGAATAGCTAATGATGCAGTAGATCTAGTAAAGCAACATGAGCAAGAATCCAAAGAACAAGAGGAAGATTTCATCAGAAGCCATCAAGGAAGCATGTTATCACATATGCCCAAGGGTAAGTTTTATCAGAAGAACAAAGAGCAACAACCATATGAGAGGAGAAAAGAAGAAAACATCAAAGGAGCCATAACGAAAGTATCGCATGTAATATATGCCCAAGAAGAACTGATATGAAGAAAATAGCAGAAGAGCATGAACAGAGTTATCGGAGGTCACAGGAAGATAACCCACAGGAGCAACAACTATCGGAAGAGTGGAGGAGCATAAGAGTGAATAGAGGTCACAGGAGAAACAATTATCGGAAGAGCGGAGGTTAGGAGTGTATGGATGTTTTGATCATGGCTGAAGGCCCACGCTAAATCCTAGCCGTCGATCTCATTTTCAAACACTTACGTCATAGTCAACGGTGGGGGTTAGGCTTGTTTTTAAACCGTGTGCCAGTCGAATACCCGCAGGCCGCAGATTTTATGACCTCATATATCCAATGGATATCAGGTCATCAAGTGATCGGACGTTAATCTCAAAACAAGCCCGAACTTTTATAGATCAAGGATTTATAATCGTTATCGGCTCTATCACGGCAGTTAAGCATCATGAAATTTCCCCAGCCGATATCGTTGTGAACCATTGGATCCAGCGCGCCTTGATCAAAATATGGAAGATCAGCGATTGGTTTTGTTGATCGGGGAATCAACAACCGTTGGATTAATGATGAGATCAATGGTGGAGAATTAATCCAATAATACTTGCGACTGAGTGGACCGGAGAAGTTTATAGACACAGGTTTATTTTATTTGGGGTCCGGTCTTCTACATTCAGGTGGGACCAACATTTGTTTGCTAGATTAAAGGAATAACTCTTTTTTTTCACGAAGTTGCAATCATGATTAAAGGTGATGACGTGGCATGTGGGACCTCCATATGGGTAACGTATCTCGGGAATCTATCACAGGTAAGAGGTAATAGTTCACAACTCGTGAATTTGAAGGAACAGAGGAAGTTGGAAGGTCAAGTGAACAAAAGAAGAAGTCGAAAGGTTGAGAAGCCAAAGGTTTGGCAGATGATGAAGATACAAAAGAAGCCGAAGATCAAGTGAGAGAGATGTAAGAAGAGGGATGTTGAGCAATTTATTGGGCTTAAATTGCTACATTAAATTATCGACCAGGGAAACTCGTGAGCTTGTGATGGTGCCAGCAAATATATATGCAGGAGTAGGCAAATAACTAAATTATTTTATGTTTCAATATAATATGCAAGGGAAGAGGCTCCTAACTAAGGAGGTCCTGGTTGTCCTTCCCTACAGTATCATAAAGAAATCATTAGTTACATAAAACTAAAACCTTGAAATGAAAACAAGAGAATGAACTTAGTTATTGTTTAGATTCAAGTAGAGAGAGAGACTAACTTAGTCTCTTGATTGTCCTCTCATGTACTAATCCAAACTAAACTAGGATTCATTCATAAGCATAAGAAATGAAATAACTTTGAAACATAAACACAAAAGAATGAATTTCAATTACCATATAAATCATTGGAGAGAGAGCCTAACTTAGACTCTTGGTATCTCCTCATATGATACTTGAAACATAAAAGAAAAAGAATGAATTCCAATTATCATACAAATCAAATGGAGAGAGAGTCTAACTTAGACTCTTGTTTATCCTCTCATAAGTTGATAAGATTCGAATTTAAAACTCATTCATCAATCATAAACAAATCAAATCCTTAAACATATAAGAAATTAAATGAAATAAGATCTAATATGAAATAACATGTTTCTCTCATCCTTTTAGAGTGAGCTCAATTCTCCTAAGAACAAGACAAATTATTCCATATACTACATTAAGCAAACTTATATCTAAAAACTACATAATGGAAATATATGTAAAACTTATATCTATAACTACATAATAGAAATATATGCAAAATGAAGCTTTATTCTATTCCATCATCAATTGGATACAATGCTCTAAGAGTCCTCCCCTTTGGAATGGAGGAGGTACTCCTATTTATACAAAAACTTATGATAACAACCTCATAAATGTAGACCCACTATTCTCTCCTTTGACCCACATATTTCTCAACCAATGATGACACATAACCCTATCCTCCATGATCTCCTCCATGAGGTCCATGATCTTCTCCATGAAGCTTATCTTATCAAATTCGAATTTGATCATTCAAGGCCACATAAAGATGCCCTGGAAGCTTCCTTTGTGCCTACACATGTCAACAAACTCATGCTAATTGTTAGGTATACGTTTAAGCATATTATTTTCTAAGTTTTAGCCATAAATTCACTTAGAAATGTTAAGAATTAATAAACTTTGGAAAAGTATTGTTAGAACCCAATAATAAGGTAAATGTAATGATATGGAGGTGGAATGGAGGTGACATGAAGGTAAAATGTGAAAATATTGGTGAATAATGGAGTGAAAATAGGGACTATTTTGAGGCCCAACATCTCCCCCAAACTCAAGATATTACATGTCCTCATGCAATCAATGGTATTACATGTCCTCATGCAATCTATTACATTACGTTTTGGTACTTGAGCTTTGGCTCGAACTCTGCATGATATCATTTACTTAACTTTTGCAAAGCATTTTTGATGAATTACAACTTGGTTGGTTCTTGTGTTTCAACCATATTTTGTTTGTTGCATTCAATGTATGACCTTTGCATAATGATAATGTGCTTTTTATTGCAGAGTATTTTTGTTGGAATGCATCATGGTTGGTTCTTGTGTAACAACCATGATTCTGTTAGCATCCAATTAACTTTTAAATACTTTTGACAAAGCTATTTGTATGCTCATGTAATAGTGAATATAGCTTGAAGGTAAGTGGGGTTAAGAATGTGATATATGAATGTGGATGTTATATGAATGTGGATGTATCCTTCCCCTTAAACGGATGATTTGGGAAATTATGTGAAATGGGGAAAGCAAGGAAAAAGGAAGTGAAGTTTTTCCAAAAATTATTATTCTAACTTTTCAAGGAATTTAATGGTTAAAAGTTAGAAAATATCATACCTTAACTTACCCTTCCAAAATGGATGAGAGCTGTGCACGTGTGGCTGCAAGAACTTTTGTTCATGGTCTTCTTTACTTGGTTGGAAAAATCATGCATGAATCATGCATGTGCAGCTGCCACAATTCTGCTCTAAATCTGCTTCTTCAAGCTGTGGATGAAAGATGAATCTGTGTTATTGTATCAGCTGTTGGATCCTCTGCTACTAGATGAAAAATCTGAGGAGTCTGCTGATCATGGCTGAAAGTTGCATCTGCTACTGGATGATGAATCTGATGAGTCTTGCTGAATATGGTTGAAAACATATAAGGCTTGGAAGGTATACAAAATATAGAAGTTACATTTTCCTCCCAGCCTTATTTATTCACTTGTCCTCAAGTGAAATACAATGTATACAATGAATGGAAATACAATGAATGGAAATTGGCTTCATCTGCTACAAAATATGGGTCTTCAAGTCTTCAACGCTCGATGGCACAAATCTTACTATGTGATTAAATGTGTCGATGTCGAACATAGCAAGAAGTTGTTGACTTAGTGGCCGTTAATGAATGCCCCTAGCCAACACAAGAGCTCCCACCATTGATTCCAATGGGAGTCAGGATGCCTAACACATCTTTGTAGGTACGAATAAATTTGTCGTAGTCGAGTCACCTACAAGATCCAATGAACAAGGGATATTAATGTACTCCCATTGTTCATTGGCAAGAGTACTTGCCATTAAGGCATGCAAGCCTCTAGGTGTTTTTTCAATGATACATAAACTCTAGGACTTTGACTCAAGCAGAGTTTTATTGGCGGAAATGAAGGGGAATGATAACGACAAAGAAAATGGATGGATGTAAGGAAAATTCATGGTGGATGAATAAGAACCCTTGCTGTGAAAAATGGATATGGAAATGTCATGCTTTATGGATGTACAATTGGTGGGATTCAAAATCTTTTTAGAAAGGGAGGTGGAAGGTAGTGGTTGTGGAGATGGATTTGTCTTGAGAATTTTTTCATGAATTAGTCTTTGGAAGACCAATTGTGCACATAATGTAATCTCCTGAATGATCACTTTGATTATCCTGTAACCTGTAAAAAAACTTGGTACAAAGAAAACATAAGTGTGCTCAAAAAGAATTGCGCATATCCTTCATGATTCTTACGCAAAAATTTCGTACCAAATAAAAAGATCAAAGAAAATCAAAGCGTTGAATGTAACTCAATTCATGATATCAATTTCAATCCATTCTTCAAAATAACCATGTAAAATACTACTCCCTGTCAGATAACTCATGAATGTGCTGCGTAATTCTGTTCTGTAAAGCATACAAGAATCATGTGATGAGTTTATGCCATCTTGATGCTATCGAGAATTGAATCCTCCAATTGATTTTTTAAAATTTATTTCCAAGTATCGTATTTTTCGAATCTGTGTGAATTTTGTGAAAAAAAATTTAGATTTTTTTTTTTTTTTTTTTTTTGAAATGAAAACATAATTTTTTTAGATGTTTCATTAACCAATAAATTAAAAACATAGATTTTTAATTTATTATTAAAGTGAAATTTTTTTTTATATTTTTTTATTTGTAAATGAAAAACAACAAAATTTTATTTGTTAAAACCTAATAAAAAAACTATCACTAAAATGAAGTTAGTTTTTTTTTTTTTTTTAATTAAAAATAAAAAAAAATTAAAATAAAAAATTTTAAATAAAAAGAAAAATTATTTTGTGTGGTTTTGATTTGTTTTTTTTTTTTTATTATCAAAAATATTACACAAAATATTTTTTATTTTTATTTAAATAAAAAAACAACACTACAAAATTATTATTTTTTTGATTTTTATTCAAATATCAAATTAAAAATGACACACAAATTTTTTTGTTTTTTTCTTTTTTAAATAACAATATCAAATTAAAAATGACACACAATTTAAAAAAAAAAAAAAAAAACAAATTAAAACATTGTGTTTAATTTATTATTTATATGGATTTTTTTGAATATTTTTTTTTTTAAATAATAAAGAAAAAAAAACTAATTAAAAAAACTGTAAGCCAAACCATAGAACTGCTGTGCGCCCGCAAGAATGATGGAAATGATTGTCTTCACCAGCGGGTAATTCTTCACCTTGTAATTCTTCATCGTGGCTATGGTTGCATGGCTAGAACACAAAACTGCAATCATACACCCTAGGGAGATGTGGCAGGGACAAATGTCGCATTTTGGAAATGCAATCTGAAGAAGGACAAACTCAGAGAACTCGCAAAGTCGCATGGTAGGTAGGTCGTACCTGTAGGTCGCATCAATGAGGTTCTCCATTGCAATTATGCAACTTGTAGGTGGTCTTAATCTCATAGGGATGGTTTCACTTTGGTCAATAAGGAAGGTCACATTTTAGTACGACCGTTCCCTTGGTGACTTGCAACCTCCAACCAACTGAAGTTTTGGCCTACACTACATATTGTGGTTTGATGTATCATGAGAGTATTGGTAGTGGGTTACCATACATGAGCCTCCTCTTGTAAAAAACTAAGTCAAAACAGAAAAATATTGAGGCTATGTGACAACTCCCATAAACATAAAATATGTCAGTGACACAACGATATGCATTTCATTGCGGGATTTAAAATATCTCCTGAGAAACTATTGATCAAGAAATTTCTCACTGTAACTCCCATCCCCCTTCAATTGGTGTGATAAACTTCTCCATTTGAACTGCAGTCACCTTGTTTTCCAAGACAAACTCTTTCCATTGTAGCGATAATGCTTAATATGCATGTACTCTTAGATAACCCTGACAGGCTTAATACGTGGAATATCCATGGTACCATGCATGAAGATGTCCCCAACAAGAGTCCACGCATAGATGTCACCGGGTAATTCAACATAGATGTCCCCAACATAGATGTGCCCATCATCTTGATAAGCCTGTCCAAGTGCCAGATAAGATTCTCCTAACAATAGAACAAGTTGCCAAAGTTTTCGATCCATTCTATATCCTACTAACCACTCTCGTATGTCACACACTTCAATACAGTCAATATCACCACAGATAGAGACAGGAATTTGATGAGCATGACGAGATTTTCCCATTGTTTTATTGCCATCTTCCATCTTCAATTCAGTGTCTTGAAGTTGGCGCTTCAACTGAATATCAGTATTATTTTCATCTGAAGATGATGGCACTACACCAGCGTAAGACGATTAATCTTGTCAAGGCAGAGCTCAGTAGCGGAAGTAGAGGTCATTGTTATTTGAGAACGGTCCTCACGAACGGTTTTCATCATAAGCATAGAACAAACCAGCAGTAGCATCACTGCAAAGTCCAAGAATTCCACCAGAAATCGAGTTAAAATCATGGTCAAACTGCAATTCTTCTCTGACTTTTTGATTCACTCTATTTACAACCTGAACCTTGTTATCACAGAGCAGCAAAAAGTTGAACTCTGTTAGCACAAGTGATTGCGGCTTTGTTAGTTCTTGATACATTTAAGTAATCAACCTCTTTCTCCAACAAATTCACGCTCATAGTAGCCATTTGAACGCATCCATCTGCATCTGTCCATGGCAGGTCATCACCCGATCCGAAGAACGATCCAATGCCTCCATAATGCTGTTGATATTTTTTAGCCGTGATGCCTTCTCGAGTGGATCCAAATTATGTCAATGGCAACCAAAAGGATGACAAATGGAAGTAAGTTGAAGGCTAAGAGATTGCATGAGAAATTGGTGCGATCTACCCCAAATTTTTGTGAACTGAATCCTAAACTGGCGCGATCTTCTCCTGAACTGGCGCGATCTTCTCCACGAATCTTCAACAATAAACTCGTCGATACCCCAATCTTCGTAACTTCCATCAGGCAAATATCGGCGAATCGTAAAAGGAATCTTCCTCGCTCTGAGTTCTTTTATTGTAATCCCAGTGGATCAATGTCGCCTTCAAGTTCAACCATGACAGGCGCATTCTTGTTGATCTGGGGCAGGGTGGACTGCAACCTCTTGGGTGCTATTATACTTGAGAACTAATTGGTCACCCCCTGGCGCAAAGCGCTGCGTCAAATTAAAAATCTCCTGGCCTAGTAAGTAGCCTTCTACCTCAATGCTTACGTCCTTAGCATCGCAATATTCACATCGGTTTTCCACAATAATTAGATAGTAATATGAATTTTCAGCGCTGATGCTGCTACTGAGGCAGCGGTTGCCATCAATCTGCATGAGAACCGTTATCACGTCTTTCCCCTTAACAGCATCGGTAGTTGCAGTAGTTTCAGTATCGAATGAAGTCAATACCCTTGATGGATAAAATGCGTGCACCATTGAAATACCAGTGATAAGCAGAAACAATATTACAAGTGGAGATTTTACGAATTCCATCTCTGCAGGTTGTGCTGGGCCTTGGCCATACAGTGCCACCTTCGCTCTCCCCATCTGCGAATGCTGTCAACAATGTCTCCTCCCATATTGTCGACCTCTAAAATGTGGTGATCGAATCCTGAGGTGTGGATTTGACACCACAAATTTTTGGAGCTTCGACAGCATACGATCAAGATGGCCCTCACAACGACCACGACCGTCGTAGTGCCATTGCCGGCAACGATGTCTTGGGACTTGGAAAGCTCCACCAGCATCTTTGCAGCAGGTTTGATGCCGTGGAGGACCCCTTTTAGGTTCACCCCCATTACGGCGTTAACCTTGTCCATGTTCAGCTCCAGGATGCTTCCAGTGGGGCCCAGGATGCCTGCATTGTTGAACATTATGTCAAGGCGGCCGTATGCGTTGAGTGCCTCGTCCACTGCTGCTGCCACGTCATCTTCTTTGGAGACATTACAGTGAATGTAAATGGTAGAGGGAATGGTTTCTTGGCACAGTTTTGTTCCCAAATCGTCCAAGATGTCTGCCACAATCACCTTTTCTCCGTTCTCTGCAAATATTCTTGCAGTGGCTGCCCCGATTCCTCTTGCTCCGCCTGTTATTATGGCCACTTTTCCTTTCAACCTGCATATAGCATCAATTTCCAAATGGTGTCTTTCATCAATGCCCCAATGCCATGATGAACAATAAAGTGCAAAACCATATCGGAATTACCCAATTTGCTTGAGCTTCGGTCCATTCTCTCTCATGAAGTTTAACTTCGGGTAAACTTATAACTAAGTCATTATTTAAAAGAAGTATAATATATGCAAAATCATGGTTAAATGTATGTGAATTAGAAGTTATGAATGTATTGTATGTAAAATCAAAGAGGACAAGCTACGACAATATATATATATATATATATATATATATATATATATATATATATATATATATATTAAATCTAAAAGTAAAAAATTTTATTAAGTCAAAACAAACATGGAATTAATTCTATCAAAAATGGTTAGTTGTTAAGATTTTTGTTTTTTTTTTTTTTTTAATGTTGTTTGTATTTTTTAAATAGTTAAAAAACACAAAAACAATGATGATTTTTGTTTATATATGATAATAATATGTGTACATCTCATACATATATTATTATTATTTTTATTTTGTGGAATTTTTTTGTTTTTTTTTTCTAGATCTAAAATTAAAAACTAATAATTTTTTTATTGGTTAAAAGTCTAAAATTAAAAATACTAAATGTTTTATTTTTTATTTTTTAAATCTAAAATTAAAAAAAAAACTATATTTCATCTAAAAATTTAAAGATGTTTTTGTTTTTTTATTCACAAAATTGTCTTTTTGCAAATTAGTTCTCCAGCAAGAGTATGTTTATTTGAACAAAATCAATAGACTTTCTGATCTTCCTGATCGCACAAAGCGCAGGAAGAGAGCATACTCATCGCTTGATTCGTTTTTATTCATGCAGGGGGGGTGTTTTTGAAACAACGAAATTTAAAACTAGCTAAATATCAGAAAACTCAAACTTAACTCCTTTGTGAAAATCCTGCTGTCACCAAGTCTCACAAGTTATTTTGTCTAAAGAAAAATAAATATCGAATTAAATTCTAATGCCTAATCCCTTAGCACCATTCCCCGACAACGGCGCCAAAATGTTGAGCAATTTATTGGGCTTAAATTGCTACATTAAATTATCGACCAGGGAAACTCGTGAGCTTGTGATGGTGCCAGCAAATATATATGCAGGAGTAGGCAACTAACTAAATTATTTTATGATTCAATATAATATGCAAGGGAAGAGGCTCCTAACTAAGGAGGTCCTGGTTGTCCTTCCCTACAGTATCATAAAGAAATCATTAGTTACATAAAACTAAAACCTTGAAATGAAAACAAGAGAATGAACTTAGTTATTGTTTAGATTCAAGTAGAGAGAGAGACTAACTTAGTCTCTTGATTGTCCTCTCATGTACTAATCCAAACTAAACTAGGATTCATTCATAAGCATAAGAAATGAAATAACTTTGAAACATAAACACAAAAGAATGAATTTCAATTACCATATAAATCATTGGAGAGAGAGCCTAACTTAGACTCTTGGTATCTCCTCATATGATACTTGAAACATAAAAGAAAAAGAATGAATTCCAATTATCATACAAATCAAATGGAGAGAGAGTCTAACTTAGACTCTTGGTTATCCTCTCATAAGTTGATAAGATTCTAATTTAAAACTCATTCATCAATCATAAACAAATCAAATCCTTAAACATATAAGAAATTAAATGAAACAAGATCTAATATGAAATAACATGTTTCTCTCATCCTTTTAGAGTGAGCTCAATTCTCCTAAGAACAAGACAAATTATTGCATATACTACATTAAGCAAACTTATATCTAAAAACTACATAATGGAAATATATGTAAAACTTATATCTATAACTACATAATAGAAATATATGCAAAATGAAGCTTTATTCTATTCCATCATCAATTGGATACAATGCTCTAAGAGTCCTCCCCTTTGGAATGGAGGAGGTACTCCTATTTATACAAAAACTTATGATAACAACCTCATAAATGTAGACCCACTATTCTCTCCTTTGACCCACATATTTCTCAACCAATGATGACACATAACCCTATCCTCCATGATCTCTTCCATGAGGTCCATGATCTTATCCATGAAGCTTATCTTATCAAATTCGAATTTGATCATTCAAGGCCACATAAAGATGCCCTGGAAGCTTCCTTTGTGCCTACACATGTCAACAAACTCATGCTAATTGTTAGGTATAAGTTTAAGCATATTATTTTCTAAGTTTTAGCCATAAATTCACTTAGAAATGTTAAGAATTAATAAACTTTGGAAAAGTATTGTTAGAACCCAATAATGAGGTAAATGTAATGATATGGAGGTGGAATGGAGGTGACATGAAGGTAAAATGTGAAAATATTGGTGAATAATGGAGTGAAAATAGGGACTATTTTGAGGCCCAACAAGGGACAGAAGTAAGCTGTAGGTCAAGCAGGATAGAAGGAAGATGAAGATCCAGAATGATAGAAGGAAGTTGAAGGTCCAGCAAGACAAAAGGAAGCCGAAGGTCCAGTAGGATAGAAGGAAGCCGAAGGATCAGGAAATTCTGTTGATTGGGTTAATCTTTGAAAGGCTTAGACTTGTGATGAATAAATCAAGTACATAACGCAACCTGAAGAACAATTTTGTGAAGGGGAAAAATAAAGTTTCATCTGACATCGTTTGAAGGGAGCAGTAACCAGCACCAACATTGAAGCATTTGTGAGTCTGGTTCTAGGAAGTAAGATCGCAATAGCAATAATAGTGAGAAGCAGTCACGCTTGAAACAGTTACCACAACAGTAAAGAATAGAGGCTTGAAAACAAAGAATTCTTTTTCTGCATACATTGAGGCTTAGCACAGATATCTTGTTGGAAAGCTTCAACAAATCTTGGAAACATTATTGGAGATCATGATGCCTATTTGAAATCCTCATGAGGTAACATTGCAAACTCTGTTAGGGCAATATGAAGAGTTGTGAAGACTCCTTCATATGAAGACAGGCTATCATTGATGTAGCGGTGAAGGTGTAGATAGACAGAATTCAGTGAAGAAGATGTTGGGAGTAGAGAATTACTATCAAACATATCTAGACAAAATATAACAGTGGGTTGGAGCCCAGAGGGTTGGTGCCCTGATGGTTGGAGCCTCAAACAAACAAGGTTGGTGCCTTGAAAAGATAGGGTTGGAGCTCTTGGGGTTGGTGCCTCAGAATTGGAAGGATTGGTGTCCTTGGAGTTGGTGCTCCTAAACACAAGGTTGGTGCCTTGAGAAGATAGGGTTGGTACCTTAGAGGTTGGAGTCTCACAAAAGACCAAGTTGGTGCTTGGAAACATATTGGAGCCTTATATATATTGTACCAGATTTATTGTAAAGATTATATTAATAAAATCATTTATTCCTATTGTTCATTTTCTGTTCTAAATATAAATGATTTAAATAGTAAAAATAACAAATGAAAAGGAGTACTGGTTCACCCCCCCCTCCCCACCCCTCTCGTATTTCCAACAAAAAAATTCTTGTACGATACAAATGGCAAGACCTCCTTTCTATATATAGGAGTCTAAGGGGTCGCAATATAATGAGAGCCAACATAACAATGATAATGTAAGGGCACAAAAATAACAATAGTGGGCTTCTATGGGGCACAATAACAACAATATGGGGACAACATGGGCAAAACAATAACAATAAGGGGTACAATGACAATAATAATAAGGGAATACACTAGTATTATAGGGACCTAACAAAGCCCATATCTTTATTAGGATCTTCATTCTGACAAAGCCTTGTATTTAATGGTGTTTTGATATCTTGAATATACGAAGTAAAAAGGGGAGAGGAGAAAATTTTAAAATGCACATGTTAACTTCAGTTATATTTCAAATCGCTTAAACAAGGAACAACCTCTCTTGTTCTCAGTAAGTCACGATGCCTCTTACACCCGTACTATAAATATTCAATAAATGCTTCAAGCATACCTTTAAGGAAATAAAATAAAGGTTGAAGAAGAGAGAGGCTTCCTCCACAACGAGGTGATGCAAACAACTTTATTGCTGTATCAAACAAGTCTTCTTGCAACGAAGTGATGCTTGCATCTCCTTGAGGTGACTCTGTTGGATTACTGAATAGGCTTGCTCACATCAGAGTACCACAAGGGAACGTGTTTAACTCATATTATGAAAAGCTTGGTATACTTGTCATCCTTCTCCCCTAACAAAACACTTGAGGTGTGGCTAGACTTATGTTGATGTGTTTCAAGCTAAGAAAAAAATAGAAGAGGCTATTCATTTAATCGAGATAAGTGATGTTTAAGAAACCAAAATTGCTTCTTTCATTAACTGCAATATAAGAGAGTACATGATAGAGTATAAAAGGCTTTAACTGTGTTCATCAAATACTAAAAGAGTACATTTTGATAGAATGCAACTCACGAGAATGGACATAAGTAGATAAGAGGATAGTCCTAACCTTTCTCACCCACTTCATTGTCGACCTATTCCTTGTGCTATATTTTTCCTTTTATCCTTTGCTCTACATTCCCAATGCTAGTTCTGCTCAGTTGAATCCACGCTCAGATGGCTTATATTTCCCTTGATTGGTTTCTTTTGTATTCATCCACCACCTTGCCACAGTTCCCTGTTCACTCCCGGTTCCTTTCCCTTTCCTTTGGTTATTAGCTCCGCAACCTGAACCATTATCCCTGCCACCTATTCTTGACCTTTCTTCCCTCCAAACTCCAAAATTCAAAATGAAGTTCCCAAGAGATCTCGACCATCTATCTCAACTGGTTCTTCTTCTTTCGTTGTTGCTGATTCTGCCTCTAGTTGTGTTGGTCTTGAGTCATACGAGGCTACTTCCGCTACAATTTTTCCTTCTTTTACAAATGAAGGCCCCAACTCAGGTACTGCGACATTAGTTTGCTCATGGAAGTGGTTATAATCTTCCAATGTCATCTCCCATATGAATGTGAGGTTTTCTACCTTTTGGAGAAATTCAGGCGTTGATATGCAGTTCGGTTGATCGGGGTGGGTGTTCTGCAAGGTGCTCCACTGTTCTTCGACCTCATCACATACCTCCCATAGAGTAATCACATGCTTACTGACTGGTGGCCTAATATCAAGAATTTTCTTTTTTGTCTTGTCTGGCTCCTCCTCAATTTGTTGTACCCTAGCCTCGAGGGAGTTGATCTCGTCATCGATTTTCTTTACCTGGCCTTTGTCCCTGTAGGTCTTGTTGTTGGTGATGCATTATTGGAGTTGTTGGCAGAGTGGATATAGTGGCTAGTTTTTCATGGCCAACCTACCTGACCAATCATTGAATTGCTCCCTTAGAACATAACCATCCACCAGGGCAACAGTCAATGAAGCTTTTAGCGCAGTGGCCATGTGGAGTTTCTGCTCGATCTATGTGATGTAGCTTGTAGCTAGATTGGGCAGTGCTAGTATTACCATATCTAAACTCTTCTTCAGCTCCTTGTTGGTGACCACAAGTTCCATACATGTTGTTTGAATATGGTCGCATCAGCGGACCAATGTGCAGGCTAAAAATTCCTCGGGCACTTCAATAACTAAATCAGCTATAGTTGGCTAGAGTGCTTGTAGCTTTGATGTCACCTACACAACCTATGATTACAGTTTTTTATTGGTATGTCATAGTTGATCTGCTCTGCTGTGATAGTCATAAGTTGGTGCTTCCAGTGCTCGTGCTCAGTGACCAGGTCATTATCAATCTTTTCAGCCATCTGATTTGCATGTTGGATAATTCGAACAACTATGAAAATGACTAGTGCTAAAGGTTCTTGGGTTGGATTGTTTATGGGTCTGAGATGTTGCTTTGCAAGGGTTAGATGCTAGCAATAGATTTTTCTGAGAGGCCTTGGGGGGAAGTTGCAAGTTGTGTGGTTTCAAGAAACTAAGGAGCGGGAGGGATAATGATTGGCTCTAGAACAATGAGAAAATTTATTGGAAATGAGGCTTCAAACAATTCAATCAGGGACACCTTTTCTTGCTGAGGGGTTTTCTTCTCGTGCATGTGGTAGACCCTATTTAGTGTGAGATCCGCGGGATCAATTCTTATGGTGAAAGAAGATGGTGAGCAATTTAATGGTTAAAGTTTTGAGTTGTGGAAACTCAAGATGGAGGATCTGCTAGTGGATAAAGATCATGTTCACGGTAGATTTGGGTACTAAACCAACAACAATGTCAAATGAGGACATGGCGAAGCTAGATCGGAAAGAAAAGAGCACAATACAATTATGTGTCTCGGATTCGGTATTGTTGAGTTTATCAGGGGAAGCTTCGGCGAGGCTTTGTGGGACAAGTTAGGGACATTGTACCAATCTAAGCCTCTCGTGAATAAACTGTTCCTACAGAAAATGTTGTATAACCTAAGGATGAAAGATGGAGACTCATTGGCAGAGCATATGAATGCCTTTAATATTGTGGTAAGCAAGCTACTAGAAAATTGATATTAAAACTTAAGATGAACACAAGTTCCATGCATGTTGTCTAAATACGATCGCATCAGCCGACCAATGTGCAGGCCAAATTCCTCAGGCACTTCAATAACTAAATCAGCCACATTTAGCTAGAGTGTTTGTAGCTTTCATGTCACCTGATCGACCTGTGATTAAAGGTTTTGATTGGTATGTCAGAGTTGATCTCGCTCTGCCGTGATAGTCACAAGCTAGTGCTTTTGGTGCTCGTGCTCAATGACCATGTCATTATGGATCTATTTAGCCCTCTCAGTTGCATGCTGGATAAATTTGAACAAATGTGAAAATGACTAGAGCTAAAGATTCTCGGGTTGCATTGTTGATGGGTCTGAGATGTTGCTTTGTAAGGGTTAGCCACTAGCAATATATTTTTCTAAGTGGCCTTGGGGGGAAATTGCAGGCTGCGTGGTTTCAAGAAACTGAGTGAGAGGGATAATGATTGGCTCTGGAACAATGAGCAAATTTATTGGAAATGAGGCTTCAAACAATTCGATCGGGGACAACTTTTCTTGCTGAGGGGTTTTCTTCTCATGCATGTGGTAGACCCTATTCAGTGGGAGATCCGCGGGATCAATTCTTATGGTGAAAGAAGATAGTGAACAGGGTAAAAATAGAGACCAGGATCCGTTGTTGAAACTCAAGATGGAGGATCTGCTAGTGGATAAAGATCACTGATCGCGATAGATCTGGGTACTAAACCAACAAAAATGTCAGTTGAAGACTTGGCTAAGTTGGATCGGAAAGCAAAGAGCACAATACAATTGTGTGTCTCAAATTCTATATTGTTGAATTTATCAGGGGACAAGTTAGGGACATTGTACCAATCTAAGTCTCTGGTGAATAAATTGTTCCTACAGAAAATGTTGTATAACCTGAGGATGAAAGATGGAGACTCGTTGACAGAGCATATGAATGCCTTTAATATTGTGGTAAGAAAGTTACTATCTGTTGATATTAAAATTTCAGATGAAGATAGGTGCATCAGTTTGTTGTGTTCTCTACCAAATTCATGGGCAGTTTGGTTGTTGTAATATGTATGAATGCAACTGCGTTGTGATATGATGAAATAGTCTCATCCCTGTTGTTAGAGGAGATGAGACGGAAAAATATGGACGACCAGAATGGTGATGCCTTGTTTGTACGAGGATGGTCCCAGAACATAAACAAAAATAAGTTGTTGAGTGGGAGATTTAAATCTAGAAGGAGATCTTAATCTCCAGGAAAACCTGTAAAGGAGTGCTAGAAATGCAGAAAGGAAGGGTACTTCAAAAGGGACTGTCAATCTAAAGTTCCTGAGAAAGGAAAGGGATCTGATGATGCTCCTTTTGTAGATGTGAAAAACCACCTCAGATGAAGGTGGGGATGTGTACTTGGATTCTTCTTCAAGTACACATGTAGATCATGAGTCATGGTTGATTGACTCAGGTGCTTCCTTTCACTCTAATCCCCGTAGAGAGTGGTTATGCGAGTATGAGAAATATGATGGTGATGATGTCCTCTTAGGGGATGAAAGGAAAGCAAGAATTGTTGGTCGCAGAAAAGTCAAGTTGAAGTTGCAAGGTAGAATGATTAGAACACTTTCAGCTGCTCTGCATATTTGTGCATTGGTCAGAAATCTAATTTATGTAAGCAAGATGGATGTTGTAGGTGTAAAAAGAGTGTTCGAGAAATATACCTACAAGATGGTTCGAGGAGCACTGGTATTGATGTAGGGAGATCAGACTGGAACTTTGTACAAGATTCAAGGTAGCACTATTATCAATGGGTGCAATAGTTCTGTGGTTCCTGAAAGTGGAGCAGAAAATCTAGGGGTCTCTGGAGAGAATACCATGCTATGGCATCAAAGGCTTGGAAATATTGGAGAGAAGGGCCTTCAAATAATTCATGGTAAAGGTATGGTAGAATGTATGTCTAATAGCTCTTTGGATTTTCATTTCTGCGAAAATTTTGTATATGGGAAGCAGAATCGGTCCACAAAAACATGGTATTTGCAGGGTCCACACAAACATTGTCTTTGCAAATGATGTGTAACAAAAATGTGCCAAACAGTACTGTAAAGATACACTTCTTCATGTTTAGGGAGATTTGTAGTTTTCTGCATTGATCGAACATTGCTCTAAGTAAGCTAGAATGCTTCTTCAATAGATTGTAAACTATACAACCGTCCATGTATACCTCTAAGAACCGGTGAGTGTAGTCTTTTAAAATGGTGATAATAATTCGGGAGAAGACAAAAGGCGCATTCTTTAGGCCAAAAGGAATGATGTGGTATGTGTACGAGCTCCATTCTGTGGTGAGCATTGTTTTCTTCTTGTTTTCCTCTGTTATTCGAACCCATCTGTGAAGGATTAGGCTTCATTCCCTGCAACATCATACAAGACCTCATCATTAAAAGGCATGGGGAATGGGTCCTAGACATAAGCATTGTTGAGGTTGTTGTACTATACACAGACCCTTATTTCCATTGTGGCCTTTTTGTTCTTTATGACTATTGGCCTGATCCATTCTATTTTGTCTACTGGAAAGATTATTCCTGCATCCACCATTTCATCTATCTCCTTCTTGAAATTTTTTTTACTCTTGGGTTCAACCTATACAGTCTATGGTTCAGCCTATATAGTTGTAAGGGTACTATCATTCAAGCTCATTCATAGTTCAATAAATATGTCATCATCTTCTATAGGGTAGTCATTGATGGTTACAGTGTAATGAACAATCATTACTGGTATTATCTGTCCCTTCTGTAAGGTAGTAGGACCTATAGTAATCAATACAATGCATAGTATTAATCACAACATGGGAATTAAAAATCAAACCTAAAGCTTGAAGGAAAATGTTATAATATATTTCTCCTCGAGTGTGTTAAATCTTGGGAATGTTTTTTGGTAGCAATGAACAATTTTAAAATATTATTTGGCCTCTTCCCTAGGCGCACATGCACAAAAATTAGGACAAAAAAGCATTTTTGTGAGGAAATTTCTTTCATAATGAAGAATTGCTAGCATCCTCTAGAATTACTTGCTTAACATTAATTTTTTAGTCTAATAGAAACACTTGGTATTGACATTTTTTTGGTATTGTTAATGAGTGTTGCCACAATTCCCTAAACCATTTGCTACATAATTGCCTAATTGCTCTGCCTTCCACCTCGATGATCATTTATGCTTGCTTTACGTGCTTTCCCTTTGGTTTTCAGATTTGGTTAACTTTTCTTCTACTCCTTTCTCAAATGTTATTCTTCACTTGATGGTTAGGTTATCTATGAAATTGAGTAGATGGCAAGTAAAAGCAGTCTGAGAACGAGCATCTATAAAATTGAGGAGATGGAAAGTGGAAGCACCACGAGATTGGGAATCAAAACATGCAAAACCTCTAGGAGCATCTAATATTCTAATTCCATTTAATCGTGTTGATATGCTTTGACTTGGAAAATATTACTTGGCATAAAAAATATGAATTCCCTTGTAGAGTCTACTAATTGGTAATCAGTGATCTTTTAACAATGAATGACACATGTGATGTAAGGTAGAGATGATTTCATGACTATCTGTGAGTGCCCATTTTTCATGACTATTTGTTACTATTTGTTCATACCATCATATTGAATGATCTTGGTCGGTTAATTTTTGAGGAGGAGAAAATAGATTTTCCTAGACTAAAGCTAGAAGGGTTGGAGGCTACTTCCTAAATGGGATAGAACTACAAATTGATAGTTGCAAAGGTAGGAATAATGTCGTATCCCTTTTGAAATTTTATGAGTAGAGAAAGTGTTTAGTGCCACAACACCACTCCCTTCCACAAATACCGCAACAACTCCACAAGGCAAGGCAGGCTTATATCCGCCAACATAAGTTACAAATAAAAGAAGTTTCTATGGATCTCATCAATCTCTACTTGTTGAAAAAGTGAAGATAATGACCGTATGGAAACATGTCACTTTATGTTGATATTTCGATTATAAAGTTATTACTTTCTATTGTTTCTTAGCTATTAATTCTATACTTTTCATTTAAAATTAATATCTTGACTTTATTCTTTGGGATAAATACATTTTCTTTCCTAACCATGGCTACCATGGCTATTTTCTATGTTGGGTGAGAGGGTAGCCATAACATTGTTGTTCATGGCATGGTGTTGCCTATATTATTCTAAATAATGGTATTATGAGTGTGATAAAATGCAAAACACTATGGTATATAGACTATACTTAATATATTTATTGTACAATTTCTATTTGAAGCGTAAATTATTGTAAGCAATATATATAAATGTACAAAAATTAATATTTTATTAGAATATAAAACAAACCATTTTCTAAATTTAAGAATCAAGGTTTAATATCTTTGATGTACAATTTATATTTGAAATGTAAATTATTATACACAATATATATAAATATACAAAATTTAATTTTTTATTAAAATATAAAATAAACCATCTTCAAAATTGAAGAATCAATAACTTCATGGCAAAAAATTTATCGAGGAAATAAACAAATGCTTGAAAACATCGTAACTAAAGATACACCTAAGAAATTAATTGCACTTAAAGCAAAAGAAACTACATATTATTTCCACATAAAGCAAAAAAAATCACTAATTTTTTTATTTTTTTATGGAAATGAAAATAATGATAATGGTATATGATAGGGGTTTCCGTAAATCACATCATTAACCATGTTTGGACAAATGATAGGGGTTGACAAATGATTGATGATGTCATTTACACAGAAACCTCTATCATATGCTTATTATGGATCACATAAGCCTCAATTCAACAATAACATTGGTGTTGTGTGAAACTCATATACCGCCAGTAATAAACGGAATGCTTCTACTAGAGAAATTAATAATGACAAAAGAATAGCATTATTTTAAATTAAATTTAAAAGCAAGCAGATAATGACCAAAGTCGTCTCTTCAATATTTTTTGGTATATATGCTAAGGGACATCACTATAAGCATCAACTAAGAAATGATTGATTTTGTACAAAAAAGTGAAGTGGATAGAGCATTTTGTTTCTGTCGATTCAGCGAGGCTGCGAAAATAAAAATTCTCAAAGTTTGATCTACTCGATCTCCACCAATATGGTGTTTTAAGATGATAACGAGAGATATGACAATGAAATAGATGAAAGGGAAAATGAAGGGGTTGATGAAGATGAAGAATTGAGATATGAAAGCATGGTGGAAATAGAACAGAGTCATCATGATGAAATTAAAGGACGTATGAAACATATGGTTTTAATTCTGAACAACATCTGTGAGCGTCAGCATAATGCTACCAAAAGCGTTTCCACTATACTGGCTATATCTGAAGCTGAGGCAACTATTCTTTTACGTCACTTCAATTGGAATTCTATTAATGCCAATGAACAATGGTTTGCAAATGAGGAAAAGGTGAGGAATGGTGTGTTCCTATTGTTGCAGCCTGAAGATAGTCAAATTAATGCATGAGCAAGGTGTGCATGAAGAAGCAACTATTATTAGAACCAGTTGTCACTTATTATTAAGTAGTGCAAGAGGGCTGCTGGACTCGGATTAATTTTTCTCATATTTTTCCATATCTCTGTTGGTTCTAGCAAAATAAGGATCTTGGACATTTGTGGCAACCAAATCCTTTAGATTGGTTATCTAGTCAATATTATTGTCTCTTATTAATATTTGATGATTATTTATTTTAATAAAATGTGACGATTTATATTTATATTTAATGCATGATTTTACCTAGGGTTAATCTTTGTTTTCAGTGGAACTTCATAGCTGCAAGCAAAGAGTTTAACATGGAGTTTAAATTTTAATGCAAGTTTCAATCTTTGTGAAGTCTTACTTTTGATGTATCTATCCAACATGTGGACTTGTCTTGTGACCTGTGTATAAATAAGTGGATTAAAGCACATCTCCATGTCTAAGTAGTTCTTTTCCCTGGAAGATTAATTTTTATTATCTCTATCATATTACTCATGTATATCTTTTTTCGAACATAATAAGGATCTTGGTTCAGGGCACCCAAATCCTTGTGATTGATTACTAGTTCAATATTATTGTATGTTTGTAATATTTATTTTAATAAAAAAGTGATGATTTATATTTATATTTTATGTGTGATTTCATTTATCGAGGTTATATTAAATGGTCTTATGACATTCATGTATAAGTTTAATAAATTACATTATATATTTGTCAATTTAATCTTTAAAGGGGTTGGATTCTATAGTGGGAAGCAACAAGTTCTTCATAGTTAGGCAAGGTTCAATTCTAGCTTAGCTTTGATGTAGTTATTCAACATGTTATAGCACCTACAGAGACTAGATAAAAATTGGTTTGTAATGCTTGCATAGATAATTGGATTAAATCTCATTCCTGTGTCCTTTTAAAGCAACTATTCCAGTGTAGAATGGCTAGTGACTTGGTGTTAATCCACTCCTTCTATAAAGGTCAACCACATAATTTAATTAGCTTTTTCCATGGAAATGGTATATATGGGCACCTAGAAATTTCACAATTTCAAGCCTTCACTAGGCATATATTGGCACCTAAAGATATTAGTGCAATTGTGTTTTTTTTAAATGACCATTGCATAATACATAGAATAGTATCATGCTCACCTCTACTGGAAGATAGTTGGGTTGTTTTTTCCTACTTACATCTAAGCACAAGGAAGGCTCATTTTCACATTTTCCTTCAGCTCTAACTTTCATTGGAAAAGTTCAGATAGGAAGGCCCTAAGTTATCTAGCCAAAAGAGAAACTAATAGCATTGATGAAAATAACAAATATAACATGTTAATCCATAAACAATAAAAAAATAACTAGAATAGAGCACAAGGAATTATACAACTATTCTTTGCAGATTTTATCACTTAAACCAGAGATCTAAAACTGCATATTTCTGTGTATTTTTTTAATTCTAATTCCTTTCATATATTGTTTTTCCTGCCAGAGAATAGAATTTCACAAGCCTTTAAAAATACCATATGACAGTAATCTAAGATTTTACATATTTTTTGTTGCATTTAACTTAGTCTCAAAAAAATGTAAAAATAAATAAAATTGAGGAGAAAACTCATCTCACTTGGTGCCAAGTAATTCATCCTATAACTTGCCTTGATGAAAGTTGCGGTTTACCACACAAATTTCATCCCAGAACCTTAGCACTAAGAATTGTTTCCAAATCAAAAGACAAACATCATCGTGGTGGACTATGACTAACTATCATACTCAAAAACAAAGGACTGCACAACCTATATTAAGTCAAATTACCTAAAGGCAATAGAAAACCTTAGTAAGGACACTCAATTTCACATAACTTGATTCTAGTTTATGATTAAAAACATACTTGATAATTTTTCATAGAATCACACACTCTAAAGCCCCCAATGACTATGGTTTGTTTCACATTTCTCATTAAATTAAAATAGATTTCATTTTGTTAAGGCCTGTACCACCTGAATTCCATGAGTTTCATAGTGATGAGCCTCAATCCAAGACTTAATCTGCATGAGAAAACTAGCCAACCTTTTTCAGGGTCGAGCGAAATGTTATTAGGTAGGGAGGAGCTCTTATGGGATATATTTTTGGGAATCATGCAAGGATGTATCCAAAGTGAATGCCACCACTTGAGAAACACTCATTTTACTCACATTGATGGTAGCTTTACACACCCATCCATATATGAGATAGATAACTCCATTCTAGGTAGAATTATAGGCTCTTGGCATTGCCTCGAGGTGTAAAGAAAGAAAGAGACACAGAAAATCATATAATTTGGATGTAGAGAAAAGAGAGAAGCACAATTGGATTTTAGAGAAAGAAGTGAAGGAAATGACACTCATTGTGTGCACTTGTGTTTCTTTTATTGTCATTTTTTCAGTGGAAATATGATGGAATTTCAACTTCAAAGGATAACTACCTTATAGAATGTGGATCAAAATGCAACATCACAATGGGTAGAAATATCTTTAATGCATATACCCCCTCCTGAAAAGAACAAATTTAAAACAAAATCTCATACAAATATCAAAACAATGAATAATGTGGAGATACATATAGTCTAACATCTAGTCCTTTCACATTCTTTACAATTCCAGAGCTTCAAATGTGTTGGAATGAGTTGTACAAATCTACCTTAATAGATATCCTTACCATAGTTTCTTCATAAACCATTGTTCCAAATAATTACTTAGCTAAGTGACTAGGGGCCTAAAGTTAACTTGGGCTCCTTGTCATACTCACTTCCTCCTCTCCTTTGCCTATATATGATCTACGTCTTGGCTCTATCTAGTGAATCTAATCTACTGAAATTTCTTTCCTCTTTAAGGCTTAAATTTTCCTCAAAACATGCCTTACCAAAAAAGGAAACTAGTTTGCATGCAGTGGGTTTTCCATGCAGTTTGATTTTGGTACAAGAGTTAACAGGACTTTGCATGAGTTTTGCATAGGACCATTGTAAGAAACACATATTTTATGAAAAACCAGTTTTTCACCAATAAAATGAGAATTAAAGGATAACTACCTTATAGACTATGGATCAAAATGCAAAATCACATTGGTGGAAATATCTTCAATGCATATACCCCTCCTGACAAGAACAAATTTAAAACAAAATTGCATACAAATACCAAAAAATTGAACCACATGGAGATATATAAAGGCTAACGTCTAGTCCTTTCACATTCATTATAGTTCCACAGCTTCAAATATGGTGGAATCAATTGTACAAATCTACATGAATAATATTTACATAGATTTCCTTAACACAGTTTCTTTAGAAATGATTGTTCCAAATAATTAGGTAATTCATGAATGAATAAAGAATACCAAATAAGCATTTTATGAAATAATTCTTTATTTGGGAAACTAAATATATAGAGGGCACCTTTTTACAAGGATGTTTTTCGAACACAATTTGGCACCATAACCTAAATTTAAATTTACTCCACTAAGTAAGACACTATTATTTCTGGAATTTGTTCCCATTATCATGGCCGAATAATACAATCAAGAATAAATATTTCTTCCATATCCATAGAGTCATGTTACCATGGAAGCACTGGAATATGGCAAATATCAACCAACAATGGAGAACCCTCTTGAAAACTATTAATTAACTGGCAAAACAAAGGGATGGTTCATGCAAATAATTTGAAAAATGAATGGATAATGTATCTTGATATAGAAAAAATGAATAATAGACTACCTCAGTAAAGCGAACTTCTACGACATACCACATGTCACGATTTCTACCTTCATCTCCGAAAATGATACCCAACAAACTACAGTCTGTCCTCTTTCTCTCACTTCTTACAAAATTGGAATCTGATGGTCAAAGAGAAAGTTATGACAATTTTCCCAAGCTGACATGGTTGAGATCGAATTTAGGAGCCTCTAAACACCCTAACTTCCTCAGTTCGTATCTTTGAAACTATAGCTAGACAAGATCTGAAATTTGGTCCCAAGGTTTATCACAATTTTGGCTCAAATGGGTTTTAATTTAAGCTTCTGGAGCTTTTTAGAAACAAAATGTATACAAAAATTCCACGATGACCTGTTTGAAGCAGCGAAACCCTAGAATCCAAAGCTCTCATACCAATTGTTATGCAAGAATAGTGAGAAGAAGTCACGCTTGAAACAGTTATCACAACAGTAAAGAACAGAGACTTGAAAATTTTGATGACTTCTATATCAGGCTTGAAAAGCTCACAAAATCGACAGGCCAATATTTTGAAAACCTAATTCAGGCTTTTGAAAACAATCTCTCCTAAGTTAGTTGGATTAATGCACCAGCAGGGTGTGCATGAAGAAGCAATTATTACTAGAACCAGCAGTCATTTATTATTAAGCAGTGCAAGTGGGCCGCTGGACTCGGACGAATTTTTCTCATATTTTGTCGTACCTTTATTGGTTCCAGCCTATTAACGATCTTGGACGTTTGTGGCAACCCAATCCTTTTGATTGATTATCCGGTCAATATTATTGTGTGTTTCATGATTATTTATTTTAATAAAATGTGATCTTTGTTTTTAGTGGAATCTCATAAGGGGAAGCAAAGATTCACTTTTGATGTATCTATTGTTTATATGCGGACTTGTTTTGTTAAGTGTGACTTGTGTATAGATAAGTGGATTAAAGTATTTCTCCATGTTTAAGAAATTCTTTTACGTGCAAGTAACCTCGAAGATTAATTTTTATTTTCTCTATCGTATTACTCATGTATATTTTTGTTTTGGACATAATAAGGATCTTGGTTTATGGCACCTAAATCCTTGTGATTGATTACTAGTTCAATATTATTATATTTTTGTAATATTTATTTTAATAAGAAGTGGTGATTTATATTTATATTTTATGTGTGATTTCATTTATGGAGGTTATATTAAATGGTCTTATGACATGCACGTATAAGTTTCATAAATTACATTATATCTTTTTCAATTTAATGTTTAAAGGGGTTGTATTCTATAGTGGGAAGCAACAAGTTCTTCATAGTTGGGCAAGGTTCAATTCTGGCTTAGCTTTGATGTAGTTATTCAACATGTTTTAGCACCTAGAGAGACTAGATAAAAATTGGTTTGTGATGCTTGCATAGATAATTGGATTAAATCTCATTCCAGTGTCTTGTATTTCAATAGAATTTTTCTTGACACATATAGCAACTTATAGTTTCTTGGAAATCTCCAACTTATAGTTTCATAGAATGCAACTCACGAGAATGGAAATAAGAAAATAAGAGGATAGTCCTACCCTTTCTCACCCACTTCATTTCCGACCTCTTCCTTGTGCTATATTTTTCCCTTTGTCCTTTGCTCTACATTCCCACTGCCAATTCCGCTTCACTGATTCCACGCTCAGATGGCTTCTATTTCCCTTGCTCGGTTTCTTTTGTATTCTTCCACCACCTTGCCGCAATTGCCCATTCACTCCCAGTTCATGTCCCTTTCCTTTGGTTATCAGCTCCACAACCTGAACCATTATCCCCGCCACCTATTCCTAACCTTTCTTCCCTCCAAATTCCAAAATTCAAAACAAACACCCCAAGAGGCCCCAACCATCTATCTCAAGTGTTGTCGGCTCTGTTTTTGTTCCTGGCGGAGACTCTGCTGTTATTTCTTGTTTCTTTAAAAGGGTTGGTTGCTAGCAATAGATTTTTCTAAGTGGGCTTGGGGGGAAGTTGCAGGCTGCGTGGTTTCAAGAAACCGAGGAGCGGGAGGGATAATGATTGGCTCTAGAACAACGAGCAAATTTATTGGAAATGAGGCTTCAAACAGTTCAATCGGGGACACCTTTTCTTGTTGAGGGGTTTTCTTCTCGTGCATGTGGTAGACCCTATTTAGTAGGAGATCCACAACATCAATTCTTATGGTGAAAGAAGATGGTGAGAAGTGTAAAGATAGAGACCAAGAAATTTAATGGTTAAAGTTTTGAGTTGTGGAAACTCAAGATGGAGGATCTACTAGTGGATAAAGATTAGTGATCGCGATACATCCGGGTACTAAACCAACAATAATGTCAGTTGAAGACTTGGCGAAGTTGGATCGGAAAGCAAAGAGCACAATACAATTGTGTGTCTTGGATTCGGTATTGTTGAATTTATCAGGGGAAGCCTCGGCGAAGGATTTGTGGGACAAGTTAGGGACATTGTACCAATCTAAGTCTCTAGTGAATAAACTATTCCTACAAAAAATGTTGTATAACCTAAGCATAAAAGATGGAGACTCGTTGACAGAGCATATGAATGCCTTCAATATTGTGGTAGGCTAGTTACTATATATTGATATTTAAATTTCAAATGAAGATAGGTGCATCTGTTTGTTGTGCTCTCTACCAGATTCGTGGGTAGCTTGGTTGTCGCAATATGTGTCAATGCAACTACATTGCGATTTGATGAAATAGTCTCATCCTTGTTTTCAGAGGAGATGAGATGGAAAAATATCGAGGGCCAAAATGGTGATGCCTTGTCTGTATGAGGATGGTCCCAAAACATAAACAAAAATAAGTTGTCGAGTGGGAGATTTAAATCTAGAAGGAGATCTAACTCTCCCGAAAAACCTGTAAAGGTGTCCTGGAAATGCGGAAAGGAAAGGCACTTCAAAAGGGACTGTAAATCTAAAGTTTCTTAGAAAGGAAAGGGATCTGATGATGCTCCTTCTGCAGATGTGAGAAACCACCTAAGATGAAGGTGGGGATGTGTACTTATATTCTTCTTCAAGTACACATGTAGATCATGAGTCATGGTTTATTGACTCAGGTGCATCCTTTCACTTCAATCCCCGTAGAGAGTGGTTATGCGAGTATGAGAAATATGATGGTGATGATGTCTTCTTAGGGGATGACAGGAAGGCAAGAATCGTTGGTCGCGGAAAAGTCAAGTTGAAGTTGCAAGGTAGAAGGATTAGAACACTTTCGGGTGCTCTGCATATTCGTGCATTGGTCAGAAATCTAATTTTTGTAAGCAAGATTGATGTTGTAGGTCTAAAAAGAGTGTTCAAGAAATATACCTACAAGATGGTTCAGGAAGCACTAGTATTGATGCAGGGAGTTCGGATTGGAACTCTGTACAAGATTCAAGGTAGCAGTGTTATCAATGGGTGCAATAGTTTTATGGTTCCTAAAAGTGTAGCAGAAAATCTAGTGGTCTCTGGAGAAAATACCATTCTATGGCATCAAAGGCTTGGAAATATTGGAGAGAAAGGCCTTCAAATAATCCATGGTAAAGGTATGGTGGAACGTATGTCTAATAGCTCTCTGGATTTTTGATTTCTGCGAAAATTGTGTATATGGGAAGCAAAATCGGTCCACAAAAACATGGTGATTGCAGGGTCCACACAAACATTGTCTTTGCAAATGATGTGTCCCAACAACGTGCCAAACAAAACTGCAAAGATACACCTCTTCATGTTTAGGGAGATTTGTAGTTGTCTGCACTGATCGAACATTACTCTAAGTAAGCTAGAATGCTTCTTCAATAGATTGTAAACTATCCAACCATCCATGTATACCTCCAAGAACCAGTGAATGTAGTCTCTGAAAACGTTGATAATAATTCAAGAGAACACAAAAGGCGCATTCTTTAGGCCAAAAGGCATGATGTGGTATGCATACGAGCCCCATTCTGTGGTGAACATTGTTTTCTACTTGTCGTCCTCTGTTATTCGAACCTGATGGTACCTTGAGAACCCATCTATGAAGGATTAGGTTTCATCTCCCGCAACATTATACAAGACCTCATCATTAAAAGGCATGGGGAATGGGTCATGGACATAAGCATTGCTAAGGTTGTTGTACTATACATAGACCCTTATTTCCATAGCGGCGCTTTTGTTATGGATGACTATCTGATCCATTCTGCTTCGTTTACTGGAAATATGATTCTTGCATCCACCATTTCATCTATCTCCTTCTTTAAAAAAAAATTTACTCTTGGGTTCAGCCTATACAGTCTATGGTTCAGCCTATGGGTTGTAAGGGTACTATAATTCAAGCTCATTCATAGTTCAATAAATATACCACCATCTTCTATAAGGTAGTCATTCATGGTTATAGTGTAATGAACAATCTTAACTGGTATTATTTGTCCCTTCTATAAGGTAGTAGGACCTATAGTAATCAATACAATGCATAGTATTAATCATGACACGGGAATTAAAAATCAAACCTAAACCTTGAAGGAAAATGTTATAATATATTTCTCCTCGAGTGTGTAAAATCTTGGGAACGTTTTTTGGTAGCAATGAAAAATTTTAAAATATTATTTTGCTTCTTCGTGAGGCCGAGATGCACAGAAATTAGGGCTAAAAAGCATATTTGTGGCGAAATTGCTTTCATAATGAAGAATTGCTAGCATCCTCTACAATTACTTGCTTAACATTAATTTTTTAGTCTAATAGAAACACTTGGTATTGACATTTTTTTGGTATTGTTAATGAGTGTTGCCACAATTCCCTAAACCATTTGCTACAAAATTTCCTAATTGCTCTGCCTTCCACCTTGATGATCATTTATGCTTGCCTTATGTGCTTTCCCTTTGGTTTTCAGATTTGGTTAACTTTGCTTCTGCTCCTTTCTCAAATGTTATTCTTTATTTGATGGTCAGGTTATCTATGAAATTGAGGAGATGGAAAGTGGAAGCAACACGAGCATGGGAATCAAAACATGGAAAACTTCTAGGAGCATCTAATATTTTAATGCCATTTAATCATGTTGATATGCTTTGACTTGGGAAATCATACATGGCATAACAAATAGGAATTCCCTTGTAGAGTCTACTAATTGGTAATCGGTGATCTTTTAACAATGAATGATACATGTCACGTAAGGTAGATATGATTTCATGACTATCTGTGACTACCCATTTTTCGTGACTATTTGTTACTATTTGTTCATACCATCATATTGAATGATCTTGGTTAGCTAATTTTTGAGGAGGAGAAAATAGGTTTTCCTAGACTAAAGCTAGAAGGGTTGGAGGCTACTTCCTAAATGGGATAGAAGTACAAATTGATAGTTGCAAAGGTAGGAATAATGTCATATCCCTTTTGAAATTTTATGAGTAGAGAAAGTGTGTAGTGCCACAACACCACTCCCTTCCACAAATACCTCAAAAACTCCACAAGGCAAGGCAAGCCTGTATCCCCCAACATAAGTTACAAATAAAAGAAGTTGCTATGGATCTCATCAATCTCTATTTGTTGAAAAAGTGAAGATAATGACTGTATGGAAACATGTCACTTTATGTTGATATTTCAACTAGAAAGTTATTACTTTCTATTGTTTCTTATCTATTAATTTTATACTTTTCATTTAAAATTAATATCTTGACTTTATGCTTTGGGATAAATACATTTGCTATCCTAACCATGGCTACCATAGCTATTTTCTATGTTGGGTGAGAGGGTAGCCATAACATCGTTGTTCATGACATGGTGTCACCTATATTTTTCTAAATAATGATATTATGAGTGTGATAAAATGCAAAACACTATTATTTATAGACTATGCTTAATATCTTTGTTCTACAATTTCTTTTTGAAGTGTAAATTATTATAAGAAATATAAATAAATGTACAAAAATTATTATTTTATTTAAATATAAAACAAACCATTTTCTAAATTTAAGAATCAAGGTTAAATATCTTGTTGAAAATGGAACAAGATGATGGAGCTTAGTGAAAAGAAGTTGCCTTCACTAAGTGGGCCCACAGGCTATTTTTGGCACAAAGTCTATTTTTAGACTATGTCTATTTTTAGACATATGGATCATGGTCTATGAGTTGCAGGATGCCATTTATGGATGATTGGTCATGTTGGTAAAAATAGATGGACCTCTATTTTTAGACATATGGGTGGAGTCTATTTTTAGACTGTCAGTCAAAAAATAGAACAGTCGAATATTATTAGCTCTTAATAATATTTGGACTATAAACATTATCTTATCCTCTTGTAGCACTTCAGTTCGAGCTACGGATGTGGCACATGCAACTGCCAGAAGGAAACACGCTTTTCCTATGGGTTAGTTGAGCTATTGCATGGACTTCAGTTAGAACTCAAGTGATTGAGTTTGGTGGAGTTGATTGAGGAGTTGATGGAGTTGTGTTCAGTTTGACTTAGTTGAACTAGTTGTATTTAGTCTAACTACCAAATACACTAGTGATGAGTGATGTGAATTAATTATTAATTAATTCACTAATTATTAACTCATAAATCAACTAAAGAATACATCAGTTAACTTAGTGCATGGACAGTTCAGTGGAGACAACTGTTAGAGGTGGGTGAAAGGGTGAGACTACTATCAATTGTGATTATAGTTGTGCATGAGATTTGAACAATCATTGGTTGAGACTGCCAATGAGGATTGCGCAGTACAAGCCAAGGGAATTCGAACTTGGATCTGATCTATTCTCAACTTGGATTGCGCAATAGAAGTAGGCAAACAGTGGACGAGATTTGAACCCGTGACTTGTTCAGATCTGAGCTAGTTTGTGTGTAGCATGTGGAGATAGTACTGAGTACTTGTGAGGAGTATTGTACTATGTATTGTTACATGTTCTCTATCATTATAATATACAGATAGTTGGGGGTTTTCAGTTGTATGCTTTCCCCATTACATAATGTGTTGATATGTGTGATTGATGTTTCAATGTGCGCATGCGATTGTTTTTTTAATTCCGCAAATTGATGATCAATGGTAGAGGAGGTTATGTATTATGCATGAATTCCGCAAATAGTGTATAATCAGGATAATCTCTATGAATAAGTGTGATATTATTCAAATTTCTACATGGTATCAGAGCAAGGTTGATCATCAGATCTATTATTTAGAAAGTGATTACATTTTATTTCTTCAGGCAGAGTCTGTAATCGGGCCAGGTAACCTCTGGATTCATCCTTCTTTTGGAAGCTGAGATATCCAGTAAATGCCCATACAGTCAATCTCTATATGATAAATACTTTGTTCTCGCGAATTTTAGATTAGAAGCGGTTGAGTTTTGATCTGGTGGAATTCGAATTTGCAGCAGTGTTTTCTTGGTGTCGAAGTTGAAATGTCTTTCAACGGATTGCGATTGGAGTATGCCCTTGAAGGTAGCTCGAATTATATTGCATGGAAAGATAGGATGGAGGCGGTGTTAGATGACAATGGGTTGAAGGAGTTCATAGATGTTGAGGTCCCAAAGCCTACTGATGCTGCTCAAGTTGAGGCTTGGCAAAGAAGACAGCAAAGTGTCGAAGGATTCTGTTGGAGGGCGTGAAGAATCACATTGTGTCCAGCCTACATGGAAAGGCTTCTCCATACTTGATGTGGAAAGCATTGACAGAGTTATTCCAAAGCAAGAGTGACCAAAGGAAGTTGCCGCTCAAGGATAAACTCAGAAACATTAAGTGTGAGAAAGGAGATAGTATGCCCAAGTATCTCACGAAGTTCACCCAATGTCGGGATGAGCTGGGAAGTGTGGGGGTGACTGTTGATGATGAGGACTTGGTGAGCTTGGCTCTCCTTAGTCTTCCAAAGAGTTGGCATTCTTATCAAGACTCTGTCAATGGTCGGGAGAAATTGCCAGGATGGGAGAGACTTTGGTCTGATCTTGTGCAAGAGGAGAACAGGCGGAATACCAGGGACGGATCTTCATCAAAGGCATTTGATGAATAAAATTGCACTTTCGCTGCCAAAGCAAAGAAGGGGAAGAACAAGAAAGCTTCTCATTCCGGTGTGAAAGGCAAGAAGCAGGACATGTCCAAGGTGAAGTGCCTTCACTGTCACCAACACGGACATTATGCCACAAATTGTTCGCAGAAGAAGAAAAATAAGCAAGCTGCTAGATCTGTAGTAGGAGAGGCCTTAGCCTCGCAATTTGAGCCAAATTTTTCGCTGATCGCATGATTGGTATCAAGTGTGATGGGATCGGTATGGTTCTTGGATAGTGGTGCATCTTTTCACATGACAGGAGATCGAGATTTATTTTCAGATCTGGATGATAAAGATCTTGGAGTGCACATCGAGATGGGTGATGATGGTAGATACAGTGCGACCGGTATCGGTACCATTTCCTTTGAGAGGGAGTCTGGTAAACCATTCATATTGAAGGAAGTGATGCATGTTCTAGGATTGAAGAAGAATCTTATCTCTGTGGCGACGTTAGAAGACAAGGGATATGATGTTGTCTTCAGCGAGGGAAAGGCTTTCTTGCACAGTAAGACACCTGGAGAAACCCGGAAGATAGGGGTTCGAGTCAAGAACCTTTATCAATTGCGTGTAGATGACTGCACAGCAATGGCATGCAACGTAGAAGGATTGGTGAGCCGGGATGATGGTGAGCTGTGGCACTAGAGATTTGGCCACCTTCACCATGGAGCCTTGAAGATACTGCCGCAGATTTCTACTGGGCTTCCTAAAGGAACTCTTGGGCATTCAGATCAGTGCAAGGGGTGTACTTTGGGAAAATTTGTGAAAGCCACCTTTCACAAGAAGGATAGTCATGCCACAACAATCCTTGAGAGAATTCACACAGACATGTGTGGACCTTTCTCAGTAGCTTCGAAAAAAAAGGACAAGTACTATGTGATCTTTGTTGATGATTTCTCTTGAAAGTATTGGATCTTCTTCATGCAGAAGAAGAGCGAGACATACTCAAAGTTCTGTGAGTTCAAAGCACTGGTCAAGAAGGAATCAGGGAAGAAGGAGAAGGCTCTTAGGAGCAACAATGGTGGTGAATTCATCTCTAGCGAGTTCAAGGATTTCTGCAACATAGAAGGGATTCGAAGAGAGCTCATAGCTCCCCATAACCCACAGCAGAACGAGGTGCTGAGCAGAAGACCATAACGATCATGGGTGCTGCACGGGTGATGTTGCATGATCAAGGCCTACCCCTTCACTTGTGGGCAGAGGCTTGTAATACTACAGTATATGTGCAGAACCGTTGTCCTCAAAGATACTTGGCATGAGTACACCCGAGGAGGCTTATTCTAGTAAGAGGCCTGATATTTCCCATTTGAGGTTTTTTGGTTCTCCTATTTACGTGCATGTGATGAAGGATGCCAGGAAGAAGCTGGAGTCGACTGCAGAGGTTGGGATATTTGTGGGGTACACTGATAGACCCCACAACTATCGTGTGTATTTGCCAGACCAGTCGCAACACTGTTGTGTGATGGGATATCAAATTTCAGGAGGAGAAAGCCATGAAGTGTTCGCTTGAGAGGGAGCCACACTTGCATGCAGATGAAGAGCTATTAGTTCCTAAGGATGAGCTTCAGGATGTGGATCAACCACAAGATGAAGTTCATGGAGTGGAAGAGACCACTCATGCAGCGCCAACCATCAGAGGGCGCAAGCGCACTACAAAAGCTAAGTGACTGGCTTAAGATGCAGAGAAGGTTGTAGGACCACCTACAGCACAACGCAGATAGAGACAGTCACCTGTTCGGTACACTGGATACATGGCTCTTGTGAGCAAATGTTTTGTGATTGAGCTATCCTCTTTCGAGGAAGTTGTGGAGGATCCTGCATGGGTAGATGCCATGGTGGAAGAGTATGATTCGATTGTCAGAAACAGTGCATGGGAGATTGTCCCAAGACCGGAGGGGAAATCAGTGGTGGGTTCGAGATGGATCTACAAAGTGAAGCAGGTAGCTGACGGGAGTGTGGAGAAGTACAAGGCAATATTTGTTGCCCGAGGCTTCTCACAGATAGAGGGGATCGATTATGAGGAGACATTTACACCTGTCGCAAGGTATTCTTCCATACAGACGATTCTTGCTCTCTCAGCACAGATGGGGTGGCACATCCATCAGAAGGATGTGAAGACTGCGTTCCTCAACGGAGTCATTGAGGAGGAGGTGTACATAGAGCAGCCCGAAAGTTTTGAGATTTTCAGCAGCGAGTCGCATGTGTGCAGGCTCAAGAGAGCACTGTATGGGTTGAAACAAGCACCTCATGCTTGGTACACAAGGATAGACAGTTATTTCACCAGACTTGGATTCTCCAAGAGTGAGGCGGATCCTAACCTAGACCAGATTGTGGTGGAGGGTAAGTTGTTGATCATTGTACTTTATGTAGATGATTTGATTTTGACAGGAGATGAGCTGTTGATACTTTCATGCAAGGAGGATCTTGCTAGAGAGTTTGAGATGAATGACTTGGGCCTCCTTCATTATTTCCTGGGATTGGAAATTTGGCAACGTAGTGATGGACTATTTGTTTCTCAGGGTAAGTATGACCGGGAGATACTGGAGAAGTTCAACATGCATGGTTGCAATCCTATTGATACTCCTCTTCCTGGAGGTTGGAGGAAGGAGGATGCTACTTCAATGGAGGTAGTGGATGCCACTGTTTATCGACAGTTGGTGGGGTCGCTTATGTATCTAGTCAATACGCGACCCAATATTTGCTATGCTGTTAACCAGCTTTCACAAGCTATGGTTAAGCCAACCAAGCTCTTCTGGAAGGCAGGCAAGCATGTATTGTGTTATCTCAGAGGCACATTGGGATATGGATTGTGGTACAGATAGGAGAATGAGGTGAAGCTATGTGGCTTCACAGATGCAGATTGGGTAGGGAGCCCAATGGACAGAAAGAGCACATCTGGAGGGATCTTCAGTATCGAGTCGACAACAGTTTCTTGGTACAGTAGGAAGCAGAGATCCGTGGCACTCAGTTCAGCAGAGGTCGAGTATATGGCAGCAAGTTTGGCTGCATGCGAGGCTATATGGATGAGGAAGATCCTAGTCGGGTTGTTGGGGTCACACTTGGAGCCTACTGTGATTTATTGTGATAACTAGAGTTGCATTAAACTCTCGGCTAATCCAGTATTTCATGATAGATCCAAGCACATCGACATCAGGTACCATCATATCAGAGATTGTGTGCAGCGAAGAATCATGTTACTTTCATACATTCCCACGGAGGATCAGGATGGTGATATCTTGACGAAGGCGCTCACCAGGAGAAAATTCGAATACCACAGAGGCAGGATAAGGGTTGCAGATAATCCATATCTTGTTGAGAGGGAGTGTTGAAAATGCAACAAGATGATGGAGCTTAGTGAAAAGAAGTCGCCTTCACTAAGTGGGCCCACAGGATATTTTTGGCGTAAAGTCTATTTTTAGACATATGGATCATGGTCTATGAGTTGCAGGATCTTATTTATGGATCATTGTTCATGTTGGTAAAAATAGATGGACCTCTATTTTTAGACATATGGGTGGAGTCTCCTTTTAGACTGCCAGTCAAAAAATAGAACAGTCGAATATTATTAGCTCTTAATAATATTTGGACTATAAACATTATCTTATCCTCTTGCAGCACTTCAGTTCGAGCTACAGATGTGGCACATGCAACTGCCAGAAGGAAACACGCTTTTCCTATGGGTTAGTTGAGCTATTGCATGATGGACTTTAGTTAGAACTCAAGTGATTGAGTTTGGTGGAGTTGATTGAGGAGTTGATGGAGTTGTGTTCAGTTTGACTTAGTTGAACTAGTTGTATTTAGTCTAACTTCCAAATACACTAGTGATGAGTGATGTGAATTAATTATTAATTAATTCACTAATTATTAACTCATAAATCAACTAAAGAATACATCAGTTAACTCAGTGCATGGACAGTTCAGTGGAGACAAGTGTTAGAGGTGGGTGAAATGGTGAGACTAATACGTGGAATATCCATGGTACCATGCATGAAGATGTCCCCAACAAGAGTCCACGCATAGATGTCACCGGGTAATTCAACATAGATGTCCCCAACATAGATGTGCCCATCATCTTGATAAGCCTGTCCAAGTGCCAGATAAGATTCTCCTAACAATAGAACAAGTTGTTTTCGATCCATTCTATATCCTACTAACCACTCTCGTATGTCACACACTTCAATACAGTCAATATCACCACAGATAGAGACAGGAATTTGATGAGCATGACGAGATTTTCCCATTGTTTTATTGCCATCTTCCATCTTCAATTCAGTGTCTTGAAGTTGGCGCTTCAACTGAATATCAGTATTATTTTCATCTGAAGATGATGGCACTACACCAGCGTAAGACGATTAATCTTGTCAAGGCAGAGCTCAGTAGCGGAAGTAGAGGTCATTGTTATTTGAGAACGGTCCTCACGAACGGTTTTCATCATAAGCATAGAACACACCAGCAGTAGCATCACTGCAAAGTCCAAGAATTCCGCCAGAAATCGAGTCAAAATCATGGTCAAACTGCAATTCTTCTCTGACTTTTTGATTCACTCTATTTACAACCTTAACCTTGTTATCACAGAGCAGCAAAAAGTGGAACTCTGTTAGCACAAGTGATTGCGGCTTTGTTAGTTCTTGATACATTTAAGTAATCAACCTTCTTCTCCAACAAATTCACGCTCACAGTAGCCATTTGAACGCATCTGTCCGCATCTGTCCACGGCAGGTCATCACCCGATCCGAAGAACGATCCAATGCCTCCATAATGCTGTTGATGTTTTTAGCCGTGATGCCTTCTCGAGCGGACCCAAATTATGTCAATGGCAACCAAAAGAATGACAAATGGAAGTAAGTTGAAGGCTAAGAGATTGCATGAGAAATTGGCGCGATCTATCCCAAATTTTGTGAACTGAATCCTAAACTGGCGCGATCTTCTCCTGAACTGGCGCGATCTTCTCCATGAATCTTCAACAATAAGCTCGTCGACACCCCAATCTTCGTAACTTCCATCAGGCAAATATCGGCGAATCGTAAAAGGAATCTTCCTCTCTCTGAGTTCTTTCATTGCAATCTCCAGTGGATCAGTGTCGCCTTCAAGTTCAACCATGACAGGCGCATTCTTGTTGATCTGGGGCAGGGTGGACTGCAACCTCTTGGGTGCTATTATACTTGAGAACTAATTGGTCACCCCTGGCGCAAAGCGCTGCGTCAAATTAAAAATCTCCTGGCCTAGTAAGTAGCCTTCTACCTCAATGCTTACGTCCTTAGCATCGCAATATTCACATCGGTTTTCCACAATAATTAGATAGTAATATGAATTTTCAGCGCTGATGCTGCTACTGAGGCAGCGGTTGCCATCAATCTGCATGAGAACCGTTATCACGTCTTTCCCCTTAACAGCATCGGTAGTTGCAGTAGTTTCAGTATCGAATGAAGTCAATACCCTTGATGGATAAAATGCGTGCACCATTGAAATACCAGTGATAAGCAGAAACAATATTACAAGTGGAGATTTTACGAATTCCATCTCTGCAGGTTGTGCTGGGCCTTGGCCATACAGTGCCACCTTCGCTCTCCCCATCTGCGAATGCTGTCAACAATGTCTCCTCCCATAATGTCGACCTCTAAAATGTGGTGATCGAATCCTGAGGTGTGGATTTGACACCACAAATTTTTGGAGCTTCGACAGCATACGATCAAGATGGCCCTCACAACGACCACGACCGTCGTAGTGCCATTGCCGGCAACGATGTCTTGGGACTTGGAAAGCTCCACCAGCATCTTTGCAGCAGGTTTGATGCCGTGGAGGACCCCTTTCAGGTTCACCCCCATTACGGCGTTAACCTTGTCCATGTTCAGCTCCAGGATGCTTCCAGTGGGGCCCAGGATGCCTGCATTGTTGAACATTATGTCAAGGCGGCCGTATGCGTTGAGTGCCTCGTCCACTGCTGCTGCCACGTCATCTTCTTTGGAGACATCACAGTGAATGTAAATGGCAGAGGGAATGGTTTCTTGGCACAGTTTTGTTCCCAAATCGTCCAAGATGTCTGCCACAATCACCTTTGCTCCGTTCTCTGCAAATATTCTTGCAGTGGCTGCCCCGATTCCTCTTGCTCCGCCTGTTATTATGGCCACTTTGCCTTTCAACCTGCATATAGCATCAATTTCCAAATGGTGTCTTTCATCAATGCCCCAATGCCATGATGAACAATAAAGTGCAAAACCATATCGGAATTACCCAATTTGCTTGAGCTTCGGTCCATTCTCTCTCATGAAGTTTAACTTTGGGTAAACTTATAACTAAGTCATTATTTAAAAGAAGTATAGTATATGCAAAATCATGGTTAAATTTATGTGAATTAGAAGTTATGAATGTATTGTATGTAAAATCAAAGAGGACAAGCTACGACAATATATATATATATATATATATATATATTAAATCTAAAAGTAAAAATTTTTATTAAGTCTAAACAAACATGGAATTAATTCTATCAAAAATGGTTAGTTGTTAAGATTTTTGTTTTTTTTTAATGTTGTTTGCATTTTTTAAATAGTTAAAAAACACAAAAAACAATGATGATTTTTGTTTATATATGATAATAATATGTGTACATCTCATACATATATTATTATTATTTTTATTTTGTGGAATTTTTTTGTTTTTTTTTTTCTAGATCTAAAATTAAAAACTAATAATTTTTTTATTGGTTAAAAGTCTAAAATTAAAAATACTAAATGTTTTATTTTTATTTTTTAAATCTAAAATTAAAAAAAAAACTATATTTCATCTAAAAATTTAAAGATGTTTTTGTTTTTTTATTCACAAAATTGTCTTTTTGCAAATTAGTTCTCCAGCAAGAGTATGTTTATTTGAACAAAATCAATAGACTTTCTGATCTTCCTGATCGCACAAAGCGCAGGAAGAGAGCATACTCATCGCTTGATTCGTTTTTATTCATGCAGGGGGGGTGTTTTTGAAACAACGAAATTTAAAACTAGCTAAATATCAGAAAACTCAAACTTAACTCCTTTGTGAAAATCCTGCTGTCACCAAGTCTCACAAGTTATTTTGTCTAAAGAAAAATAAATACCGAATTAAATTCTAATGCCTAATCCCTTAGCACCATTCCCCGACAACGGCGCCAAAATGTTGAGCAATTTATTGGGCTTAAATTGCTACATTAAATTATCGACCAGGGAAACTCGTGAGCTTGTGATGGTGCCAGCAAATATATATGCAGGAGTAGGCAACTAACTAAATTATTTTATGATTCAATATAATATGCAAGGGAAGAGGCTCCTAACTAAGGAGTCCTGGTTGTCCTTCCCTACAGTATCATAAAGAAATCATTAGTTACATAAAACTAAAACCTTGAAATGAAAACAAGAGAATGAACTTAGTTATTGTTTAGATTCAAGTAGAGAGAGAGACAACTTAGTCTCTTGATTGTCCTCTCATGTACTAATCCAAACTAAACTAGGATTCATTCATAAGCATAAGAAATGAAATAACTTTGAAACATAAACACAAAAGAATGAATTTCAATTACCATATAAATCATTGGAGAGAGAGCCTAACTTAGACACTTGTATCTCCTCATATGATACTTGAAACATAAAAGAAAAAGAATGAATTCCAATTATCATACAAATCAAATGGAGAGAGAGTCTAACTTAGACTCTTGGTTATCCTCTCATAAGTTGATAAGATTCTAATTTAAAACTCATTCATCAATCATAAACAAATCAAATCCTTAAACATATAAGAAATTAAATGAAACAAGATCTAATATGAAATAACATGTTTCTCTCATCCTTTTAGAGTGAGCTCAATTCTCCTAAGAACAAGACAAATTATTGCATATACTACATTAAGCAAACTTATATCTAAAAACTACATAATGGAAATATATGTAAAACTTATATCTATAACTACATAATAGAAATATATGCAAAATGAAGCTTTATTCTATTCCATCATCAATTGGATACAATGCTCTAAGAGTCCTCCCCTTTGGAATGGAGGAGGTACTCCTATTTATACAAAAACTTATGATAACAACCTCATAAATGTAGACCCACTATTCTCTCCTTTGACCCACATATTCTCAACCAATGATGACACATAACCCTATCCTCCATGATCTCTTCCATGAGGTCCATGATCTTATCCATGAAGCTTATCTTATCAAATTCGAATTTGATCATTCAAGGCCACATAAAGATGCCCTGGAAGCTTCCTTTGTGCCTACACATGTCAACAAACTCATGCTAATTGTTAGGTATAAGTTTAAGCATATTATTTTCTAAGTTTTAGCCATAAATTCACTTAGAAATGTTAAGAATTAATAAACTTTGGAAAAGTATTGTTAGAACCCAATAATGAGGTAAATGTAATGATATGGAGGTGGAATGGAGGTGACATGAAGGTAAAATGTGAAAATATTGTGAATAATGGAGTGAAAAATAGGGACTATTTTGAGGCCCAACAAGGGACAGAAGTAAGCTGTAGGTCAAGCAGGATAGAAGGAAGATGAAGATCCAGAATGCTAGAAGCTTTGATGTCACCTAACAAACCTATGATTACAGTTTTTTTAGGTATGTCTAGTTGATCTGCTCTGCTGTGATAGTCATAAGTTGGTGCTTCCAGTGCTCGTGCTCAGTGACCAGGTCTTATCAATCTTTTCAGCCATCTGATTTGCATGTTGGATAATTCGAACAACTATGAAAATGACTAGTGCTAAAGGTTCTTGGGTTGGATTGTTTATGGGTCTGAGATGTTGCTTTGCAAGGGTTAGATGCTAGCAATAGATTTTTCTGAGAGGCCTTGGGGGAAGTTTGGAAGTTGGTTTCAAGAAACTAAGGAGCGGGAGGGATAATGATTGGCTCTAGAACAATGAGAAAATTTATTGGAAATGAGGCTTCAACAATTCAATCAGGGACACCTTTTCTTGCTGAGGGGTTTTCTTCTGTGCATGTGGTAGACCTATTTAGTGTGAGATCCGCGGATCAATTCTTATGGTGAAAGAAGATGGTGAGCATTTAATGGTTAAAGTTTTGAGTTGTGGAAACTCAAGATGGAGGATCTGCTAGTGGATAAAGATCATGTTCACGGTAGATTTGGGTACTAACCAACAACAATGTCAAATGAGGACATGGCGAAGCTAGATCGGAAAGAAAGAGCACAATACAATTATGTGTCTCGGATTCGGTATTGTTGAGTTTATCAGGGGAAGCTTCGGCAGGCTTTGTGGGACAAGTTAGGGACATTGTACCAATCTAAGCCTCTCGGAACTGTTCCTACAAAAAGGTTGTGTGCCTAAAGATAAGTTGGAGCTCTTGGCAGAGATGAATGCCTAATTGGTAAGCAAGCTACTGCCTTGATATTGGTGCAAGCTAAACACAAGTTCCATGCCTTGATGAACATAAGTTGGACCTGTGAGGTGCATCCTCACAAAAGACCAAATCAGGCACTTCAATAACAATTGGAGCTTTAGCTAGAGTGACCAGATTTCATGTAAAGATTTTGATTGGTAATGTCAGATTTATCTCAGATTGCCTGATCTGTCACAAGCTAGTGCTTTTGGTGCTCGTGCTCAATGACCATGTCATTATGGATCTATTTAGCCCTCTCAGTTGCATGCTGGATAAATTTGAACAAATGTGAAAATGACTAGAGCTAAAGATTCTCGGGTTGCATTGTTGATGGGTCTGAGATGTTGCTTTGTAAGGGTTAGCCACTAGCAATATATTTTTCTAAGTGGCCTTGGGGGGAAATTGCAGGCTGCGTGGTTTCAAGAACTGAGTGAGAGGGATAATGATTGGCTCTGGAACAATGAGCAAATTTATTGGAAATGAGGCTTCAAACAATTCGATCGGGGACAACTTTTCTTGCTGAGGGGTTTTCTCATGCATGCATGTAGAGACCTTCATTCTGAGATCCGCGGGATCAATTCTTATGGTGAAAGAAGATAGTGAACAGGGTAAAAATAGAGACCAGGATCCGTTGTTGAAACTCAAGATGGAGGATCTGCTAGTGGATAAAGATCACTGATCGCGATAGATCTGGGTACTAAACCAACAAAAATGTCAGTTGAAGACTTGGCTAAGTTGGATCGGAAAGCAAAGAGCACAATACAATTGTGTGTCTCAAATTCTATATTGTTGAATTTATCAGGGGACAAGTTAGGGACATTGTACCAATCTAAGTCTCTGGTGAATAAATTGTTCCTACAGAAAATGTTGTATAACCTGAGGATGAAAGATGGAGACTCGTTGACAGAGCATATGAATGCCTTTAATATTGTGGTAAGAAAGTTACTATCTGTTGATATTAAAATTTCAGATGAAGATAGGTGCATCAGTTTGTTGTGTTCTCTACCAAATTCATGGGCAGTTTGGTTGTTGTAATATGTATGAATGCAACTGCGTTGTGATATGATGAAATAGTCTCATCCTGTTGTTAGAGGAGATGAGACGGAAAAAATGGACGACCAGAATGGTGATGCCTTGTTTGTACGAGGATGGTCCCAGAACATAAACAAAAATAAGTTGTTGAGTGGGAGATTTAAATCTAGAAGGAGATCTTAATCTCCAGGAAAACCTGTAAAGGAGTGCTAGAAATGCAGAAAGGAAGGGTACTTCAAAAGGGACTGTCAATCTAAAGTTCCTGAGAAAGGAAAGGGATCTGATGATGCTCCTTTTGTAGATGTGAAAAACCACCTCAGATGAAGGTGGGGATGTGTACTTGGATTCTTCTTCAAGTACACATGTAGATCATGAGTCATGGTTGATTGACTCAGGTGCTTCCTTTCACTCTAATCCCCGTAGAGAGTGGTTATGCGAGTATGAGAAATATGATGGTGATGATGTCCTCTTAGGGATGAAAGGAAAGCAAGAATTGTTGGTCGCAGAAAAGTCAAGTTGAAGTTGCAAGGTAGAATGATTAGAACACTTTCAGCTGCTCTGCATATTTGTGCATTGGTCAGAAATCTAATTTATGTAAGCAAGATGGATGTTGTAGGTGTAAAAAGAGTGTTCGAGAAATATACCTACAAGATGGTTCGAGGAGCACTGGTATTGATGTAGGGAGATCAGACTGGAACTTTGTACAAGATTCAAGGTAGCACTATTATCAATGGGTGCAATAGTTTTGTGGTTCCTGAAAGTGGAGCAGAAAATCTAGGGGTCTCTGGAGAGAATACCATGCTATGGCATCAAAGGCTTGGAAATATTGGAGAGAAGGGCCTTCAAATAATTCATGGTAAAGGTATGGTAGAATGTATGTCTAATAGCTCTTTGGATTTTCATTTTTGCGAAAATTTTGTATATGGGAAGCAGAATCGGTCCACAAAAACATGGTATTTGCAGGGTCCACACAAACATTGTCTTTGCAAATGATGTGTAACAAAAATGTGCCAAACAGTACTGTAAAGATACACTTCTTCATGTTTAGGGAGATTTGTAGTTTTCTGCATTGATCGAACATTGCTCTAAGTAAGCTAGAATGCTTCTTCAATAGATTGTAAACTATACAACCGTCCATGTATACCTCTAAGAACCGGTGAGTGTAGTCTTTGAAAATGGTGATAATAATTCGGGAGAAGACAAAAGGCGCATTCTTTAGGCCAAAAGGAATGATGTGGTATGTGTACGAGCCCCATTCTGTGGTGAGCATTGTTTTCTTCTTGTTGTCCTCTGTTATTCGAACCTAATGGTACCCTAAGAACCCATCTGTGAAGGATTAGGCTTCATTCCCTGCAACATCATACAAGACCTCATCATTAAAAGGCATGGGGAATGGGTCCTAGACATAAGCATTGTTGAGGTTGTTGTACTATACACAGACCCTTATTTCCATTGCGGCCTTTTTGTTCTTTATGACTATTGGCCTGATCCATTCTATTTTGTCTACTGGAAAGATTATTCCTGCATCCACCATTTCATCTATCTCCTTCTTGAAATTTTTTTTACTCTTGGGTTCAGCCTATACAGTCTATGGTTCAGCCTATATAGTTGTAAGGGTACTATCATTCAAGCTCATTCATAGTTCAATAAATATGTCATCATCTTCTATAGGGTAGTCATTGATGGTTACAGTGTAATGAACAATCATTACTGGTATTATTTGTCCCTTCTGTAAGGTAGTAGGACCTATAGTAATCAATACAATGCATAGTATTAATCACAACATGGGAATTAAAAATCAAACCTAAATCTTGAAGGAAAATGTTATAATATATTTCTCCTCGAGTGTGTTAAATCTTGGGAATGTTTTTTGGTAGCAATGAACAATTTTAAAATATTATTTGGCCTCTTCCCTAGGCAGACATGCACAAAAATTAGGACAAAAAAGCATTTTTGTGAGGAAATTTCTTTCATAATGAAGAATTGCTAGCATCCTCTAGAATTACTTGCTTAACATTAATTTTTTAGTCTAATAGAAACACTTGGTATTGACATTTTTTTGGTATTGTTAATGAGTGTTGCCACAATTCCCTAAACCATTTGCTACATAATTGCCTAATTGCTCTGCCTTCCACCTCGATGATCATTTATGCTTGCTTTACGTGCTTTCCCTTTGGTTTTCAGATTTGGTTAACTTTGCTTCTACTCCTTTCTCAAATGTTATTCTTCACTTGATGGTCAGGTTATCTATGAAATTGAGGAGATGGCAAGTAAAAGCAGTCTGAGAACGAGCATCTATAAAATTGAGGAGATGGAAAGTGGAAGCACCACGAGATTGGGAATCAAAACATGCAAAACCTCTAGGAGCATCTAATATTCTAATTCCATTTAATCGTGTTGATATGCTTTGACTTGGAAAATATTACTTGGCATAAAAAATAGGAATTCCCTTGTAGAGTCTACTAATTGGTAATCAGTGATCTTTTAACAATAAATGACACATGTGATGTAAGGTAGAGATGATTTCATGACTATCTGTGAGTGCCCATTTTTCGTGACTATTTGTTACTATTTGTTCATACCATCATATTGAATGATCTTGGTCGGTTAATTTTTGAGGAGGAGAAAATAGATTTTCCTAGACTAAAGCTAGAAGGGTTGGAGGCTACTTCCTAAATGGGATAGAACTACAAATTGATAGTTGCAAAGGTAGGAATAATGTCGTATCCCTTTTGAAATTTTATGAGTAGAGAAAGTGTTTAGTGCCACAACACCACTCCCTTCCACAAATACCGCAACAACTCCACAAGGCAAGGCAGGCTTATATCCGCCAACATAAGTTACAAATAAAAGAAGTTTCTATGGATCTCATCAATCTCTACTTGTTGAAAAAGTGAAGATAATGACCGTATGGAAACATGTCACTTTATGTTGATATTTCGATTAGAAAGTTATTACTTTCTATTGTTTCTTAGCTATTAATTCTATACTTTTCATTTAAAATTAATATCTTGACTTTATTCTTTGGGATAAATACATTTTCTTTCCTAACCATGGCTACCATGGCTATTTTCTATGTTGGGTGAGAGGGTAGCCATAACATTGTTGTTCATGGCATGGTGTTGCCTATATTCTTCTAAATAATGGTATTATGAGTGTGATAAAATGCAAAACACTATGGTATATAGACTATACTTAATATCTTTATTGTACAATTTCTATTTGAAGCGTAAATTATTGTAAGCAATATATATAAATGTACAAAAATTAATATTTTATTAGAATATAAAACAAACCATTTTCTAAATTTAAGAATCAAGGTTTAATATCTTTGATGTACAATTTATATTTGAAATGTAAATTATTATACACAATATATATAAATATACAAAATTTAATTTTTTATTAAAATATAAAATAAACCATCTTCAAAATTGAAGAATCAATAACTTCATGGCAAAAAATTTATCGAGGAAATAAACAAATGCTTGAAAACATCGTAACTAAAGATACACCTAAGAAATTAATTGCACTTAAAGCAAAAGAAACTACATATTATTTCCACATAAAGCAAAAAAAATCACTAATTTTTTTATTTTTTTATGGAAATGAAAATAATGATAATGGTATATGATAGGGGTTTCCGTAAATCACATCATTAACCATGTTTGGACAAATGATAGGGGTTAACAAATGATTGATGATGTCATTTACACAGAAACCTCTATCATATGCTTATTATGGATCACATAAGCCTCAATTCAACAATAACATTGGTGTTGTGTGAAACTCATATACCGCCAGTAATAAACGGAATGCTTCTACTAGAGAAATTAATAATGACAACAGAATAGCATTATTTTAAATTAAATTTAAAAGCAAGCAGATAATGACCAAAGTCGTCTCTTCAATATTTTTTGGTATATATGCTAAGGGACATCACTATAAGCATCAACTAAGAAATGATTGATTTTGTACAAAAAAGTGAAGTGGATAGAGCATTTTGTTTCTGTCGATTCAGCGAGGCTGCGAAAATAAAAATTCTCAAAGTTTGATCTACTCGATCTCCACCAATATGGCGTTTTAAGATGATAACGAGAGATATGACAATGAAACAGATGAAAGGGAAAACGAAGGGGTTGATGAAGATGAAGAATTGAGATATGAAAGCATGGTGGAAATAGAACAGAGTCATCATGATGAAATTAAAGGACGTATGAAACATATGGTTTTAATTCTGAACAACATCTGTGAGCGTCAGCACAATGCTACCAAAAGCGTTTCCACTATACTGGCTATATCTGAAGCTGAGGCAACTATTCTTTTACGTCACTTCAATTGGAATTCTATTAATGCCAATGAACAATGGTTTGCAAATGAGGAAAAGGTGAGGAATGGTGTGTTCCTATTGTTGCAGCCCGCAGATAGTCAAATTAATGCATGAGCAAGGTGTGCATGAAGAAGCAACTATTATTAGAACCAGTTGTCACTTATTATTACGTAGTGCAAGAGGTCTGTTGGACTCGGATTAATTTTTCTCATATTTTTCCATATCTCTGTTGGTTCTAGCAAAATAAGAATCTTGGACATTTGTGGCAACCAAATCCTTTAGATTGGTTATCTAGTCAATATTATTGTCTCTTATTAATATTTGATGATTATTTATTTTAATAAAATGTGACGATTTATATTTATATTTAATGCGTGATTTTACCTAGGGTTAATCTTTGTTTTCAGTGGAACTTCATAGCTGCAAGCAAAGAGTTTAACATGGAGTTTAAATTTTAATGCAAGTTTCAATCTTTGTGAAGTCTTACTTTTGATGTATCTATCCAACATGTGGACTTGTCTTGTGACCTGTGTATAAATAAGTGGATTAAAGCACATCTCCATGTCTAAGTAGTTCTTTTCCCTGGAAGATTAATTTTTATTATCTCTATCATATTACTCATGTATATCTTTTTTCGAACATAATAAGGATCTTGGTTCAGGGCACCCAAATCCTTGTGATTGATTACTAGTTCAATATTATTGTATGTTTGTAATATTTATTTTAATAAAAAAGTGATGATTTATATTTATATTTTATGTGTGATTTCATTTATCGAGGTTATATTAAATGGTCTTATGACATTCATGTATAAGTTTAATAAATTACATTATATCTTTGTCAATTTAATCTTTAAAGGGGTTGGATTCTATAGTGGGAAGCAACAAGTTCTTCATAGTTAGGCAAGGTTCAATTCTAGCTTAGCTTTGATGTAGTTATTCAACATGTTATAGCACCTACAGAGACTAGATAAAAATTGGTTTGTAATGCTTGCATAGATAATTGGATTAAATCTCATTCCTGTGTCCTTTTAAAGCAACTATTCCAGTGTAGAATGGCTAGTGACTTGGTGTTAATCCACTCCTTCTATAAAGGTCAACCATATAATTTAATTACCTTTTTCCATGGAAATGGTATATATGGGCACCTAGAAATTTCACAATTTCAAGCCTTCACTAGGCATATATTGGCACCTAAAGATATTAGTGCAATTGTGTTTTTTTTAAACGACCATTGCATAATACATAGAATAGTATCATACTCACCTCTACTGGAAGATAGTTGGGTTGTTTTTTCCTACTTACATCTAAGCACAAGGAAGGCTCATTTTCACATTTTCCTTCAGCTCTAACTTTCATTGGAAAACTTCAGATAGGAAGGCCCTAAGTTATCTAGCCAAAAGAGAAACTAATAGCATTGATGAAAATAACAAATATAACATGTTAATCCATAAACAATAAAAAAATAACTAGAATAGAGCACAAGGAATTATACAACTATTCTTTGCAGATTTTATCACTTAAACCAGAGATCTAAAACTGCATATTTCTGTGTATTTTTTTAATTCTTATTCCTTTCATATATTGTTTTTCCTGCCAGAGAATAGAATTTCACAAGCCTTTAAAAATACCATATGACAGTAATCTAAGATTTTACATATTTTTTGTTGCATTTAACTTAGTCTCAAAAAAAATGTAAAAATAAATAAAATTGAGGAGAAAACTCATCTCACTTGGTGCCAAGTAATTCATCCTATAACTTGCCTTGATGAAAGTTGTGGTTTACCACCCAAATTTCATCCCAGAACCTTAGCACTAAGCATTGTTTCCAAATCAAAAGACAAACATCATCGTGGTGGACTATGACTAACTATCATACCTAAAAACAAAGGACTGCACAACCTATATTAAGTCAAATTACCTAAAGGCAATAGAAAACCTTAGTAAGGACACTCAATTTCACATAACTTGATTCTAGTTTATGATTAAAAACATACTTGATAATTTTTCATAGAATCACACACTCTAAAGCCCCCAATGACTATGGTTTGTTTCACATTTCTCATTAAATTAAAATAGATTTCATTTTGTTAAGGCCTGTACCACCTGAATTCCATGAGTTTCATAGTGATGAGCCTCAATCCAAGACTTAATCTGCATGAGAAAACTAGCCAACCTTTTTCAGGGTCGAGCGAAATGTTATTAGGTAGGGAGGAGCTCTTATGGGATATATTTTTGGGAATCATGCAAGGATGTATCCAAAGTGAATGCCACCACTTGAGAAACACTCATTTTACTCACATTGATGGTAGCTTTACACACCCATCCATATATGAGATAGATAACTCCATTCTAGGTAGAATTATAGGCTCTTGGCATTGCCTCGAGGTGTAAAGAAAGAAAGAGACACAGAAAATCATATAATTTGGATGTAGAGAAAAGAGAGAAGCACAATTGGATTTTAGAGAAAGAAGTGAAGGAAATGACACTCATTGTGTGCATTTGTGTTTCTTTTATTGTCATTTTTTCAGTGGAAATATGATGGAATTTCAACTTCAAAGGATAACTACCTTATAGAATGTGGATCAAAATGCAACATCACAGTGGGTAGAAATATCTTTAATGCATATACCCCCTCCTGAAAAAGAACAAATTTAAAACAAAATCTCATACAAATATCAAAACAATGAATAATGTGGAGATACATATAGTCTAACATCTAGTCCTTTCACATTCTTTACAATTCCAGAGCTTCAAATGTGTTGGAATGAGTTGTACAAATCTACCTTAATAGATATCCTTACCATAGTTTCTTCATAAACCATTGTTCCAAATAATTACTTAGCTATGTGACTAGGGGCCTAAAGTTAACTTGGGCTCCTTGTCATACTCACTTCCTCCTCTCCTTTGCCTATATATGATCTACGTCTTGGCTCTATCTAGTGAATCTAATCTACTGAAATTTCTTTCCTCTTTAAGGCTTAAATTTTCCTCAAAACATGCCTTACCAAAAAAGGAAACTAGTTTGCATGCAGTGGGTTTTCCATGCAGTTTGATTTTGGTACAAGAGTTAACAGGACTTTGCATGAGTTTTGCATAGGACCATTGTAAGAAACACATATTTTATGAAAAACCAGTTTTTCACCAATAAAATGAGAATTAAAGGATAACTACCTTATAGACTATGGATCAAAATGCAAAATCACATTGGTGGAAATATCTTCAATGCATATACCCCTCCTGACAAGAACAAATTTAAAACAAAATTGCATACAAATACCAAAAAATTGAACCACATGGAGATATATAAAGGCTAACGTCTAGTCCTTTCACATTCATTATAGTTCCACAGCTTCAAATATGGTGGAATCAATTGTACAAATCTACATGAATAATATTTACATAGATTTCCTTAACACAGTTTCTTTAGAAATGATTGTTCCAAATAATTAGGTAATTCATGAATGAATAAAGAATACCAAATAAGCATTTTATGAAATAATTCTTTATTTGGGAAACTAAATATATAGAGGGCACCTTTTTACAAGGATGTTTTTCGAACACAATTTGGCACCATAACCTAAATTTAAATTTACTCCACTAAGTAAGACACTATTATTTCTGGAATTTGTTCCCATTATCATGGCCGAATAATACAATCAAGAATAAATATTTCTTCCATATCCATAGAGTCATGTTACCATGGAAGCACTGGAATATGGCAAATATCAACCAACAATGGAGAACCCTCTTGAAAACTATTAATTAACTGGCAAAACAAAGGGATGGTTCATGCAAATAATTTGAAAAATGAATGGATAATGTATCTTGATATAGAAAAAATGAATAATAGACTACCTCAGTAAAGCGAACTTCTACGACATACCACATGTCACGATTTCTACCTTCATCTCCGAAAATGATACCCAACAAACTACAGTCTGTCCTCTTTCTCTCACTTCTTACAAAATTAGAATTTGATGGTCAAAGAGAAAGTTATGACAAATTTCCCAAGCTGACATGGTTGAGATTGAATTTAGGAGCCTCTAAACACCCTAACTTCCTCAGTTCGTATATTTGAAACTATAGCTAGACAAGATCTGAAATTTGGTCCCAAGGTTTATCACAATTTTGGCTCAAATGGGTTTTAATTTAAGCTTCTGGAGATTTTTAGAAACAAAATGTATACAAAAATTCTACGATGACCTGTTTGAAGCAGCAAAACCCTAGAATCCAAAGCTCTCATACCAATTGTTATGCAAGAATAGTGAGAAGTAGTCACGCTTGAAACAGTTATCACAACAGTAAAGAACAGAGACTTGAAATTTTTGATGACTTCTGTATCAGGCTTGAAAATCTCACAAAATCGACGGGCCAATATTTTGAAAACCTAATTCAGGCTTTTGAAAACAATCTCTCCTAAGTTAGTTGGATTAATGCACCAGCACGGTGCGCATGAAGAAGCAATTATTACTAGAACCAGCAGTCATTTATTATTAAGCAGTGCAAGTGGGCCGCTGGACTCGGATGATATTTTCTCATATTTTGTCGTACCTTTGTTGGTTCCAGCCTATTAACGATCTTGGACGTTTGTGGCAACCAAATCCTTTTGATTGATTATCCGGTCAATATTATTGTGTGTTTCATGATTATTTATTTTAATAAAATGTGATCTTTGTTTTTAGTGGAATCTCATAAGGGGAAGCAAAGATTCACTTTTGATGTATCTATTGTTTATATGCGGACTTGTTTTGTTAAGTGTGACTTGTGTATAGATAAGTGGATTAAAGTATTTCTCCATGTTTAAGAAATTCTTTTACGTGCAAGTAACCTCGAAGATTAATTTTTATTTTCTCTATCGTATTACTCATGTATACTTTTGTTTTGGACATAATAAGGATCTTGGTTTATGGCACCTAAATCCTTGTGATTGATTACTAGTTCAATATTATTATATTTTTGTAATATTTATTTTAATAAGAAGTGGTGATTTATATTTATATTTTATGTGTGATTTCATTTATGGAGGTTATATTAAATGGTCTTATGACATGCACGTATAAGTTTCATAAATTACATTATATCTTTTTCAATTTAATGTTTAAAGGGGTTGTATTCTATAGTGGGAAGCAACAAGTTCTTCATAGTTGGGCAAGGTTCAATTCTGGCTTAGCTTTGATGTAGTTATTCAACATGTTTTAGCACCTAGAGAGACTAGATAAAAATTGGTTTGTGATGCTTGCATAGATAATTGGATTAAGTCTCATTCCAGTGTCTTGTATTTCAATAGAATTTTTCTTGACACATATAGCAACTTATAGTTTCTTGGAAATCTCCAACTTATAGTTTCATAGAATGCAACTCACGAGAATGGAAATACGAAAATAAGAGGATAGTCCTACCCTTTCTCACCCACTTCATTTCCGACCTCTTCCTTGTGCTATATTTTTCCCTTTGTCCTTTGCTCTACATTTCCACTGCCAATTCCGCTTCACTGATTCCACGCTCATATGGCTTCTATTTCCCTTGCTCGATTTCTTTTGTATTCTTCCACCACCTTACCGCAATTGCCCATTCACTCCCAGTTCATGTCCCTTTCCTTTGGTTATCAGCTCCACAACCTGAACCATTATCCCCGCCACCTATTCCTAACCTTTCTTCGCTCCAAATTCCAAAATTCAAAACAAACACCCCAAGAGGCCCCAACCATCTATCTCAAGTGTTGTCGGCTCTGTTTTTGTTCCTGGCGGAGACTCTGTTGTTATTTCTTGTTTCTTTAAAAGGGTTGGTTGCTAGCAATAGATTTTTCTAAGTGGGCTTGGGGGGAAGTTGCAGGCTGCGTGGTTTCAAGAAACCGAGGAGCGGGAGGGATAATGATTGGCTCTAGAACAACGAGCAAATTTATTGGAAATGAGGCTTCAAACAGTTCAATCGGGGACACCTTTTCTTGTTGAGGGGTTTTCTTCTCGTGCATGTGGTAGACCCTATTTAGTAGGAGATCCACAGCATCAATTCTTATGGTGAAAGAAGATGGTGAGAAGTGTAAAGATAGAGACCAAGAAATTTAATGGTTAAAGTTTTGAGTTGTGGAAACTCAAGATGGAGGATCTACTAGTGGATAAAGATTAGTGATCGCGATACATCCGGGTACTAAACCAACAATAATGTCAGTTGAAGACTTGGCGAAGTTGGATCGGAAAGCAAAGAGCACAATACAATTGTGTGTCTTGGATTCGGTATTGTTGAATTTATCAGGGGAAGCCTCGGCGAAGGCTTTGTGGGACAAGTTAGGGACATTGTACCAATCTAAGTCTCTAGTGAATAAACTATTCCTACAAAAAATGTTGTATAACCTAAGGATAAAAGATGGAGACTTGTTGACAGAGCATATGAATGCCTTTAATATTGTGGTAGGCCAGTTACTATCTATTGATATTTAAATTTCAAATGAAGATAGGTGCATCTGTTTGTTGTGCTCTCTACCAGATTCGTGGGTAGCTTGGTTGTCGCAATATGTGTCAATGCAACTACATTGCGATTTGATGAAATAGTCTCATCCTTGTTGTCAGAGGAGATGAGATGGAAAAATATCGAGGGCCAAAATGGTGATGCCTTGTCTGTATGAGGATGGTCCCAAAACATAAACAAAAATAAGTTGTCGAGTGGGAGATTTAAATCTAGAAGGAGATCTAACTCTCCCGGAAAACCTGTAAAGGTGTGCTGGAAATGCGGAAAGGAAAGGCACTTCAAAAGGGACTGTAAATCTAAAGTTTCTTAGAAAGGAAAGGGATCTGATGATGCTCCTTCTGCAGATGTGAGAAACCACCTAAGATGAAGGTGGGGATGTGTACTTAGATTCTTCTTCAAGTACACATGTAGATCATGAGTCATGGTTTATTGACTCAGGTGCATCCTTTCACTTCAATCCCCGTAGAGAGTGGTTATGCGAGTATGAGAAATATGATGGTGATGATGTCTTCTTAGGGGATGACAGGAAGGCAAGAATCGTTGGTCGCGGAAAAGTCAAGTTGAAGTTGCAAGGTAGAAGGATTAGAACACTTTCGGGTGCTCTGCATATTCGTGCATTGGTCAGAAATCTAATTTATGTAAGCAAGATGGATGTTGTAGGTCTAAAAAGAGTGTTCAAGAAATATACCTACAAGATGGTTCAGGCAGCACTGGTATTGATGCAGGGAGTTCGGATTGGAACTCTGTACAAGATTCAAGGTAGCAGTGTTATCAATGGGTGCAATAGTTCTATGGTTCCTAAAAGTGGAGCAGAAAATCTAGTGGTCTCTGGAGAAAATACCATGCTATGGCATCAAAGGCTTGGAAATATTGGAGAGAAAGGCCTTCAAATAATTCATGGTAAAGGTATGGTGGAACGTATGTCTAATAGCTCTCTGGATTTTTGATTTCTGCGAAAATTGTGTATATGGGAAGCAAAATCGGTCCACAAAAACATGGTGTTTGCAGGGTCCACACAAACATTGTCTTTGCAAATGATGTGTCCCAACAACGTGCCAAACAGAACTGCAAAGATACACCTCTTCATGTTTAGGGAGATTTGTAGTTGTCTGCACTGATCGAACATTACTCTAAGTAAGCTAGAATGCTTCTTCAATAGATTGTAAACTATCCAACCATCCATGTATACCTCCAAGAACCAGTGAATGTAGTCTCTGAAAACGTTGATAATAATTCAAGAGAACACAAAAGGCGCATTCTTTAGGCCAAAAGGCATGATGTGGTATGCATACGAGCCCCATTCTGTGGTGAACATTGTTTTCTACTTGTCGTCCTCTGTTATTCGAACCTGATGGTACCTTGAGAACCCATCTATGAAGGATTAGGTTTCATCTCCCGCAACATTATACAAGACCTCATCATTAAAAGGCATGGGGAATGGGTCATGGACATAAGCATTGCTAAGGTTGTTGTACTATACATAGACCCTTATTTCCATAGCGGCGCTTTTGTTATGGATGACTATCTGATCCATTCTGCTTCGTTTACTGGAAATATGATTCTTGCATCCACCATTTCATCTATCTCCTTCTTTAAAAAAAAATTTACTCTTGGGTTCAGCCTATACAGTCTATGGTTCAGCCTATGGGTTGTAAGGGTACTATAATTCAAGCTCATTCATAGTTCAATAAATATACCACCATCTTCTATAAGGTAGTCATTCATGGTTATAGTGTAATGAACAATCTTAACTGGTATTATTTGTCCCTTCTATAAGGTAGTAGGACCTATAGTAATCAATACAATGCATAGTATTAATCATGACACGGGAATTAAAAATCAAACCTAAACCTTGAAGGAAAATGTTATAATATATTTCTCCTCGAGTGTGTAAAATCTTGGGAATGTTTTTTGGTAGCAATGAACAATTTTAAAATATTATTTTGCTTCTTCGTGAGGCCGAGATGCGCAAAAATTAGGGCTAAAAAGCATATTTGTGAGGAAATTACTTTCATAATGAAGAATTGCTAGCATCCTCTACAATTACTTGCTTAACATTAATTTTTTAGTCTAATAGAAACACTTGGTATTGACATTTTTTTGGTATTGTTAATGAGTGTTGCCACAATTCCCTAAACCATTTGCTACAAAATTTCCTAATTGCTCTGCCTTCCACCTTGATGATCATTTATGCTTGCCTTATGTGCTTTCCCTTTGGTTTTCAGATTTGGTTAACTTTGCTTCTACTCCTTTCTCAAATGTTATTCTTTATTTGATGGTCAGGTTATCTATGAAATTGAGGAGATGGAAAGTGGAAGCAGCACGAGCATGGGAATCAAAACATGGAAAACTTCTAGGAGCATCTAATATTTTAATGCCATTTAATCATGTTGATATGCTTTGACTTGGGAAATCTTACATGGCATAACAAATAGGAATTCCCTTGTAGAGTCTACTAATTGGTAATCGGTGATCTTTTAACAATGAATGATACATGTGACGTAAGGTAGATATGATTTCATGACTATCTGTGACTACCCATTTTTCGTGACTATTTGTTACTATTTGTTCATACCATCATATTGAATGATCTTGGTTAGCTAATTTTTGAGGAGGAGAAAATAGGTTTTCCTAGACTAAAGCTAGAAGGGTTGGAGGCTACTTCCTAAATGGGATAGAAGTACAAATTGATAGTTGCAAAGGTAGGAATAATGTCATATCCCTTTTGAAATTTTATGAGTAGAGAAAGTGTGTAGTGCCACAACACCACTCCCTTCCACAAATACCTCAAAAACTCCACAAGGCAAGGCAAGCCTGTATCCCCCAACATAAGTTACAAATAAAAGAAGTTGCTATGGATCTCATCAATCTCTATTTGTTGAAAAAGTGAAGATAATGACTGTATGGAAACATGTCACTTTATGTTGATATTTCAACTAGAAAGTTATTACTTTCTATTGTTTCTTATCTATTAATTTTATACTTTTCATTTAAAATTAATATCTTGACTTTATGCTTTGGGATAAATACATTTGCTATCCTAACCATGGCTACCATAGCTATTTTCTATGTTGGGTGAGAGGGTAGCCATAACATCGTTGTTCATGACATGGTGTCACCTATATTTTTCTAAATAATGATATTATGAGTGTGATAAAATGCAAAACACTATTATTTATAGACTATGCTTAATATCTTTGTTCTACAATTTCTTTTTGAAGTGTAAATTATTATAAGAAATATAAATAAATGTACAAAAATTATTATTTTATTTAAATATAAAACAAACCATTTTCTAAATTTAAGAATCAAGGTTAAATATCTTGTTGAAAATGGAACAAGATGATGGAGCTTAGTGAAAAGAAGTTGCCTTCACTAAGTGGGCCCACAGGCTATTTTTGGCACAAAGTCTATTTTTAGACTATGTCTATTTTTAGACATATGGATCATGGTCTATGAGTTGCAGGATGCCATTTATGGATGATTGCTCATGTTGGTAAAAATAGATGGACCTCTATTTTTAGACATATGGGTGGAGTCTATTTTTAGACTGTCAGTCAAAAAATAGAACAGTCGAATATTATTAGCTCTTAATAATATTTGGACTATAAACATTATCTTATCCTCTTGTAGCACTTCAGTTCGAGCTACGGATGTGGCACATGCAACTGCCAGAAGGAAACACGCTTTTCCTATGGGTTAGTTGAGCTATTGCATGGACTTCAGTTAGAACTCAAGTGATTGAGTTTGGTGGAGTTGATTGAGGAGTTGATGGAGTTGTGTTCAGTTTGACTTAGTTGAACTAGTTGTATTTAGTCTAACTACCAAATACACTAGTGATGAGTGATGTGAATTAATTATTAATTAATTCACTAATTATTAACTCATAAATCAACTAAAGAATACATCAGTTAACTTAGTGCATGGACAGTTCAGTGGAGACAACTGTTAGAGGTGGGTGAAAGGGTGAGACTACTATCAATTGTGATTATAGTTGTGCATGAGATTTGAACAATCATTGGTTGAGACTGCCAATGAGGATTGCGCAGTACAAGCCAAGGGAATTCGAACTTGGATCTGATCTATTCTCAACTTGGATTGCGCAATAGAAGTAGGCAAACAGTGGATGAGATTTGAACCCGTGACTTGTTCAGATCTGAGCTAGTTTGTGTGTAGCATGTGGAGATAGTACTGAGTACTTGTGAGGAGTATTGTACTCTGTATTGTTACATGTTCTCTATCATTATAATATACAGATAGTTGGGGGTTTTCAGTTGTATGCTTTCCCCATTACATAATGTGTTGATATGTGTGATTGATGTTTCAATGTGCGCATGCGATTTTTTTTTTAATTCCGCAAATTGATGATCAATGGTAGAGGAGGTTATGTATTATGCATGAATTCCGCAAATAGTGTATAATCAGGATAATCTCTATGAATAAGTGTGATATTATTCAAATTTCTACATGGTATCAGAGCAAGGTTGATCATCAGATCTATTATTTAGAAAGTGATTACATTTTATTTCTTCAGGCAGAGTCTGTAATCGGGCCAGGTAACCTCTGGATTCATCCTTCTTTTGGAAGCTGAGATATCCAGTAAATGCCCATACAGTCAATCTCTATATGATAAATACTTTGTTCTCGCGAATTTTAGATTAGAAGTGGTTGAGTTTTGATCTGGTGGAATTCGAATTTGCAGCAGTGTTTTCTTGGTGTAGAAGTTGAAATTTCTTTCAACGGATTGTGATTGGAGTATGCCCTTGAAGGTAGCTCGAATTATATTGCATGGAAAGATAGGATGGAGGCGGTGTTAGATGACAATGGGTTGAAGGAGTTCATAGATGTTGAGGTCCCAAAGCCTACTGATGCTGCTCAAGTTGAGGCTTGGCAAAGAAGACAGCAAAGTGTCGAAGGATTCTGTTGGAGGGCGTGAAGAATCACATTGTGTCTAGCCTACATGGAAAGGCTTCTCCATACTTGATGTCGAAAGCATTGACAGAGTTATTCCAAAGCAAGAGTGACCAAAGGAAGTTGCCGCTCAAGGATAAACTCAGAAACATTAAGTGTGAGAAAGGAGATAGTATGCCCAAGTATCTCACGAAGTTCACCCAATGCTGGGATGAGCTGGGAAGTGTGGGGGTGACTGTTGATGATGAGGACTTGGTGAGATTGGCTCTCCTTAGTCTTCCAAAGAGTTGGAATTCTTATCAAGACTCTGTCAATGGTCGGGAGAAATTGCCAGTATGGGAGAGACTTTGGTCTGATCTTGTGCAAGAGGAGAACATGCGGAATACCAGGGACGGATCTTCATCAAAGGCATTTGATGAATAAAATTGCACTTTCGCTGCCAAAGCAAAGAAGGGGAAGAACAAGAAAGCTTCTCATTCCGGTGTGAAAGGCAAGAAGCAGGACATGTCCAAGGTGAAGTGCTTTCACTGTCACCAACACGGACATTATGCCACAAATTGTTCGCAGAAGAAGAAAAATAAGCAAGCTGCTAGATCTGTAGTAAGAGAGGCCTTAGCCTCACAATTTGAGCCAGATTTTTTGTTGATCGCATGATTGGTATCAAGTGTGATGGGATCGGTATGGTTCTTGGACAGTGGTGCATCTTTTCACATGACAGGAGATCGAGATTTGTTTTCTGATCTGGATGATAAAGATCTTGGAGTGCACATCGAGATGGGTGATGATGGTAGATACAGTGCGACCGGTATCGGTACCATTTCCTTTGAGAGGGAGTCTGGTAAACCATTCATATTGAAGGAAGTGATGCATGTTCCAGGATTGAAGAAGAATCTTATCTCTGTGGCGATGTTAGAAGACAAGGGATATGATGTTGTCTTCAGCGAGGGAAAGGCTTTCTTGCACAGTAAGACACCTGGAGAAACCCGGAAGATAGGGGTTCGAGTCAAGAACCTTTATCAATTGCGTGTAGATGACTGCACAGCAATGGCATGCAAGGTAGAAGGATTGGTGAGCCGGGATGATGGTGAGCTGTGGCACTAGAGATTTGGCCACCTTCACCATGGAGCCTTGAAGATACTGCAACAGATTTCTACTGGGCTTCCTAAAGGAACTCTTGGGCATTCAGATCAGTGCAAGGGGTGTACTTTGGGAAAATTTGTGAAAGCCACCTTTCACAAGAAGGATAGTCATGCCACAACAATCCTTGAGAGAATTCACACAGACATGTGTGGACCTTTCTCAGTAGCTTCGAAAACAAAGGACAAGTACTATGTGATCTTTGTTGATGATTTCTCTTGAAAGTATTGGATCTTCTTCATGCAGAAGAAGAGCGAGACATACTCAAAGTTCTGTGAGTTCAAAGCACTGGTCAAGAAGGAATCAGGGAAGAAGGAGAAGGCTCTTAGGAGCAACAATGGTGGTGAATTCATCTCTAGCGAGTTCAAGGATTTCTGCATCACAGAAGGGATTCGAAGAGAGCTCATAGCTCCCCATAACCCACAGCAGAACGAGGTGCTGAGCAGAAGACCAGAACGATCATGGGTGCTGCACGGGTGATGTTGCATGATCAAGGCCTACCCCTTCACTTGTGGGCAGAGGCATGTAATACTACAGTATATGTGCAGAACCGTTGTCCTCACAAGATACTTGGCATGAGTACACCTGAGGAGGCTTATTCTGGTAAGAGGCCTGATATTTCCCATTTGAGGTTTTTTGGTTCTCCTATTTACATGCATGTGATGAAGGATGCCAGGAAGAAGCTGGAGCCGACTGCAGAGGTTGGGATATTTGTGGGGTACACTGATAGACCCCACAACTATCGTGTGTATTTGCCAGACAGTCGCAACACTGTTGTGTGATGGGATATCAAATTTCAGGAGGAGAAAGCCATGAAGTGTTCGCTTGAGAGGGAGCCACACTTGCATGCAGATGAAGAGCTATTAGTTCCTAAGGATGAGCTTCAGGATGTGGATCAACCACAAGATGAAGTTCATGGAGTGGAAGAGACCACTCATGCAGCGCCAACCATCAGAGGGCGCAAGCGCACTACAAAAGCTAATTGACTGGCTTAAGATGCAGAGAAGGTTGTAGGACCACCTACAGCACAACGCAGATAGAGACAGTCACCTGTTCGGTACACTGGATACATGGCTCTTGTGAGCAAATGTTTTGTGATTGAGCTATCCTCTTTCGAGGAAGTTGTGGAGGATCCTGCATGGGTAGATGCCATGGTGGAAGAGTATGATTCGATTGTCAGAAACAGTGCATGGGAGATTGTCCCAAGACCGGAGGGGAAATCAGTGGTGGGTTCGAGATGGATCTACAAAGTGAAGCAGGTAGCTGACGGGAGTGTGGAGAAGTACAAGGCAATATTTGTTGCCCGAGGCTTCTCACAGATAGAGGGGATCGATTATGAGGAGACATTTACACCTGTCGCAAGGTATTCTTCCATACAGACGATTCTTGCTCTCTCAGCACAGATGGGGTGGCACATCCATCAGAAGGATGTGAAGACTGCGTTCCTCAACGGAGTCATTGAGGAGGAGGTGTACATAGAGCAGCCCGAAAGTTTTGAGATTTTCAGCAGCGAGTCGCATGTGTGCAGGCTCAAGAGAGCACTGTATGGGTTGAAACAAGCACCTCATGCTTGGTACACAAGGATAGACAGTTATTTCACCAGACTTGGATTCTCCAAGAGTGAGGCGGATCCTAACCTACACCAGATTGTGGTGGAGGGTAAGTTGTTGATCATTGTACTTTATGTAGATGATTTGATTTTGACAGGAGATGAGCTGTTGATACTTTCATGCAAGGAGGATCTTGCTAGAGAGTTTGAGATGAATGACTTGGGCCTCCTTCATTATTTCCTGGGATTGGAAATTTGGCAACGTAGTGATGGACTATTTGTTTCTCAGGGTAAGTATGACCGGGAGATACTGGAGAAGTTCAACATGCATGGTTGCAATCCTATTGATACTCCTCTTCCTGGAGGTTGGAGGAAGGAGGATGCTACTTCAATGGAGGTAGTGGATGCCACTGTTTATCGACAGTTGGTGGGGTCGCTTATGTATCTAGTCAATACGCGATCCAATATTTGCTATGCTGTTAACCAGCTTTCACAAGCTATGGTTAAGCTAACCAAGCTCTTCTGGAAGGCAGGAAAGCATGTATTGTGTTATCTCAGAGGCACATTGGGATATGGATTGTGGTACAGATAGGAGAATGAGGTGAAGCTATGTGGCTTCACAGATGCAGATTGGGTAGGGAGCCCAATGGACAGAAAGAGCACATCTGGAGGGATCTTCAGTATCGAGTCGACAACAGTTTCTTGGTACAGTAGGAAGCAGAGATCCGTGGCACTCAGTTCAGCAGAGGTCGAGTATATGGCAACAAGTTTGGCTGCATGCGAGGTTATATGGATGAGGAAGATCCTAGTCGGGTTGTTGGGGTCACAATTGGAGCCTACTGTGATTTATTGTGATAACTAGAGTTGCATTAAACTCTCGGCTAATCCAGTATTTCATGATAGATCCAAGCACATCGACATCAGGTACCATCATATCAGAGATTGTGTGCAGCGAAGAATCATGTTACTTTCATACATTCCCACGGAGGATCAGGATGGTGATATCTTGACGAAGGCGCTCACCAGGAGAAAATTTGAATACCACAGAGGCAGGATAAGGGTTGCAGATAATCCATATCTTGTTGAGAGGGAGTGTTGAAAATGCAACAAGATGATGGAGCTTAGTGAAAAGAAGTCGCCTTCACTAAGTGGGCCCACAGGATATTTTTGGCGTAAAGTCTATTTTTAGACATATGGATCATGGTCTATGAGTTGCAGGATCTTATTTATGGATCATTGTTCATGTTGGTAAAAATAGATGGACCTCTATTTTTAGACATATGGGTGGAGTCTCCTTTTAGACTGCCAGTCAAAAAATAGAACAGTCGAATATTATTAGCTCTTAATAATATTTGGACTATAAACATTATCTTATCCTCTTGCAGCACTTCAGTTCGAGCTACAGATGTGGCACATGCAACTGCCAGAAGGAAACACGCTTTTCCTATGGGTTAGTTGAGCTATTGCATGATGGACTTTAGTTAGAACTCAAGTGATTGAGTTTGGTGGAGTTGATTGAGGAGTTGATGGAGTTGTGTTCAGTTTGACTTAGTTGAACTAGTTGTATTTAGTCTAACTTCCAAATACACTAGTGATGAGTGATGTGAATTAATTATTAATTAATTCACTAATTATTAACTCATAAATCAACTAAAGAATACATCAGTTAACTCAGTGCATGGACAGTTCAGTGGAGACAAGTGTTAGAGGTGGGTGAAATGGTGAGACTATTGTCAGTTGTGACTATAGTTGTGCATGAGATTTGAATTAATCATTGATTCAGATTGCCAATGAGGTTGCGCAGTACAAGCCAAGGGAATTCGAACTTGGATCTAATCTATTCTCAACTTGGATTGCATAGTAGAGGTAGGCAAATAGTGGAGGAGATTTGAACCTGTGACTTGTTCAGATCTGAGCTAGTTTGTGTGCAGCATGTGGAGATAGTACTGAGTACTTGTGAGGCGTATTGTACTATGTATTGTTACATGTTCTCTATCATTATAATATATAGATAGTTGGTGGTTTTCAACTGTATGCTTTCCCCATTACATACTGTGTTGATATGTGTGATTGATGATTCAATGTGCGCATGCGATTGTTTTCTTAATTCCGAAAATTTATGATCAATGGTAGAGGAGGTTATGTATTATGCATGCATTCCGAAAATAATGTATAATCAGGATAATCTTTGTGACTAAGTGTTATATTATTCAAATTTCTACATATCTTTGTTGTACACTTTATATTTGAAATGTAAATTATTGTACACAATATATATAAATATACATAATTTAATTTTTTATTAAAATATAAAAAAAACCATCTTTTAAATTTAAGAATCAATAACTTCATGGTAAAAAAGTTATCGAGGAAATGAAGAAACACTTGAAAAAATCGTAACTAAAGATAAACCTAAGAAATTAATTCCATTTGAAATTACCGGAGAATCCACAGTAAAAACCATTTTTTCTTCAACGTTTCAAATCCCAACTGGGATCCATCATCAGGACTACTTGAATGCTGATGATGGATCTAGTTGGGATTTGAAACGTTGACGAAAAAATGGTTTTTATTGTGGATTCTCTGGTAATTTCAAAAGATATAAATCACAGAAGTCTTAAATCCAAATTAATTCCACTTAAATCAAAAGAAACTACATATTAATTCCACATAAAGCAAAAAAATCACTAATTTTTTTATTTTATTTTTATGGAAATGAAAATAATGAGAATGGTATATGATAGGGGTTTCCGTAAATCACATCATCAACCATTTGTGGACAAATGATAGGGGTTGAAAAATGATTGATGATGTCATTTATACATAAACCTCTATCGTGCTTATTCTGGATCACAAAAGCCTCAATTCAAAAATAACAATGGTCTTGTGTGAAACTCATATACCATCGGTAATAAATGGAATGCTTCTTCTTGGAGAAAGTAGTAATGACAACAGAATAGCATTATCTTAGATTACATTTAGAACCAGGCAGATAATGACCAAAGTCGGCTCTTCAATATTTTTTGGTATATACGCTAAGGGACATCACTATAAATATCAGCTAAGCAAAGATTGATTTTGTACAAAAAAGCGAAACGGACATAACATTTTGTTTCTGTCGATTCCGCGAGGCTACGGAAATAAAGATTCTCAGACTCTGATCTACTCGATCTCCACCAATATGGCATTGTACGATGATAACGACATATATGACAGCAAAAAAGATGAAAGGGAAAATGAAGGGGTTGATGAATATGAAGAATTAAGATATGAAAGCATGGTGGAAATACAATGCAGCCGTCATGATGACAATAAAAGACGTATGAAATATATGGTTTTAAGTCTGAACAACATCCGTGAGCATCAGCATAATGCTACCAAAAGCGTTTCCACTTTGTTGGTTATCTCTGAAGCCGAGGCAGCTATTCTTTTACATCACTTCGATTGGGATTCTATTAATGCCAACGAACAATGGTTTGCAAGTGAGGAGAAAGTGAGGAATGGTGTGGTCCTATTGTTGCAGCCCGATGATAGTCGGATTAATGCACAAGCAGGGTGCGCATGAAGAAGCAATTATTATTAGAATCAACTGTAACTTATTATTAAGTAGTGCAAGAGGGCCGCTAGACTCGGATTAATTCTTCTCATATTTTTCCATATCTCTGTTGGTTCCAGCAAAAATAAGGATCTTGGACGTTTGTGGCAACCAAATCCTTTAGATTGATTATACAGTCAATATTATTGTCTCTTATTAATATTTGATGATTACTTATTTTAATAAAATGTGATGATTTATATTTATATTTAATGTGTGATTTTACCTAGGGTTAATCTTTGTTTTAAGTGGAAATTCATAGCTGGAAGCAAAGAGTTTAACTTGGAGTTTAAATTGTCATGCAAGGTTCAATTTTCATGAAGTGTTACTTTTGATGTATATATCCAACATGTGGACTTGCCTTGTGGCCTGTGTATAAACAAGTGGATTAAAGCACATCTCCATGTCTAAGTAGTTCTTTTCCCTGGAAGATTAATTTTTATTATCTCTATCATATTATTCATGTATATCTTTGTTCGAACATAATAAGGATCTTGGTTCAGGGCACCCAAATCCTTGTGATTGATTACTAGTTCAATATTATTGTATGTTGTAATATCTAGTTTAATAAAAAGTGATGATTTATATTTATATTTTATGTGTGATTTCATTTATCAAGGTTATATTAAATGGTCTTATGACATTCATGTATAAGTTTAATAAATTACATTATATCTTTGTCAATTTAATGTTTAAAGGGGTTGGATTCTATAGTGGGAAGCAACAAGTGTTTTCAAGCTAAGAAAAAAATAGAAGAGGTTATTCCTTTAATCGAGATAAGTGATGTTTAGGTTAGCTTATTACTTGATGTTCGCATATTAAATCTATTGGTAATTATGTTTTAATATGCTCATTTAATTTTTCAGACAATCAGCTACAAGAAAATAATTTTGATGTCCATGAATGTATGAAACTGAGTCACCCCCGCCCTCTCAGTTTAGTCAAGTTTTCATCAAAATATACTCACCTCATTCAGTAGATGCTTTTGGGGACCAAAATCCTCCCAAAATGGGGGTGTATGATCTGGATTAGATGAGTATCTTCTTTTTCATCCATCTTGATGCTTTCAAAGTAGAAAAAGTGGAGGAATCAATCCACAAGACTATTTTTTCCAGTAGTCCTAGTTTGGAAAATTTCAAGTCAAAAACATCAAGAGTCATTTCGAGGCCTTAAATGAACATATTTTGCATTCTCAGCCTTACTATGGAATATGTAAATGTATATGTAATAAGATCATCTTACTAATGAAGGGATTGCATGTGTAATGTGTAGATTGGTGTATATAGCGATGATGTATTCATTATGGATGGTATGGATGTTATTTCAATGTATGAATCTATTTGAGGTATTTTGAGGCATTTCTGCTATTATTATCTATATTTGGGTTGTCATTAATGCTCACATTGTTGTACATTGTGTGAACTATTGAATTTTATGAATATGGCTTATAACATTTGGTAAGAGAGCATATAATCCTAGGATTTTTATACTTTGAATGAATCACTTTTACATTTTCATTACATTTTTTCTGTGATACTTCAAATGGTGAAATGTTTGGCATATTTAGAAGAAATATCAAGAAAAATTTGGTTAAAATTTAATATTTTAATTCACTATACTTTCATAGATATATTTGGTGGATGTTAGGGTTTGTGATTCATTAATAATGACAACGGAATGTTTCTCCTAAAAAAAAAGAGTAATAATAACAACAGAATGCTTCTCCTGGGAGAAATAGATGGCGGGAAACCGCTTTACTTTGGGTTGTAAGCATTATTTTAAATTACATTTAAAATCAACCAGATAATTACCAATGTCCGCTCATGAATGGTTTTTGGTATCTGCGCCAAGTGACATGAGTATAAATATCAGCTAAGCAAAGATTGATTTAGTACAAAAAGGTAGGGAGACACAATTTCTTGACAACATTGCGGTTTAACTTTAACTTGCTTGAACACGATCAGAGAGTTTTGTTTCTCTGGATTCCGCAAGGCCCAGAAAAAAGGTCTGACTCTGATCTACTCAAGCTCGACCAATATGGCTTTATACAATGAAATGTCTGATAATGAGATATATGACAGCGAAAGCGATGAAAGGGAAAGCAACAAAAGCGAAAATGAAGATGAAGAAATGAGATATGAAAGCATGGTGGATGTTAGCGCTTGAAATTTCACCTCAGGCTGAGAAAGGTAAACTTCAAGGCAACATCAAACCACTTAGCCTCATAGCTAGCCCTATGGGGCAGGAGAGGGCTCTCTCCGGTCTATCTCAGTAAAGATCTTCAATGGGCGAGATGACCAATAGGAAAACACTGATTTTAGGCTAGTAAACTGATCAAGAGGTTTAAATTTGGGATTTTTTAAAGTTTTGGTAGAAAATTGGGGAATGGCAATTTCGGGTGCGGGGATTGGACACAGTTTTCGAAGGGGGTTATTTGTGGCGAGCTAGGAAACAGTATTTATGCCTTTGATAGAGATGGATGGATGAGAATGACCGATGAGGAGTTAAGGAGAGCAAGCAATAACCTTGAGTTCCCCTTAAACAGTTGAAAACATTGATATTAAGAAAACTTAAAAGCAGAGCATGACAGTCATGAATTCTACTTTAACACTTCATTTGCCTAATTTGCAGAAGGAAAAGTAAAGAAATGATTCACATAACACACTTACAAGTACAAAGAGAAACACACCATCAACACATGTGACCACAAGAATCCCAAAAAGGACTTTCAAAACCCTGGTCTTCCTTTGCCAAAAATTGCAGAGATACAGTGAGTAATACAATAAGAGCTTCTCCCTCAAGAGTCCAACCATGAAAATGAGCAAGAAAGTACATAATATAGGCCATCTAACATCTTTCCCTGCCTCTAGGGGTCGAGCTCAATATCCTAGGAGCTGTTTCAACCAATTCTAAACTAAGCACTGAAAACTAGGCAATCAAAGCAACTTGCCTCTATAAGCTAGGAAACCAATTCATTCATTACATTTTACCTATCTGATGAATGAATCTTCTAGAAAAGGTAAATAAGTGCCTAAACATCATAAAATTACATCATTTACAACAAGGAGGATGAAAATCAACTCCCAAAAAGTCAAATCCAGTCAAACTGCGTTTTGCTGAGGTGTAGGTTGATTTCCTGTGCAAACTGCCTGATGGGTCGCGCGCAATTCCTGGACGGGTCGCGCGCCTTTAGAGGCACTGTTGGGGCACTTCCAGGTGTCCAAATGAGGAAAAAGTGGGCGTGTTGGAAAGTTTTGGATGTCTACTTTCCAACCCAAGTGGAATTTCTGAATTTAGTTGTCATTTGCCCCTCCAAAATTGCAATCTCCCAAGACTGCTTCCTGTGTGCCAAAAATGTGGCAGAAAGTCATTTTTTGCTTGTTTTTTGACTTTCTGGAGGTGCAAAACTTGGTGAAATTTCTTAGTAATGGCTGAGCAAGTGTAAATTTCCATGAAAAATTCAGAAATGCTGATTTTTCCTAAAATGGAGTTGCCAAAACCTGTTTTTTGCCAGAAAAATAAAAAATGACCCAAAATGCTCAAAATTTTTTGAAATTTGTGTTGGAGTTGAGTTATTTAGTATCATGCTCCTTCAAAGAAGCCTTAGCCAAGATATGGAGGGGGTCGGGCCTTTTCCTTTGTTTTTGTGCTTTGACCAACCGTCTTTGGAGCACTTTCATTCTTGCCTTGCATACGTGCATCCGCGCCCAATAATGATTTTTCATGTTCCTGAGCAAGTTTGTATCTTGGTTGGCCTTGGCTAGAAACCTCTCCAAATGAGCATTGACCCGAAGAAGCATAGCCTCTCGCTCAACGGGTACCAAATCGCCGGGTCTCTTTCGAGCCAAGTTGCGGTCCTCATGGATCCTCCGCAACTCATCTAGAGTGTGCTCCTCCTCAAGTTGCTTGTTGCGCTGCTCCAGGTAGGTGATGGTCCAATTTTCCATGTCCAATATTTGCTGCAATGAGTCATTTTCAGCTCTAAGATGCTGAATGATCTCCTTTGACTCTAGGCTAGGAGAAATAATGTTAAGATCAACCACCTCTATGCCTGGAATACCTGATGGCCCCTCATCAATCTTGAGCTGTTTGCCTCTCTCTGGTACATGTGCTGCTGAAGAAGGCGAGGCCCCTTCCACCTGGTGTGGAGATAACACTCGCTGAGCTGATGAAGATGGCGAGACCCCTTCCACCTGATGTGGAGAAAATACTCGCCGAGCTACTGCAAATAAGGCCCTGTGGCCTCTCTGATAAGTGACCAATGGAGGAGAGCTGACATGTCTAGTCTCAGGGATATCATGCTGCTGTGATGGTCCTCCCTCCTCATGAACAATCTCAGGATGTGGTGGTGGTGCTGTGAAAAACTCATGAGAGATAAACTCCTCCCATGGGATGCCATGCTGAGCCAACTGATGTATGACCACAAGCTGGATCAAACCATAATGATAAAGGCTCCTATATTGTTGTGCTGGGCTCTTCCTCTGCATCAAGGGCACCATCCTCTCAATATTCTGGCACAAGAAAATAGGGATGTTCATCATCCGGACCCATGTGAAATGCATCAACAAGCGAATATGGTATGAATACACACGTGAAAATCTGCCCTCACAGGTGAAATATCGCCTGATAAGCCTCATCAAAGGAGCATACTCATTCCTCAAAAACCTGAAAGGAAATACACCCGTCACGAGTCTCATAGATGCAGGTTTAATGTAAGGCTCGAACTGAAAACTGTCCAATATTTTGCGCTTATTCCACACTTCTCCAACATTTTGTATCCCTGTTGCTTGAGCAATCATCTCAGGTGTCAAAGTAAAATCCACCCCTGCAAGGTTCACATGCCCATCATGCAAATGCAAAACAAATAAGCGAGCCAACTCCCTGTGATGTTGAATCTGAGAGATCCTCTCGCAAAACTCTTAACATGACAGGTAACGAAAACATGTAACTGCCATTGGACAAGCCAGCAAATCGGTTAGAGAGGTGGGGTCCTCTCTCTTATGGTGACCGCTCTTACCACCCTTGTGAGGCCTCCTATGTACCTCAAACTCTGAAGCTGACTCATGGTCATCACTTTGCTCATAATCGGTTTCGGTTTCTGACATGGTTTCAGGTGCAAAGTGGCTGAAATGTACTGTTGCTTCTGCTTTAAAATCTGTTGTTTTAACTGTTTGAGATGTTGTTTCAAGGGGACAAATAGCACAAGGGAAATGTTAGGGAAGGGAGACTTTGAATGGAAATTGGGAAAAATATATGAAACAGGGGTTAAAGGGAGGAATCATGACATCAACATCATCATACAATTTCATTTGCAAGGATGTTATGGGAGGTGGAGTTTAGGGTTTGATTTTTGATTTCTTAATATTTTTGGTAGGGAAATTAAATAACAGTGATAAGGGAGTAAGAAATGGAAGGTGGGAAAATGTAGGAACAATAGGAATGAAAAGGAATACCTTAAAACAGCAAAACAAACCCTAGAAACTTTGATATTGTCAAGCAAAGGAACATGGAGTCTTTACTTGCAAATGAAGGCTTTTAAAAATATTATCATGATCTTCTCGAGCTTTAGCAACCCATAATTTATATGATTGAAGGCCTACCTGACAAGCTTGAACAATTTGTGGTCACTTGGCAGCTTGCTGGTAATTTTCTGTGGAAGAAACCCTGACGGGTCGCGTGCACTACCCAACAGGTCGCGTGCCTTCAATGGGTAGTGCCCGTGTGAAGTTTACACTGGTGGAGGTGCCCTGATGGGTCACGCACCTTCAACGGGTCACGCACCAGTCTCGACGGGTCACACGCCTTCACACTTCACCAAATTCGCCCAAATGCTCTTGAAAACGATTGCTCTATTGCTTGAAGGCACAATGAAGCTTAATGGAGGGAAAGAGAGACTTTATAGCCTTGTTTTGAATTAATTTCATGTCAAAACCCTCTTTCTAATGTTTTTCATGACACTTTTTTAAACTTTAAATGTTGTTGACTTTTTGGTTTCCTTTTGTCCTGAAATTGGTTGAATTGATGTTTTTCCTATAATTTTTGCAGGGATAGCTTCTGAGGAGTCTTGGCAAAGGGGACTAGGGTTGCCTGCTGTCTTTTGAAATATTTGAATTTTTACAATTTTTACAAAATTTTGAGAAATGACCTTGGCTTTAAAAATAGTGTTTTTAAATCCAAGGTAAAAAATTTAGCTGTACAAGATGAAATCTTTTAAAGAAACACTTTGATAACCATCCCTCTGGCCTGCTGGGCATTTATTGACTTTAGAGACATGACCTTGAAAACAAACTAGACCTAAACCCTAGACCTAAGACTTTTGACCTCAAGACAAGACAAGCAACTTTGAAATAGTTTAATGACTAAAACAACCTGATCCAGCAGTGCCAAGAGGGGAATAAAGACACCAGCTCCTCCATCAGGGTTATGGCATGCCTAATGGAATGCAATAAGATGACACTGATGAGACACCTACTTATGCAAATGCAAAGAGCTTTGATCGCTGATGGAGGGCTACTAGACCGACTCTAACATTGGCTCCAATGGGGATGGTAGCTCCTTGGAGATACCAAGAACCTTAGACCTCTGGGAGAGCAGACCAGTGCTTTATAATCATTGGGCAATGGAGTCATTATTTACACATGTGACCCAAATTTGGACAACTTTATTGACTTTGACAATTGACTGAAAATCGAACTAACTTTGACACAAACTAACTCAACTTTGTGCAGAAAATGGACTGATTAAAACAACCTGAAAAACTCACACCAACTAATCTCCATCTTCAGAATTATAGCCTTCACCGCGGGCCCCAGACTAAAGATGAAAGATCAGTTCACACTTGCTGCAGAATGAAAGTAAAATGGTAATTACAATGATAGTGACTAGAGCAGAAAATGCTCAAACATGATACCTTTTGAGCAGTCGGCCATTTACCGACCCACCGAGACAATCATCACCATTCATTTCTTTGAGAAGAAAGGCATTTGGACCACGGTATGCTGCAATTTTGTAAGGACCTTTCCACAAGTTGTCGAATTTTCCATGTTTCCCTTTATCTTCATTTCGGGCATCCCATCTCAAAACAACATCATCTATCTGAAAATCATCCGGTTTTGCTTTTTTGTCATAGATTTTCTTTATGCGCTCTTGCAACTTAAGGGAATTTTGAAGAACTTCCTCTCGTGTCTGTTGTAAATGAATCATTTGACAAATCCGCCGTCGCATAGGATCCTCCTCACCATCAGCTTCTTGAAGCAACTTTGCTACTGGAATACTAAGAGAAGTAGGAAACACTGCATCTGTCCCGTAAACCAGTTCAAAGGGTGACATACCAATTGACTTCTTTTGACTTACACGAGAAGCCCATAATGCATTTACTAACTTTTTGTGCCAGCTCTTCTTATTGATTTCTAGCAATTTCTTTATGATGTTTACTAGAGATTTATTCGAAGATTCGGCCAGCCCATTTCCTTGCGGATGGTAGGCGGTCGAATGCCCCAAGCTGATGTTATATTTGTAACAAAAATCAACCATCTTCTTTGATTTAAACGCTGTTGCATTATCTGTAATCAACTTATGTGGACAGCCAAAACGTGACAATATGTTATTCTCAAGGAAAGAAATAATTACCGAGTCCGTGGCCTGCCGGGTGGGAATGGCTTCAATCCACTTCGTGAAGTAATCAGTGGCAGTCAATATCCATCGATGCTGCCCGGAAGATGCTGGGTGGATTTCGCCAATAAAATCCAAGCCCCATTGCTGAAATGGTGCACTGATTTCAATGGGCTTGAGAGGTAACGGTTGTAATTTCTGCTTTCCTTGAAAAATTTGACATTCATGACAACTCTTAACTGCTTTATATACATCAGAAAACAATGAAGGCCAATAGAAACCCGCTCTTAGGATTTTATTAGCCGTGGTCTTCCAAAACAAGTGGCCCCCGCAGTCACCTTTGTGAAAATCCTCAACAGCTCTCTTAGCTTCTTCCTCGACTAAACAATTCAGCAATATGCCACCGGGGTCTTTCCAATAAAGTGCAGATTTGATGATGCAAAATTTGGCAGCTTTTAATTTCAATGTCCTAGCTTTGTTTCGTGGCATCCCAGGGGGTGAAGATAAATTTTGAAGCACATATACAATATCAGCATACCAATGAGAGGAAACAAAGATATCGGATACCTGTAGAGCTGAATTTTCTTCATCTTCATCGGATAAGGCAGCAATCAAATTGATGTCTAGGACATGGAGATTTGTTTCAGCCATCAACTTAGCAAGACCTTGACCCTTGATCAACTTGGTAGGCTTAATTTCCACATCATACTCTAATAGTGCAGCGATCCACTTACCCCTCCTTCCTTCCGGTTCTGCTTGTACCAAAACATCTTTAACAGCCGCATTAGGAACATATGCCAAAATATGAGAATTTAATATGTATACACGGAAATCTTTCAAAGCTTTTACCAACGCCAATGCTTGTTTTTCAATGATATTATACTTCAGCGCTCCATCCCTTATAATACGACTGAAAAAAGCTATGGGCTTCTCAACTCCATCTCTCTTTTGCATCAGCACAGCTGCCAATGTATGCTCCGAAGCAAATGAAAATAAAATAAAATCTTGTGTATAATCTGGGCTGATTAGAGTTGGGGCTGAAGATAAAATTAACTTTACCAAATTGAAAGACTTTACCGCCTCTTCGGTCCATTTGAGCTGGCTATCCTTTTTGAGCATGTTGGTTATTTCTCTGAGATGTTCAGCAAGATTCGGAATGAAGCGGCGCAGAAAATTCAACTTGCCATTAAAGGACTGAATCTCCTTCTTGTTTCGGGGCTGCTCTACCTGCTGAATTGCTTCCACACGTGCAGGATCTATACGAATGCCATCTTTAGAAATGATATGGCCCAACAGCTTACCTTCACTCATAGCGAAAAGGCTCTTCTTCAAATTCAGTGAGATACCATATTTTCTGCACTTTTGAAACACCATTGTTAAATGATACAAATGCTCTTCATCAGATTTAGAAAACATAGTTAAATCATCAAGATAAACAACCAAGAAGACATCCTTCTCATTAGCAAAGGCCATGTCCATCGCCCGCTGAAAGGTTGCACCTGCATTTTTCAATCCAAATGGCATCTTGGCATAATGAAATGTTCCCCATGGAGTTGTGAATGCAGTCTTGTCGTGGTCATCCTCATGCACCAAAATCTGATTGTACCCAGAATATCCATCAAGTAGAGACATCCTTGATGCGCCAACTACCCGCTGCAATATATGATCCATCTTGGGCAGCGGATAATTGTCCTTTAGCGACACCTTGTTCAAATTTCTAAAGTCTATACACAAGCAGATCTCAACGGTCTTCTTTCTCACGGGCACCAAGTTGGAAATCCAGTCGGAAAATCTGATTGGCACTATGATTCCAGACTTATACAACCTGTTGACTTCCTTCTCGATCAATGGCAGCAGCTTAGGATTAATTCTTCTCAACTTTTGTCGGAAAGGCTTTTGATTTGGCTTTATGGGAATGGTATGCTGAATGATACTTGTGTCATAAGTTTTCAAATCTAAATAGTCCCATGCAAAAACATTAGAAAACGAAGACAACAATATGATATATTATTTCTTTACCTTAGGCGACAATGCTTTTGATAGCTTCACCATCTTTGGATTCTCAGCTGTCCCGAGATTTACTTCTTCGACACCTCCTTCTGTGGGCCTTAAGGTGGGTTTGCAGGCCACATCATCTTGATCGAACAACTCTTCCAAAGGAATTAAACCTTTAGGAATGAAATTGTCCTTAAGCTGCAACACATCCATCTGATTTACTCCTTCAACTTCCATGTCTATGGAGATGTCTTTGAAATCACCTTCAACTTGCAGAAAATCCTTAATTTCCTCATCATCTTGGAAAACTTGCCAACATCTTTGATTGTCTGGGACTGTAGGACGGTGCTTCACATAAATCTCAAACTTATTACTGGAATTCATGGGGATTTTTAGATTGCTTGCTGCCTTAGCCAACGCATCCGCAACACCATTTTGGATACGGGGCACACATGTCAAAGTATGTTCAGAAAACAGTTTCAAGATATCTAGGACAGCATTTCGATATGCTCGCATACGAGGATGTTTGGCCTGAAATTCACCTTTCACTTGCTTTATAACCAACTCGGAGTCGCCATATACTGCTATCTTCTTTGCCTTCAACTTCCGAAGGATTTTCAGACCAGCAATGAGAGCCTCATATTCCGCCTCATTATTTGAACAATCAAATGCCAATTTGTATGAACATACCCATACCTTGCTTGGGACTTTGTTTCGGACAGAAAATGGACTTCGAATCCACACACCTATACCAGCACCATCGCTGCCCACAGCACCATCAAAATCCATGGTCCAAAGACCATCCTCATCATCTTCTAAATGCTGAAAATGTGATGTCTCTGCATTTTCTGTTTGTTGCTCATTGATCTCAGCTGTTGGCTTCATGACAACAGACCTTTCTTCACTTTCCTTTCGCAAAATTTCTCTGAAATTTTCTGAAATGTCTGGTATATCTTCTGCTTGAACTAACTGACTATCTATCTCATTAAAATCCTCAGCAAACAAAACAAATGACTCTAAATCTATATGTACATAATTTACAGGATGATTGATTGGCTTTTCCTTACTAGTGATCATGTATTTCATCTTTTGTTCCTGATATAACTTCCTCATCTGACCAAAGATCGGAATTGTAGCATAGGAAAAATCGAGCTGAAGTGTACCTTTGAGCTTGGCTCCCCAAGATCTCGAAAGCAACATGCCGAACCGCGGAGGAATATCCGCCACCACCACATCCATCAACACATTCTTCACTGGAATTTGATCTAGGCTCACCACCAAGTCCTTGATAAAACCAATACATTTTACCCGGCTGGAATCAAATGAATACAAATCATGATATTTCCTTGTGATGTCTAGTCCCAGCTTTTCCATAATTGCTTTCAGCATCAAATTATGCGAAGTTCCCGAGTCAAACATGGCATTATGTAAAACATATTCATGCAATCGCAGACTAATATAGAATGGAGGAACATCACTTTCGGGAGACTCACCATTTAAAGCGGTCCCAAAAATCAATTCCGGCTGATCGTCTTCTACATTCACCGTGTCTAGCATTGGATCAAAATTCAGCATCTTGGAAATTTGACCTCGGTAAGTGTTGTTCTTCATGATTTTTGTTAAAGGAATGGACACTTTCAACTTTGAAATTTCATTCTCCAAACTGAAAACTGAAACCTTCTCACCTTCTTTAGCCGGAACCTCTCTTTTTTCAATTTTAACTCTCGGTGTGCTTGATGGCTGATCTATCTTGTTTGCTGATGATGATTGACTTGTTGAAGGATCAATTATGTCTTTTCCTTTTGTGTGTGGGGAAACTGAATCATTCTTTGCTGAAGTATCTTTCCTTTTCTGAATGGGACTTATGGGAACGGCTCGGTTTCTTAATTGTCTCTGCTGAGCGGATAAAGCATTTAGGTACCCTCTTTGATACTCTTCCGATTCTTCTTCAAGTGCTGCATCATTTGACAAGATATAATGTTCATGCTGAGGGATGATGGAGTGACTTACCAATTCTTCTTCTTCTGTAACATAAGTAGGCAGATCATCAGGAGTGAAGAAGTGGTTTTCCTCTCCCACCGTATCACCTTCATCCTCTGATTCTTGGCTAACAAAATTCTGCTGAAAAGGAGGTTTAATCTGTTGCTGAACTGCTGCTTCTTGTGCCTTTGTTTCATGCTGCTTGATTCTATATTGTGGCTGTTGTGCACCTCGGAAATTAGGATTACGGATCTGTGGTTCCGGCTTGTTGAGATGAGTATTTTCGAGCATCGTCACTACCTTGCGAAGAAGCTGATCGGATGTAGAAGCTTCCTCCTCGATTGTGACTCACTTTTCTGCCTTCATCCTTGCTCTTTTATCATTCAAATTCGCTTCAACACTAACAACAATTTTCTGCATATCCTCCAAAGTAGGCGGATCTCTATCTCGCAATGAATAAGCCATCTCTGGATCGAAACCATCCGGGAATTTGAGAAGTGCTGATTTTCTAGATGGCCTCAAATCATCTGGAATAGCATTGTAAACCGTGTTAAATCTGATAATGTAGTCTTGGACCGACTCACCATGATTACGTTTGAGGTTGTTGTATTCGGCATTAATCTGAAGCGGATCCTTTCTGATTTCCCATTGATCTAGAAACTGGTTCTGAAGTGCTTCCAAGGTGGGAATGCTTCTAGCTGTCAACCCTCTGAACCACTTTCTAACTTCTCCTCCAAATGTTTGCACGAACAATCGCATGGTAACATCTTCTTCATCTATCTCATATAGATCGAAGAAAGTCGTCATTTTTTCAATATGTTGTTGAGCAGAAATACTCTGTGGAGTGCCATCAAACATGGGAATTTTACTTTGATAATCGGCTGGCATATCATGCAGAAGTTGAGGAAGAGCAAGTGGGGCAAACCGGGCGGCCATTGCTTTAGGTAGATTGGGTCTAGGAGTAGCGGGTGGAGTGAGTGTAGCTGTAGTATGAGGAGTATGAGGAGGAGAAGTGGTATGGGATGTAGAGGGCGAACCAACTGTAGATTCCGGATAAGTGACTATAGGAGAAATATAAATAAAAGGAGGACTGGACTGTTCATGCGCCACGATAGTAGATCCAATATGACGAGATATAGTTTCAACGAACTCAGCAAGATTTGTAGCTTGAATATCTGACTGAAGAGATCTTAAGATGAAATTGTCAACCAATTTATTGTGTCTTTCAATTTCAAGAGCAGCTGCGAAATCAGGGTTAGGAACTAGAGAATCAAGTGCACTTTCAGATTTAGTTTTGAACAAGGACAACTCAAAACTCTCGTCAAAATCAATATCTTCAAGATACTCAAAAACAGCTGGACATGAATGAGATTTGAATATACAACCAGAACTGGAAGCCAGTTTGGAAATCAAGGAGCAAATAACCAATCAGCCTGTGAAAACTCTTAACTAATCATCCAAAAGTTCAGAGTTTACAAATGAACTGGGGTACAATGCAATTGAAGTGCTGTATTCACGAGCTCACGGAGATTGACTGAAGCAGCGTTTATCTACTTCCGCTAATGCAAAGCAAAAGCGTTTTGAAGGCTACCTGGCATAACTTCAGGCTCCGTCTAAGACTTATGAAGCAAACACATCAATCAACAGACAAGTTGTTCTCCCCAGTATGGTCGCCAATATGTTAGCGCTTGAAATTTCACCTCAGGCTGAGAAAGGTAAACTTCAAGGCAACATCAAACCACTTAGCCTCGTAACTAGCCCTACGGGGCAGGAGAGGGCTCTCTCCGGTCTATCTCAGTAAAGATCTTCAATGGGCGAGATGACCAATAGGAAAACACTGATTTTAGGCTAGTAAACTGATCAAGAGGTTTAAATTTGGGATTTTTTAAAGTTTTGGTAGAAAATTGGGGAATGGCAATTTCGGGTGCCGGGATTGGACACAGTTTTCGCAGGGGGTTCTTTGGGGCGAGGTAGGAAACAGTATTGATGCCTTTGATAGAGATGGATGGATGAGAATGACTGATGAGGAGTTAAGGAGAGCAAGCTTACGTTGAGTTCCCCTTAAACAGTTGAAAACATTGATATTAAGCAAACTTAAAAGCAGAGCATGACAGTCATGAATTCTACTTTAACACTTCATTTGCCTAATTTGCAGAAGGAAAAGTAAGGAAATGATTCACATAACACACTTAAAAGTACAAAGAGAAACACACCATCAACACATGTGACCACAAGAATCCCAAAAAGGACTGCAAAACCCTGGTCTTCCTTTGCCAAAAATTGCAGAGATACAGTGAGTAATACAATAAGAGCTTCTCTCTCAAGAGTCCAACCATGAAAATGAGAAAGAAAGTACATAATATATGCCATCTAACATCTTTCCCTGCCTCTAGGGGTCGAGCTCACTATCCTAGGAGCTGTTTCAACCAATTCTAAACTAAGCACTGAAAACTAGGCAATCAAAACAACTTGCCTCTATAAGCTAGGAAACCAATTCATTCATTACATTTTACCTATCTGATGAATGAATCTTCTATAAAAGATAAATAAGTGCCTAAACATCATAAAATTACATCATTTACAACAAGGAGGATGAAAATCAACTCCCAAAAAGTCAAATCCAGTCAAACTGCGTTTTGCTGAGGTGTAGGTTGATTTCCTGTGCAAACTGCCTGATGGGTCGCGCGCAATTCCTAGACGGGTTGCGCACCTTTGGAGGCACTTTGGAGGCACTTCCAGGTGTCCAAATGAGGCAAAAGTGGGCTTGTTGGAAAGGTCTGGATGTCTACTTTCCAACCCAAGTAGAATTTCTGAATTTGGTTGTCATTTGCCCCTCCCAAATTGCAATCTCCCAAGACTGCTTCCTGTGTGTCAAAAATGTGGCAGAAAGTCATTTTTTGCTTGTTTTTTGACTTTCTGGAGGCCCAAAACTTGGTGAAATTTCTTAGTAATGGCTGAGAAAGTGTAACTTTCCATGAAAAATCCAAAAATGCTGAGTTTTCCCAAAATGGAGTTGCCAAACGAAAGGGTCGCGCGCGGCACGCGACCCATCGGTGAAGAAAACCTGTTTTTTGCCAGAAAAATAAAAAATGACCCAAAATGCTCAAATTTTTTTGAAATTTGTGCTGGAGTTGAGTTATTTAGTATCATGCTCCTTCAAAGAAGCCTCAGCCAAGATATGGAGGGGGTCGGGCCTTTTCCTTTGTTTTTGTGCTTTGACCAACCGTCTTTGGAGCACTTTCATTCTTGCCTTGCATACATGCATCCGCGCCCAATAATGATTTTTCATGTTCCTGAGCAAGTTCTTATCTTGGTTGGCCTTGGCCAGCAACCTCTCCAAATGAGCATTGACCCGAAGAAGCATAGCCTCTCGCTCAACGGGTACCAAATCGCTGGGTCTCTTTCGAGCCAAGTTGCGGTCCTCATGGATCCTCCGCAACTCATCTAGAGTGTGCTCCTCCTCAAGTTGCTTGTTGCGCTGCTCCAGGTAGGTGATGGTCCAATTTTCCATGTCCAATCTTTGCTGCAATGAGTCATTTTCAGCTCTAAGATGTTGAATGATCTCCTTTGACTCTAGGCTAGGAGAAATAATATCAAGATCAACCACCTCTATGCCTGGAATACCTGATGGCCCCTCATCAATCTTGGGCTGTTTGCCTCTCTCTGGTACCTGTGCTGCTGAAGAAGGCGAGGCCACTTCCACCTGGTATGGAGATAACACTCACTGAGGTGATGAAGATGGCGAGACCCCTTCCACCTGATGTTGAGAAAATACTCGCCGAGCTGCTGCAAATAAGGCCCTGTGGCCTCTCTGATAAGTGACCAATGGAGGAGAGCTGACATGTCTAGTCTCAGGGATATCATGTTGTTGTGATGGTCCTCCCTCCTCATGAACAATCTCAGGATGTGGTGGTGGTGCTGTGAAAAACTCATGAGAGATAAACTCCTCCCATGCGTGCCATGCTGAGCCAACTGATGTATGACCACAAGCTGGATCAAACCATAATGATAAAGGCTCCTATATTGTTGTGTTGGGCTCTTCCTCTGCATCAAGGGCACCATCCTCTCAATATTTTGGCACAAGAAAACAGGGATGTTCATCATCCGGACCCGTGTGAAATGCATCAACAAGCGAATATGGTATGAATACACACGTGAAAATCTGCCCTCACAGGTGAAATAGCGCATGATAAGCCTCATCAAAGGAGCATACTCATTCCTCAAAAACCTGAAAGGAAATACACCCGTCACGAGTCTCATAAATGCAGGTTTAATGTAAGGCTCGAATTGAAAACTGTCCAATATTTTGCACTTATTCCACACTTCTCCAACATTTGGTATCCCTGTTGCTTGAGCTATCATCTCAGGTGTCAATGTAAAATCCACCCCTGCAAGGTTCACATGCCCATCATGCAAATGAAAAACAAATAAGCGAGCCAACTCCCTGTGATGCTGAATCTGAGAGATCCTCTCGCAAAACTCATAACATGACAGGTAACGAAAACATGTAACTGCCATTGGACAAGCCAGCAAATCGGTTAGAGAGGTGGGCTCCTCTCTCTTATGGTGACCGCTCTTACCACCCTTGTGAGGCCTCCTATGTACCTCAAACTCTGAAGCTGACTCATGGTCATCACTTTGCTCATAATCGGTTTCGGTTTCTGACATGATTTCAGGAGCAAAGTCGTTGAAATGCACTGCTGCTTCTGCTTTAAAATCTGTTGTTTTAACTGTTTGAGATGTTGTTTCAAGGGGACAAATAGCACAAGGTAAATGTTAGGGAAGGGAGAATTTGAATGGAAATTGGGAAAAATATATGAAACAGGGGTTAAAGGGAGGAATCATGACATCAACATCATCATACAATTTCATTTGCAAGGATGTTATGGGAGGTGGAGTTTAGGGTTTGATTTTTGATTTCTTAATATTTTTGGTAGGGAAATTAAATAAGAGTGATAAGGGAGTAAGAAATGGAAGGTGGGAAAATGTAGGAATAATAGGAATAAAAAGGAATACCTTAAAACAGCAAAACAAACCCTAGCAACTTTGATATTGTCAAGCAAAGGCACATGGAGTCTTTACTTGCAAATGAAGGCTTTTAAAAATATTATCATGATCTTCTCAAGCTTTAGCAAACCATAATTTATATGATTGAAGGCCTACCTAACAAGCTTGAACAATTTGTGGTCACTTGGCAGCTTGCTGGTAATTTTCTGTGGAAGAAACCCCGACGGGTCGCATGCACTACCCAACAGGTCGCGTGCCTTCAACGAGTCGCGCCCGTGTAAGGTTTACACTTGTGGAGGTGCCCTGATGGGTCGCGCGCCTTCAACGGGTCGCGCACCAGTCTCGACGGGTCGCGCGCCTTCACACTTCACCAAATTCGCCCAAATGCTCTTGAAAACGATTGCTCTATTGCTTGAAGGCACAATGAAGCTTAATGGAGGGAAAGAGAGACTTTATAGCCTTGTTTTGAATTAATTTCATGTCAAAACCCTCTTTTTAATGTTTTTCATGACACTTTTTTAAACTTTAAATGTTGTTGACTTTTTGGTTTCCTTTTGTCCTGAAATTGGTTGAATTGATGTTTTTCCTTAATAATTTTTGCAGGGATAGCTTCTGAGGAGCCTTGGCAAAGGGGACCAGGGCTGCCTGCTGTCTTTTGAAATATTTGAATTTTTACAATTTTTACAAAATTTTGAGAAATGACCTTGGCTTTAAAAACAGGGTTTTTAAATCCAAGGTAAAAAATTTAGCTGTACAAGATGAAATCTTTTAAAGAAACACTTTGATAATCATCCCTCTGGCCTGCTGGGCATTTATTGACTTTAGAGACATGACCTTGAAAACAAACTGGACCTAAACCCTAGACCTAAGAATTTTGACCTCAAGACAAGACAAGCAACTTTGAAATAGTTTAATGACTAAAACAACCTGATCCAGCAGTGCGAAGAGGGGAATAAAGACACCAGCTCCTCCATCAGGGTTATGGCATGCCTAATGGAATGCAATAAGATGACATTGATGAGACACCTACTTATGCAAATGCAAAGAGCTTTGATCGCTGATGGAGGGCTACTAGACTGACTCTAACAGTGGAAATAACACGCAGTCGTCATGATGACAATAAAGGACGTATGAAATATATGGTTTTAAGTCTGAATGACATTGGTGAGCGTCTGCACAATGCTACCAAAAGCGTTTCCACTGTGCTGGCTGTCTCGGAAGCTGAGACAGCTATTCTCTTGCGTCACTTCGATTGGAATTCTATTAATGCTAACTATCAATGGTTTGCAAATGAGGAGAAAGTGAGAAATGCTGTGGGCCTATTGTTGCAGCCGAACGATAAACATGAGACCAAAGAAGAAAAAATGGAGGAGTTAACTACCTGTCCGATATGTTTCTATGATTTCAAGATCAGAGACATGAAGTCACTCAAGTACTGTGACCATTTATTTTTCCAAGATTGTTGGCGAACTTTTGTTCACACATCAATAAATCATGATGGTGCAGGATGCCTCAACCTACGATGTCCACATCAAGGTCCACGATGTCGTGCCATTGTGAGTGAAGACATGGTTTTTTCTCTGGGGTTATCTGAGGAAGATACGAACAAATATAGAACCTATCTTGTGAGGTCATATGTTGAACAAAACAGTATGGTTAAATGGTGTCCAGCGCCAGACTGTGGGTACTGTGTGGAGGTTGACTCTGCTAATTCTGATGTAACTCATGAGGAGGTTGTCTGTGTTAGTTTGACAACGAATTAGTAACTTTGGGTAAATGTAACTAGACAGTTTTATACAATTTTATACCGAAATATTAGTTATGTAACGATAGTCGATGATATAAAACTATCAAATGCCCATGAAATGTAACGAGCAGAGATTCATTGTTGAATAAAAAATTCCAATCCAATTCAGTTTCTTATTCAGTTTCTTGTCTTGGTTATTCTATTGAAGTTTCTTTGTTTTCCTTCATTATTTTGTTATTTGTACAACAAGTGGTATCAGAGCTCCGAGGGCAGTGAGCCTGGGCATGAAAGAAAGGCAGTTGTGTGAGGACCTGAAGAAAATCCAGCCTGCGTGAATCCAGAACCGACGACTGTGTGTGAAAGGTGGCTGTGTGAGGACCAAAGAAAACCCTGCTTGCGTATTGCCAGAAATTCGCTGCTGGGAAGAAGAAAACCCTGCCTGCGTTGCCAGAAATTCGTTGCTGGGATGAAGAAAACCCTGCCTGCGTATTTTCAGAAATTTGTTGCTCGGAAGGTGTGACTGCTTTGCGTGCAACCGAAATATGCTGACTGCTCTGCGTGCAACGAAAACCCCTACCTGCGTATTTGCCAGACATTCGCTAATTGTTGTGCTCGTGGCTGAGCGTGGAAGTGTGGAAAAGCATTGAACAAATTCGCTGGGTGGTTTGGAGCATGAAGTTGTTCTCTGCGTGGTTGATGAAGCTATCTTGAAGAACCAGCAAAACTGTTTTCTGCGTGCTGTCAGCGCTGGTTGCTTGAAGAAAACCAGAAAAGAGGATTTCGATCAGCAAAATAAATCTGGGTATTGATCAAAGTTTCCAGAATTGTTTATTTTCAGCATAATTTTTTTTAAACAAACACTGAAGATTGAAATCAAGTCAAGTTGTGGTTTTTTTGGAGAAAAAAAAAGGAAGGGTTTTTTTTCTTTCTTTGTTAAAAGAAAAAATAACAAAGGGATTTGCAAGAAAGAAATTTGTAAAATTTGTTTCTTTAAAAAAGAGGGCTCAGTTTTTTTAAGAAAGGGAAACAAAGTTTTTTCTTTAAGAAAAAAGGGAAACAAAGTTTTTTTTAAGAAAAGGATAGTTGGAAGACTGAAACCCTAGGAGAGCTATATATTCAGCTTCGGTAGTGGACAACACAACTATTTCTTGAAGCTTTGACATCCAACTAATTGCTCCACCTGCAAGTGTAAAGACATAACCTGTAGTAGATCTTATTTTGTCCAAATCACCTACATAGTCAGCATCTACATATCCGCAGACTGATCCTTCACTACCATTAAAGACGATGCAATGGTCACTTGTGCCTCATAGATATCGAAGCACCCATTTCACTTCTTGCCAATGTTCTTTACCTGGATTTGCCATGAATCTGCTGACAACTCCAACTGCATGTGAAATGTCAGGTCTTGTAGATGCCATCGCATACATTAAGTTGCCTACAGCATTTGCATATGGTACATGAGACATATACTAAAAAGGATAGATAGAAGACTACACCCTAGGAGAAGAATAAAATGGCCAAGATATCGAATGTGAAATTCGAGGTGGAGAAATTCACCAGTAAGAGCAATTTTGCTCTTTGGAAACTAAAGGTTAGGGATTTGCTTGTGCAACAAGGGTTGCACAAGGCATTGGATGGGGCAACTAAGAAACCTGCAACCATGACTACTTCAGACTGGGAGGACTTGGATGCCCGAGCTCTCAGTACCATCCGGTTATGCCTAGCGGATGAAGTTCTCTTCAACATTGTTGAAGAGACTACGGCGTCAGGATTGTGGGAAAAACTTGAAAATCTCTATATGACAAAGTCATTAACCAACATAATTTATCTGAAAAGACAGTTATACAGTCTTCGAATGAAAGAAGGTTCAAACGTTGCAGAACATTTGAATGTTTTTAATACACTAATATGTCAATTAACAGATATGGAAGTCAAAATACAGGAAGAAGATAAAGCCATAACCTTGTTGTGTTCTCTGCCTGAATCGTGGGATCACTTCGTAACTTCAATCAGCTTCAGCTTTGCTGATTCTTTGAAGTTTGAATCAGTCATGGGAGCTCTCCGGTCTGAAGAAGTACGAAGGAAATCTAGCACTGAGACAGCTACATCAGAAGCCATGATCGCTAGAGGACGCTCAAAGGAAAGAGGAGAAAAACCAAGGGGGTCTTCCAGATCAAAATCGAAGGGAAAGAAGTGTAAAGCAAAATTTTGGAACTGCGGTAAAGTTGGACACTTGAAGAAGGACTGTTGGAAACGAAAGGAATCCGAAAACCCGAAGAACGAAGCGAATCAGGTCGATTCAGGTATGATAGACGAAGTTTTATCTGCTGAAGAATTATATATGATAGATGAAACTTCACCTGAATGTAATGTCTCTCAGGGTTTTGATAGCTGGCTGTTAGACTCTGGTGCTTCGCATCACATGTGCCCACATAGAAATTGGTTTACTTCATATAAAAATGTAAACGGTAGTTCTGTGTTTATGGGTAACAATGTGTCATGTCAGACTGTTGGGATGGGAGATATCTGGATTAAGATGCATGATAACAGAGTTAGGACATTAACTAGTGTTATACATGTACCTAATTTGAAGAAAAATTTAATCTCTTTGGGAGTGTTGGATTCAGATGGTTATAAGTTTACAGGTCAGGATGGCGTCTTGAAAGTCTTTAAAGGAGCCCTTGTGGTTATGAAGGCAGAAAAGGTTGGAAATCTTTACAGGTTAAAAGGAAGTACTCAAGTCAATGAAGCAGCGGTTGCGTCAGAAAAGGAAGAAGCAAGTACTTGTCTGTGGCATCAATGATTGGGTCATATGAGCGAGAAAGGTCTTCATATACTGATGAAACGTAAATCTCTTCCCAGTCTGAAATCCTTGAATTTAGATTTCTGTAAACATTGTGTGTATGGAAAATAGTGTAAACAGAGATTTAAAGTTGGAAATCATAATAGTAAATATGTTTTAGACTACATTCATTCTGATCTGTGGGGGCCTTCCCCTATTGTGTCATATGGAGGTGCATTGTATTTTTTAACGTTCATTGATGATTACTCCCGTAAAGTTTAGGTCTATATGCTAAAAAGAAAAGATGATGTATTAAATGTTTTTAAACAATTTAAATTAATGGTAGAGAAAAGAACAAGCAAACATATTAAATGTCTAAGAACAGACAATGGTGGTGAGTTTCCTTCTGTTGAATTTGAACAATACTGTAAGGATGAGGGCATTGTTAGACACAAAACTGTTGTTTATACTCCTCAGCAAAATGGTGTTGCTGAGCGTATGAATCAGACTCTTATGGAAAGAGCCAGAAGCATGATCAGCAATGCTAACTTGCAAAAGGAGTTGTGGGTTGAAGCAGTATCTACTGCTTGTTATTTAGTTAACAGATCACCTTCAGTAGCAATTGATTGTAAAATTCTTGAAGAAGTTTGGATAGGTCAGTCTTGTGACTATTCACATTTGAGGATATTTGGCTGTGATGCTTATTCTCTTATTCCGAAAAATCAACGTTCAAAATTAGATCCAAAGTGGAAATGTTATGTCTTTGTTGGGTATGACTATGCAGTGAAAGGATATAGGTTGTGGGATCATACATTGCGAAATATAGTCATTAGTAGAGATGTAACATTTGATGAATCCTCTTTGTTAAAATCAAATGTTGAAAGAATTGAACAAGAACAGGTATCGCCGAATAAACGAGTTCAGTTGGAGGCTAGACCTTTCGATGACAGTCGAAAGGAAGGAGAGACTTCTGGAGAAAAAGGTGTTGAAGACACAAAGGAAGCCGTTGAAGCTTCTGAACCAGTGCAATTTTCTGAATCAGTTCAGCAACCAGTCGCTTTGAGAAGGTCTACAAGGGAAAGAAAAACTCCCAAAAGGTATGAAGATTCTGCTTCATCTTTGCTTTGATTACTGAAGATGGGGAAACTTCTTGTTATCAGGAAGCAATAGATGATACAGATAGCGAGAAATGGAAAATGGCTATGGAAGAAGAAATGGACTCCTTAGCCAAGAACAATACCTGGGATCTTGTAGAGCTTCCTGAAGGGAGAAGTGTTGTTGGATGTAAATGGGTCTTCAAGCTGAAACGGAAAGTTGATGGAAGTATCGAAAGGTATAAGGCGCGACTGGTAGCAAAAGGGTATTCTCAGGTTGAAGTTAGATGTTAAAAAAACTTTTCTACATGGTGATTTGAATGAAGAGATATATATGGAACAACCAGAAGGTTTTGTACGAGGTCGCAGCAGAAGATTAGTTTGCAAGCTCAGGAAATCATTGTATGGTCTGAGGCAGTCTCCCAGACAATGGTACAAGAAGTTTGATTCCTTAATGGTGAGCCAGAACTTTATAAGAAGTGAGTATGATCATTGTGTGTAATTCAAAAGTTTCAATGGCATATTCATTATCTTAGCTTTGTATGTTGACAATATGCTTATTGCAAGCAAAAGCATGGAAGAGATCAACAGGTTAAAGGTTCAACTCTCTAGGATGTTTGATATGAAGGATCTTGGAGCAGCAAAACATATCTTGGGCATGGAGATACACAGAGACAGGAAAAATGGTAAGCTTTGGTTATCACAATAGAAGTATGTGGAGAAGGTACTTGAAAAGTTCTCTATGAATAATGTGAAACCTGTTAATGTTCCTCTAGCTTCCCATTTTAAGCTTTTTTCAGTTTTGAGTCCTAGAGCTGATGAAGAAAAGCAGTATATGTCTCATGTACCATATGCAAACGCTGTAGGCAACTTAATGTATGCGATGGTATCTACAAGACCTGAAATTTCACATGCAGTTGGATTTGTCAGCAGATTCATGGCAAATCCAGGTAAAGAACATTGGCAAGCTTCGATATCTAAGAGGCACAAGTGACCATTACATCATTTTTAATGGTAGTGAAGGATCAGTCTACGTATATGTAGATGCTGACTATGCAGGTGATTTGGAAAAAAGAAGATCTACTACAGGTTATATCTTTACTCTTGCAGGTGGAGAAATTAGTTGGATGTCAAAGCTTCAAGAAACAGTTGCGTTGTCCACTACCGAAGCTGAATATATAGCTGCTTCAGATGCCAGTAAAGAAGCAATCTGGTTAAAGGGTCTGCTCGATGAGATTGGAAGGATGCAAGAGAAAGTGAATGTACTTTGTGATAGTCAAAGCACTATTCACTTGGCTACAAATCCTGCTTATCACAGCAAAACCAAGCACATTGATGTAAGGTATCATTTTCTGAGACATGTGATCGATGGCGGAAAAGTAGCTCTTCAAAAGGTCCATATGTGAGAGAATTGTGCAAACATGTTCACAAAGCCAGTTACAATAGAGAAGCTGTGGTGGAGTTTAGCTTCTCTTGGCTTGCAGAAAAGATGATGAATGGGCATGGGCAAGAGATTAGGAAAATTGTTTTCAAGGTGGAGCTTGTTAGTTTGACAACGAATTAGTAACTTTGGGTAAATGTAACTAGACAGTTTTATACTGAAATATTAGCTATGTAACGATAGTCGATGATATAAAACTATCAAATGCCCATGAAATGTAATGAGCGGAGATTCATTGTTGAATAACAAATTCCAATCCAATTCAGTTTCTTATTCAGTTTCTTGTCTTGGTTATTCTATTGAAGTTTCTTTGTTTTCCTTCAGTATTCTGTTATTTGTACAACAGTCTGCAATTGTTCACATAAATTTTGTTGGAATTGTTTAGAGGAGTCTCATTGTCCAATAGGCTGCGGCACAGTCAAAAAATGTATTGATCAAATTAATAATGGTGATTCACTCAATGCGTACTGGATATTATGTAATTCCAAGCTGTGTCCAAAGTGTGATCGACCAATAGAGAAAAATCAAGGGTATATGCACATGACATGTACGTCCCCGTGTGAATTTCAATTTTGTTGGTTATGCCTTGGTGATTGTTTTAAACATAATTCTTGCAATCAATATAGTCCTGATCAGGTTGCAACAACATGAGGAAGAATTGATGCAGGGAATAAATCCAAGAATTCTGCCTCCGTCGATTCTAGGAAAAGGTTTGCAGCTATAACATCTTCTTCGGATAGGTTGGTATTTTATATGGAAAGATGGAAGGCAAATGAAAAGTCATAGCAAAAGGCGTTATCTAATCTTCAGGCTGTGCGAGAGGTAGAGATTAAAAGATCGAATGAGTGTAAACAGACAAGAATGAGTCAATCTGGTTTTAAAAAGTTCAAATTTGTTGTAGATGCATGGTTGCAGATAGCAAAATGCAGGCACATGCTTAAATGGACATATGCATATGGTTATTTTTTAACCCCAGCATCTAGGGATCATGATCAGGAAGCTGATATTGTTTGCAAAAAACAATTTTTTTTCGAATTCCTGCAAGGGGAAGCTAAAAGTAGTTTAGAACGACTTCATCATTGCATTGAGCAAGAGTTGCAAGACCATATAGAAATCACCCTTAAAGCTGACGCTGATACTTCGACTGGGAAAAATGCGTTGCGCGATTTCGATGACTTCTGTATCAGGCTTGAAAAGCTCACAAAATCCACGGGCCAATATTTTGAAAACCTAATTCAGGCTTTTGAAGACAATCTCTTTGAAGTTAGTCGGATTAATGCACCAGTAGGGTGTGCACGAAGAAGCAATTATTACTAGAACCAACAGTCACTTATTATTAAGCAGTGCAAGTGGGCCGCTGGACTTGATGAATCTTTCTCACATTTTGTCGTATCTTTATTGGTTCCAGCCTATTAACGATCTTGGACGTTTGTGGCAACCCAATCCTTTTGATTGATTATCCAGTCAATATTATTCTCTGTTATTAATATTTCATGATTATTTATTTTAATAAAATGTCATGTTTGTTTTTAGTGGAATCTCATTATGGGAAGCAAAGATTTACTTGTGATGTATCTATTCTTTATATTTAGACTTGTCTTGTTAAGTGTAACTTGTGTATAGATAAGTGGATTAAAGTATATCTCCATGTTTAAGCAATTTTTTTAGGTGCAAGTAACCTCGAAGATTAATTTTTATTTTCTCTATCATATTACTCATGTATATCTTTGTTTGGACATAATAAGGATCTTGGTTTATGGCAGCCAAATCTTTGTGATTGATTACTAATTCAATATTATTATATGTTTGTAATATTTATTTTAATAAGAAGTGGTGATTTATATTTATATTTTATGTGTGATTTCATTTATGGAAGTTATATTAAATGGTCTTAGGACATGCACGTATAAGTTTAATAAATTACATTATATCTTTTTCAATTTAATGTTTAAATGGGTTGTATTCTATAGTGGGAAGCAACAAGTTCTTCATAGTTAGGCAAGGTTCAATTCTGGCTTAGCTTTGATGTAGTTATTCAATGTTTTAGCACCTAGAGAGACTAGATAAAAATTGGTTTGTGATGCTTGCATAGATAATTGGATTAAATATCATTCCAGTGTCTTGTATTTCAATAGAATTTTTCTTGACACATATAGCAACTTATATTTTCTTGGAAATCTCCAACTTATAGTTTCATAGAATGCAACTCACGAGAATGGAAATAAGCAAATAAGATGATAGTCCTACCCTCTCTCACCCTCTTCATTGCCGACCTCCTCCTTGTGCTATATTTTTCCCTTTGTCCTTTGCTCTACATTCCCACTGCCAATTCCGCTTGGTTGACTCCACGCTCAGATGGCTTCTATTTCCCTTGCTCGGTTTCTTTTGTATTCTTCCACCACCTTGCCGCAATTGCCCATTCACTCCCGGTTCCTATCCCTTTCCTTTGGTTATCAGCTCCGAAACCTGAACCATTATCCTCGCCACCTATTCCTAACATTTCTTCCCTCCAAGCTCCAAAATTCAAAATGAAGGCCCCAAGAGGCCCCGACCATCTATCTCAAGTGTTGTCAGCTCTATTTTTGTTCCTAGCGAAGACTCTGCTGTTATTTCTTGTTGATGTGTTGGTTCTTCTTCTTTCGGTGCTGTTAATTCTACCTCTGGTTGTGTTGGTCTTGAGTCATGCGGGACAACTTTTGCTACACTTTTGCCTTCTTTTCCAAATGAAGGTTCCAACTCAGGTACTGCGACAATCATTTCCTTGCGGAAGCGGTTATAATCTTCCAATGTCACCTCCTAGATTCGTGTGAGAGTTTCTGCCTTTTGGAGAAATTCAGGCGTTGATATGTAGTTCAGTTGATCGGGGTGGGTGTTCTGCAGGGTGCTCCACTATTCTTCGACCTCGTCACATACCTCCTGTAGAGTAATCAAATGCTTATCGACTGGTGGCCTAATATCAAGAATTTTATTTTTTGTCTTGTCTGATTCCTCTTCAATATTTTGTACCCTACCCTCGAGGGAGTTGATCTCGTCTTCGATTTTCTTTACCTGGCCTTTGTCCCTATGGGTCTTGTTGTCAGTGATGCGTTGGTGGAGTTGTTGGTGGAGTGGATACAATTGCTAGTTTTTCATGGCCAAGCTACCTTACCAATCGTTGACTTGCTCCCTTAGCACATAACCATTCGCCAGGGCAACAGTTAGTGAAGCTTTTAGCACAGCGACCGTGTGGAGTTTCTGCTCGATCTCTGCGATGTAGCTTGTGGCTGGATTGGGCAGCGCTAGTCTTACAGTATGTAAACTCTTCTTCAGCTCCTTGTTGGTGACCACAAGTTCCATTTAAGTTGTCTAAATACGATCGCATCAGCCGGCCAATGTGCAAGCCGAATATTCCTCAGGTGCTTCAATAACTAAATCAGCCACAGTTGGCTATAGTGCTTATAGCTTTCATGTCACATGCTCGACCTGTGATTACATTTTTTGATTGGTATGTCAGGGTTGATATCGCTCTTTCGTGATAGTCACAAGCTAGTGCTTCTGGTGCTCATGCTCGGTGACCAGGTCATTATGGATCTTTTTAACCCTATGAGTTGCACGTTGGATAAATTCGAACAACTCTGAAAATGACTAGTGCTAAAGGTTCTCGGGTTGCATTTTTGATGTGTTTGAGATGTTTCTTTGCAAGGGTTGGTTGCTAGCAATAGATTTTTCTGAGTGGCCTTGGGGGGAAGTTGCAGGCTGCGCGGTTTCAATAAACCGAGGAGCGGGAGGGATAATGAATAGCTCTGGAACAACGACCAAATTTATTGGAAATGAGGCTTCAAACAGTTCAATTGGGGACACCTTTTCTTGTTGAGGGGTTTTCTTCTCGTGCATGTGGTAGACCCTATTGAGTAGGAGATCTGCACGATTAATTCTTATGGTGAAAGAAGATGGTGAGCATTGTAAAGATAGAGATCGAGAAATTTAATGGTTAAAGTTTTGAGTTGTGGAAACCAAGATAGAGGATCTAATAGTGGATAAAGATCTGTGATTGCAGTACATCCAGGTACTAAACCACCAACAATGTCAGTTGAAGACTTGGCGAAGTTGGATCGGAAAGCAAAGAGCACAGTACAATTGTGTGTCTTGGATTCGGTATTGTTGAATTTATCACAGGAAGCTTCAGCGAAGGCTTTGTGGGACAAGTTAGGGACATTGTTCCAATCTAAGTCTCTGGGGAATAAACTGTTCCTACAAAAAATGTTGTATAACCTGAGGATGAAAGATGGAGAGTTGTTGACAAAGCATATGAATTCCTTTAATATTGTGGTAGGTCAGTTACTATCTGTTGATATTAAAATTTCAGATGAAGATAGGTGCATTCGTTTGTTGTGTTCTCTACCAGATTCGTGGGTAGTTTGGTTGTCGCAATATGTATCAATGCAACTGCATTGCGATTTGATGAAATAGTCTCATCCTTGTTGTCAAAGGAGATGAGATGGAAAAATATGGAGGGCCAGAATGGTGATGCCTTGTATGTACGAGGACGGTCCCAAAACATAAACAAAAATAAGTCATCGAGTGGGAGATTTAAATCTAGAAGGAGATCTAAATCTCCAGGAAGGGAACTTCAAAAGGGACTGTAAATCTAAAGTACCTGAGAAAGGAAAGGGATCTAATGATGCTCCTTTTGCAGATGCGAAAAAACCACCTCAGATGAAGGTGGCGATGTGTACTTGGATTCTTCTTCAAGTACACATGTAGATCATGAGTCATGGTTCATTGACTCACGTGCATCCTTTCACTTCAATCCCCGTAGAGAGTGGTTATGCAAGTATGAGAAATATGATGGTGATGATGTCTTCTTAGGGGATGATAGGAAGGAAAGAATCGTTGGTCGCAGAAAAGTCAAGTTGAAGTTGCAAGGTATAAGGATTAGAACACTTCCGAGTGCTCTGCATATTCGTGCATTGGTCAGAAATCTATTTATGTAAGCAAGATGGATGTTGTAGGTCTAAGAAGAGTGTTCGAGAAATATACCTACAAGATGCTTCGTGGAGCACTGGTATTGATGCAGGGAGTTTGGACTAGAACTCTATACAAGATTCAAGGTCGCACTGTTATCAATCGGTGCAATAGTTCTGTGGTTCCTGAAACTGGAGAAGAAGATCTAGTGGTCTCTGGAGAAAATACCATGCTATGGCATCAAAGGCTTGGAAATATTGGAGGGAAGGGCCTTCAAATAATTTGTGGTAAAGGTATGGTAGAAAATATGTCTAACAGCTCTCTGGATTTTGATTTCTGCAAAAATTGTGTATATGCGAAGGAGAATTGGTCCACAAAAACATGGTATTTACACGGTCCACACAAACATTGTCTTTGCAAATGATGTGTCCCAACCACGTGCCAAACATAACTGCAAAGATACACTTCATGTTTAGGGAGATTTGTAGTTGTCTGCACCGATCGAACATTACTCTAAGTAAGCTACAATGCTTCTTCAACAGATTATAAACTATCCAACCGTCCATGCATACCTCCAAGAACCGGTGAATGTAGTCTCTGAAAATGGTGATAATAATTTGGGAGAACACAAAAGGCGCATTCTTTAGGCCAAAAGGCATGATGTGGTATGCATACGAACCCCATTATGTGGTGAACATTGTTTTCTACTTGTCGTACTCTGTTATTCGAACCTGATGGTACCCTAAGAACCCATCTGTGAAGGATTAGGTTTCATTACACAGACCCTTATTTCCATAGCGGCCTTTTTGTTTTGGATGAATATTGCCCTGATCCATTCTGCTTTGTCTGTTGGAAAGATGATTCCTGCATCCACCATTTCATCTATCTCCTTCTTGAAATCTTTTTTTACTCTTGGGTTCAACCTATACAGTCTATGGTTCAGCCTACATAGTTGTAAGGGTACTATAATTCAAGCTCATTCATAGTTCAATAAATATATCACCATCTTCTATAGGGTAGTCATTCATGGTTACAGTGTAATGAAAAATCTTAACTGGTATTATTTGTCCCTTCTATAAGGTAGTAGGACCTATAGTAATCAATACAATGCATAGTATTAATCGCAACACGCGAATTAAAAATCAAACCTAAACCTTGAAGGAAAATGTTATAATATATTTCTCCTCGAGTGTGTTAAATCCTGGGAATGTTTTTTGGTAGCAATGAACAATTTTAAAATATTATTTGGCCTCTTCCTGAGGCCGAGATGCGAAAAAATTAGGACTAAAAAGCATATTTGTGAGGAAATGGCTTTCATAATGAAGAATTGCTAGCATCCTCTACAATTACTTGCTTAACATTAATTTTTTAGTCTAATAGAAACACTTGGTATTGACATTTTTTTGGTATTGTTAATGAGTGTTGCCACAATTCCCTAAACCATTTGCTACAAAATTGCATAATTGGTCTGCCTTCCACCTTGATGATCATTTATGCTTGCCTTATGTGCTTTCCCTTTGATTTTCAGATTTGGTTAACTTTGATTCTGCTCCTTTCTCAAATCTTATTCTTTATTTGATGGTCAGGTTATCTATGAAATTGAGGAGATGACAAGTAAAAGCAATGTGAGAACGAGAATATATAAAATTGAGGAGATGGAAAGTGGAAGCAGCACAAGCATGGGAATTAAAACATGCAAAACTTCTAGTAGCATCTAATATTCTAATGTCATTTAATCGTGTTGATATGCTTTTACTTGGGAAATCTTACATGGCATAAAAAATAGGAATTCACTTGCAGAGTCTACTAATTGGTAATTGGTGATCTTTTAACAATGAATGATACATGTGAAGTAAGGTAGATATGATTTCATGACTATCTGTGACTACCCATTTTTTGTGACTATTTTTTACTATTTGTTCATACCATCATATTGAATGAACTTGGTTAGCTAATTTTTGAGGAGGAGAAAATAGGTTTTCCTAGACTAAAGCTAGAAGGGTTGGAGGCTACTTCCTAAATGGGATAGAAGTACAAATTGATAGTTGCAAAGGTAGGAATAATGTCGTATCCCTTTTGAAATTTTATGAGTAGAGAAAGTGTGTAGTGCCACAACACCACTCCCTTCCACAAATACCTCAAAAACTCCACAAGGCAAGGCAAGCCTGTATCCCCCAACATAAGTTACAAATAAAATAAGTTGTTATGGATCTCATCAATCTCTATTTGTTGAAAAAGTGAAGATAATGATTGTATGGAAACATGTCACTTTATGTTGATATTTCAACTAGAAAGTTATTACTTTCTATTGTTTCTTATCTATTAATTTTATACTTTTCATTTAAAATTAATATCTTGACTTTATGCTTTGGGATAAATACATTTGCTATCCTAACCATGGCTACCATAGCTATTTTCTATGTTGGGTGAGAGGGTAGCCATAACATTGTTGTTCATGGCATGGTGTCGCCTATATTTTTCTAAATAATGATATTATGAGTGTGATAAAATGCAAAACACTATTATTTATATACTATGCTTAATATCTTTGTTCTACAATTTCTATTTGAAGTGTAAATTATTATAAGAAATATAAATAAATGTACAAAATTGATATTTTATTTAAATATAAAACAACCCATTTTCTAAATTTAAGAATCAAGGTTTAATATCTTTGTTGTACACTTTATATTTGAAATGTAAATTATTATACACAATATATATAAATATAAAAAATTTAAATTTTTATTAAAATATAAAACAAACCATCTTTTAAATTTAAGAATCAATAACTTCATGGTAAAAAATTTATTGAGGAAATAAAGAAACGCTTGAAAAAATCGTAAATAAAGATAAACCTAAGAAATTATTTCCACTTAAAGCAAAAGAAACTACATATTAATTCCACATAAAGCAAAAAAAAATCGCTAATTTTTTATTTTATTTTTATGGAAATGAAAATAATGAGAATGGTATATGATAGCGGTTTCCATAAATCACATCATCAACCATTTATGGACAAATGATAGGGGTTGACAAATGATTGATAATGTCATTTACACATAAACCTCTATCGTATGCTTATTCTGGATCACAGAAGTCTCAACTCAACAATAACAATGGTCTTGTGTGAAACTCATATACCATCGGTAAAAACTGGAATGCTTCTTCTAAGAGAAAGTAATAATGACAACAGAATAGCATTATTTTAAATTACATTTAAAAGCAGGCAAATAATGACCATAGTCGGCTCTTCAATATTTTTTGGTATATACGCTAAGGGACATCATTATAAATATCAGCTAAGCAAAGATTGATTTTGTACAAAAAAACGAAGCGGACAGAGCATTTTGTTTCTGTCGATTCCGCGAGGCTGCAAAAATAAAAATTCTCAGACTCTGATCTACTCGACCTCCACCAATATGGCGTTGTACGATGATAACGAGATATATGACAGCAAAAGCAATGAAAGGGAAAATGAAGGGGTTGATGAATATGAAGAATTGAGATATGAAAGCATGGTGGAAATAGCACACAGCCGTCATGATGACAATAAAAGACGTATGGAATATATGGTTTTAAGTCTGAACGACATCCGTGAGCGTCAACATAATGCTACCAAAAGCATTTCCACTTTGTTGGTTATCTCTGTAGCCGAGGCAGCTATTCTTTTACGTCACTTCGATTGGAATTCTATTAATGCCAACGAACAATGGTTTGAAAGTGAGAAGGTGAGGAATTGTGTGGTCCTACTGTTGCAGCCCGATGATAGTCGGATTAATGCACGAGCAGGGTGCGCATGAAGAAGCAATTATTATTAGAATCAACTGCAACTTATTATTAAGTAGTGCAAGGGAGTCGCTGGACTCAAATTAATTTTTCTCATATTTTTCCATATCTCTGTTGGTTCCAACAAAAATAAGGATCTTGGACGTTTGTGGCAACCAAATCCTTTAGATTCATTATATAGTCAATATTATTGTCTCTTACTAATATATTTGATGATTATTTATTTTAGTAAAATGCGACGATTTATATTTATATTTAATGTGTGATTTTACCTAGGGTTAATCTTTGTTTTCAATGGAAATTCATAGCTGGATGCAAAGAGTTTAACTTGGAGTTTAAATTGTAATGCAAGGTTCAATTTTCATGAAGTGTTACTTTTGATGAATCTATCCAACATGTGGACTTGTCTTGTGGCCTGTGTATAGATAGGTGGATTAAAGCACATCTCCATGTCTAAGTAGTTCTTTTCCCTGGAAGATTAAATTTTATTATCTCTATCATATCATTCATGTATATCTTTGTTCGAACATAATAAGGATCTTGGCCCAGGGCACTCAAATCCTTGTGATTGATTACTAGGTCAATATTATTGTATGTTGTAATATCTATTTTAATAAAAAAGTTATGATTTATATTTATATTTTATGTGTGATTTCATTTATCGAGGTTATATTAAATGGTCTTATGACATTCATCTATAAGTTTAATAAACTACATCATATCTTTGTCAATTTAATGTTTAATGGGGTTGGATTCTATAGTGGGAGGAAACAAGTCCTTCATAGTTAGGCAAGGTTCAATTCTGGCTTAGCTTTGATGTAGTTATTCAACATGTTTTAGCACCTAGAGAGACTAGATAAAAATTGGTTTGTAATGCTTGCATAGATAATTGGATTAAATCTCATTCCTGTGTCCTTTTAAAGCAACTATTCAAGTGTAGAATGGCTAGTGACTTGGTGTTTTTTTAATCCACTCCTTCTATAAAGGTCACCCATATAATTTAATTACCTTTTTCCATGGAAATGATATATATGGGCACCTAGAAATTTCACAATTTCAAGCCTTCACTAGGCATATATTGGCACCTAAAGATTTTAGTGTAATTGTGTTTTTCTTAAACGACCATTGCATAATACATAGAATAGTATCATACTCACCTCTACTAGAAGATAATTGGGTTGTTTTTTCCTACTTACATCTAAGCACAAAACATAACCTGAATAAACTAAAGGAGTTTGTTTTCTATTCACAAAGTAATCAAACATTGTCATCTCCACTATTTGGGGAGGCTCACTTTCACATTTTCCTTCAGCTCTAACTTTCATTGGAAAACTTCAGATAGGAAGGCCCTAAATTATCTAGCCAAAAGAGAAACTAATAGCATTGAAGAAAGTAATAAATATAACATGTTAATCCATAAACAATAAAAAAAAGAGCTAGAATAGAGCACAAGGAATTATACAACTATTCCTTGCAGATTTTATGACTTAAACCAGAGATCTAAAACTGCATATTTCTATGTATTTTTTAATTCTTATTCCTTTCACATATTGTTTTTCTTGTCAGAGAATAGAATTTCACAAGCCTTTAAAAATACCATATGACAGTAATCTAAGATTTTACATATTTTTTGTTGCATTTGCCTTAGTCTCAAAAAAATATGTAAAAATAAATAAAATTCAGGAGAAAACTCGTCTCACTTGGTGCCAAATAATCCCTCTTGTAACTTGCCTTGATGAAAGTTGTGGTTTACCACCCATAGTTCATCCCAGAACCTTAGCACTAAGCATTGTTTCCAAATCAAAAGACAAACATAATCATGGTGGACTATGACTACCTATCATACCCAAAAACAAAGGAGTGCACAACCTATATTAAGTCAAATTGCCTAAAGGCAATAGAAAACCTTAGTAAGGACATTCAATTTCACATAACTTGATTCTAGTTTATGATTAAAACCATACTTGATAATTTTTCATAGAATCACACACTCTAAAGCCCCCAATGACTATGGTTTGTTTCACATTGCTCGTTAAATTAAAATAGATTTCATTTTGTTAAGGCCTGTACCACCTGAATTCCATGAGTGTCATAGTGATGAGCCTCAATCCAAGAATTAATCTGCATGAGAAAACTAACCAACCTTTTTCAAGGTGGAGTGAAATGTTATTAGGTAGGGAGGAGCTCTTATGGGATATCTTTTGGGAATCATGCAAGGATGTCTCCAAAGTGAATGCCACCACTTGAGAAGCACTCATTTTATTCACATTGATGGTAGCTTTACACACCGATCCATATATGAGATAGATAACTCCATTCTAGGTAGAATTATAGGCTCTGGGCATTGCCTCGAGGTGTGAAGAAAGAAAGAGAAATAGAGAATCATATAATTTGGATGTAGAGAAAAGAGAGTATCACAATTTGATTTTAGAGAAAGAAGTGAAGGAAATGACATTCATTGTGTGCATTTGTGTTGCTTTTATTTTTATTTTTTTAGTGGAAATATGATGGGATTTCAACTTCAAAGGATAACTACCTTATAGAATGTGGATCAAAATGCAACATCACAGTGGGTAGAAATATCTTTAAAGCATATACCCCCTCCTAGAAATAACAAATTTAAAACAAAATCTCATACAAATATCAAAACAATGAATCGTGTGGAGATATATAGTCTAACATCTAGTCCTTTCACATTCTTTACAATTCCAGAGCTTCAAATATGTTGGAATGAGTTGTACAAATCTACCTTAATAGATATCCTTAGCAGAGTTTCTTCATAAACCATTGTTCCAAATAATTACTTAGCTAAGTGACTAGGGACCTGAAGTTAACTTTGGCTCCTTGTCATACTCACTTCCTCCTCTTCTTTGCCTAGATATGATCTACGCCTTGCCTCTATCTACTGAAATTTCTTTCCTCTTTAAGGCTTAAACTTTCCTCAAAACATGCCTTACCGAAAAAGGAAACTAGTTTGCATGCACTGGCTTTTGCATGCAATTTGATTTTGGTACAAGAGTTAATAGGACTTTGCATGAGTTTTGGATTGAAAATCGTAAAATGGTGGAGAAACCATGAAGAAAATTTTGCATAGGACCATTGTAAGAAACAAATCTTTTATGAAAAACCAGTTTTTCACCAATAAAATGAGAATTAAAGGATAACTACCTTATAGATTGTGGATCAAAATGCAACATCACATTGGTGGAAATATCTTCAATGCATATACACCTCCTGAAAAGAACAACTTTAAAACAAAATCGCATACAAATATCAAAACAATGAACCACATGGAGATATATAAAGGCTAACGTCTAAAACAATGAACCACATGGAGATATATAAAGGCTAATGTCTAGTCCTTTCACATTCATCGCAATTCCATAGCTTCAAATATGGTGGAATCAGTTGTACAAATCTACATGAATAATATTTACATAGATTTCCTTAACACAGTTTCTTTAGAAACGATTGTTCCAAATAATTAGGTAATTCATGAATGAATAAAGAATACCAAATAAGCATTTTATGAAATAATTCTCTATTTGGGAAACTAAATATATAGAGGGCACCTTTTTACAAGGATGTTTTTCGAACACAATTTGGCACCATAACCTAAATTCAAATTTACTCCCCTAAGTAAGACACTATCATTTATGGAATTTGTTCCCATAATCATGGCCAAATAAAACAATCAAGAATAAATATTGCTTCCATATCCATAGAGTCATGTTACCATCGAAGCACTAGAATATGGCAAAAATATCAACCAACAATGCAGAAGCCTCTTGAAAATTATTAATTAACTGGCAAAACGAAGGGATGGTTCATGCCAATAATTTGAAAAACGAGTGGACAATGTATCTTGATATAGAAAAAATGAATAATAGACTACCTCAATAGAGCGAACTTGTACGACGTGCCACATGTCATGATTTCTATCTTCGTCTCCGAAAATGATACCCAAAAAACTACAGTCTGTCCTCTTTCTGTCACTTCTTACAAAATTGGAATCTGATGGTCAAAGAGAAAGTTATGACAATTTTCCCATGTTGACATGTTTGAGATCGAATTTAGGAGCCTCTAAACAGAATAACTTCCTCAGTTCATATCTTTGAAACTATAGTGACACAAGATCTGAAATTCGGTCATGAGGTTTGTCACGATTTTGGCTCAGATGGGTTTTAATTTTAGCTTCTAAACTTTTTTATAAACGAAATGTATAACAAAAATTCCACAATGACCTGTTTGAAGCAGCGAAACCCTAGAATCCAAAGCTCTCACACCAATTGTTATGCAACAAGCTCACAAAAATAGAATAAAGAGATAGATCAACGACTTGAAAAGTAGTCTCTTCGAGGGGGAAACATCCTTTACATTACATAAAATGAACATGTTAATCTAGGTTGTCGTTGATGTCAATATAGCAGTGTTTGTGATTACAAATTCTTTGATACATGATTGCCCATTGATGCCCATTGGTCATAATTCTCATAGCGATGAAAGTTTGATATATGATAATATGATGAGATGGAGGACCCAAGTGGATTGAACAGCAGGATGTCAATTGAATAGCAATTGAACAACAAATGACGCGAGGTAAATTGAACAGAAATTCAATAGCAGGAGGTCAATTGAACAACAAATGACGCAGGAGGTCAATTAAACAACAATTGAACAGCAATTGAACAACAAATGACACAGTAGACCCAGTAAAGCAATAGGGGCAAGAAGCCAAAGAATAAGAGGAAGAGTTCATCAGAAGCCATCAAGGAAGCAAGTTATCACATATGCCCAAGGGTAAGTGTTATCATAAGAACGAAGAGCAACAACGATATTAGAGGAGAAAAGAAGAAAACATCGGAGGAGCCATATTGAAAGTATCACATGTAATATATGCCCAAGAAGAACCGATATGAAGAAAACAGTGGAGGAGCATAAACAGAGTTATCGGATGTCACAGGAGATAAGCCATAGGAGCAACAGCTATCGGAAGAGCGGATGAGTGAAGAGTGATCACAGGAGCAACAGTTATCGAAAGAACAGAGGTTAGGAGTGTACGGATGTTTGATCATGGCTGAAGGCCCACGGTAAATCCTAGTCATCGATCTCATTTTCAAACACTTACGTCACAGTCAATGGTGAGGGTTAGACCTGTTTTTAAACCATGTACTAGTCGAAGACCTGCAGGACGTAGATTTGATGACCTCATATACCCAATGGATATCGGGTCATAAAGTGAACGAAAGTTAATCTCAAAATGGACTCGAACTTTTATAGATCAAGGATTTATAATCCTTATTAGCTCCGTAAGGGCAGTTAAGCATCGTGAATGTTCCCCACCGATATCGTTGTGACCCACTGGATCCAGCGTGCCTTGATCAAACGATGTAGTATCGGCTATTGGGTTTGTTGATCGGGTGGATCAACAACCGTTGGATTGATGATGAGATCAACGGTTGAGAATTAATCCAATAAGACTTGGGACTGAGTAGACTCGAGAATTTTATGGACACAAGTTTATTTTATTTGGGGTCTCGTCGTGTGCATTCACGTCGGACCAGCGTTCGTTTGCAAGATTAAAGGAATAACTTTATTTTTTCATGAAGTTGAGATCGCAATTAAAGGTGATGACGTGGCATGTGGGACCTCCATATGGGTAACGTATCTCGGGCATCTATCATAGAGATGAGGTAACAGTACACAACTCGTGAACAAGAAGGAATAGAGGAATCCAGAAGGTCAAGCGAACGAAAGAAGAAGTCGAAAGGTCAAGAAGCCAAAGGTCTGGCACATGATGAAGATACAAAAGAAGCCGAAGATCGACTGAGAGAGATGTAAGCAGAAGGGCAGAAGTAATGTGAGGGTCCAACAGGACAGAAGGAAGCAGAAGGTCTAGCAGGACAGAAGGAAGCCGAAGGTCCAGTAGGGTAGAAGGAAGGCGAAGGTCTAACAAGACAGAAGGAAGCCAAAGGTCCAGCAAGACAGGAGGAAACCGAAGGTCCAGCAGGACAGAAGGAAGCCAAAGGAGGAGGCAATTCTGTTGATTGGGTTAATCTTTGAAAGGCTCAAACCTATGATTAATAAATCAAGTACATAACGCAACCTGAAGAACAATTCTGTGAAGGGGAAAAATAAAGCTTCATCTGACATTGTTTGAAGGGAGCAGTAGCCAGCACCGACATTAAAGCATTTGTGAGTCTGGTTCTAAGAAGTAAGAGATCGCGATAGCAAGAATAGTGAGAAGCAGTCACGCTTGAAACAGTTACCACAACAATAAACAACAGAGGCTTGAAAATACAGAATTCCTTTTGTGCATACATTGAGGCTTAACACAAATATCTTGTTGGAAAGCTTCAACAAATCTTGGAAACATTATTGGAGATCATCATGCCTATTTGAAATCATCATGAGGTAACTTTGCAGACTCTGTTAGGGAAATATGAAGAGTTGTGAAGACTCCTTCATATGAAGACAGGTTGTCATTGATGTAGCAGTGAAGGTGTAGATAGACAGAATTCAGTGAAGAAGATGTTGGGAGTAGAGAATTACTATCAAACATATTTAGACAAAATATAGCAGTGGGTTGGAGCGCAGAGGGTTGGTTCCCTAAAGGTTGGAGCCTCAAACAAACAAGGTTGGTGCCTTGACAAGATAAGGTTGGAGCCCTTGGGGTTGGTGCCTCAGAATTGGAAAGATTGGTGTCCTTGGAGTTGGTGCTCCTAAACACAAGGTTGGTGCCTTGAGAATACAAGGTTGGTACCCTAGATGTTGGAGCCTCACAAATGACCAAGTTGGTGCTTGGAAACATATTGAACACAACCATAACAATAGTGGGCTTCTATGGGGCACAATAATAACAATATGGGGACAACATGGGCACAACAATAACAGTAAGGGTTACAATGACAATAATAATAAGGGAATACACTAGTATTATAGGGACCTAACAAAGCCCCTATCTTTATTAGGATCTTCATTCCAACAAAGCCTTGTATTTAATGGTGTTTCGATATCTTGAATATACGAAGTAAAAAAGGGAGAGGAGAAAACTTCAAAATGCACATGTTAACTTCAGTTATATTTCAAATCGCTTAAACAAGGAACAACCTCTCTTGTTCTTAGTAAGTAACGATGCCTCTTCCACCCGTACTACAAATATTCAATAAATGCTTCAAGCATACCTTTAAGGAAATAAAATAGAGGTTAAAGAAGAGAAAGGCTTCCTCCACAATGAGGTGATGCAAACAACTTCATCGTCGTATTAAACAGGTCTTCTGGCAATGAAGCGATGCTTGCATCTCCTTGAGGTGACTTTGTTGGGTTACTCAATAGGCTCGCTCACAGCGGAGTAACACGAGGGAATGTGTTTAACCCATATTATCGAAAGCTTGGTATACTTGTCATCTTTCTCCCCTAACAAAACACTTGAGGTGTGACTAGACTTATGTTGATATGTTTCAAGCTAAGAAAAAAATAGAAGATGTTATTCCTTTAATCGAGATAAGTGATGTTTAGGTTGACTTGTTACTTGATGTTCACATATTAAATCTATTGGTAATTATGTTTTAATATGCTCATTTAATTTTTCAGACAATCAGCTATAAGAAAATAATTTTGATGTCTATGATTGTATGAAACTGAGTCACCCCCACCCTCTCAGTTTAGTCAAGTTTTCATCAAAATATACTCACCTCATTCTGTGGATGCTTTTGGGGACCAAAATCCTCCCAAAATGGGGGTGTATGATCTGGATTGGATGAGTATCTTCTTTTTCATCCATCTTGATGCTTTTGAAGTAGAAAAAGTGGAGGAATCAATCCACAAGACTATTTTTTCCAGCAGTGCTAGTTTGGAAAATTTCAAGTCAAAAACATCAAGAGTCATTTTGAGACCTTAAATGAACATATTTTGCATTCTCGGCCTTACTATGGAATATGTAAATGTATATGTAATAGGATCATCCTAATAATGAAGGGATTGCATGTGTAATGTGTGCATTGGTGTATATAGCGATGATGTATTCATTATGGATGGTATGGATGTTATTTCAATGTATGAATCTATTTGAGGTATTTTGAGGCATTTCTGCTATTATTATCTATATTTGGGTTGTCATTAATGCTCACATTGTTGTACATTGTGTGAACTATTGAATTTTATGTATTTGGCTTATAACATTTGGTATGAGAGCATATAATCCTAGGGTTTTTATACTTTGAATGAATCACTTTTACATTTTCATTACATTTTTTATGTGATACTTCAAATGGTGAAATTTTTGGCATATTTAGAAGAAATATCAAGAAAAATTTGGTTAAAATTTAATATTTTAATTCACTATACTTTCATAGATATATTTGGTGGATGTTAGGGTTTGTGATTCATTAATAATGACAACTGAATGTTTCTCCTCAAAAAAAAGGGTAATAATGACAACAGAATGCTTCTCCTAGTGGGAGAAATAGATGGCGGGGAAACCAGTTTACTTTGGGTTGTAAGCATTATTTTAAATTACATTTAAAATCAATCGGATAATCACCCATGTCGGCTCATGAATGGTTTTTGGTATCTACGCCAACTTACATGAGTATAAATATCAGCTAAGCAAAGATTGATTTAGTACAAAAAGGTAAGGAGACACAGTTTCTTGACAACATTGCGGTTTAACTTTAACATGCTTGAACACGGTGAGAGAGTTTGGTTTTTGTGGATTCCGCAAGGCTCGGAAAAAAAGTCTCAGACTCTGATCTACTCGAACTCAACTAGTATGGCTTTATACGATGAAATGTTCGATAATGAGATATATGACAGCAAAAGCGATGAAAGGGAAATCAACTAAAGCGAAAACGAAGATGAAGAATTGAGATATGAAAGCATGGTGGAAATAGCACGCAGTCGTCATGATGACAATAAAGGACATATGAAATATACGGTTTTAAGTCTGAACGACATTGGTGAGCGTCTGCACAATGCTACCAAAAGCGTTTCCACTGTGCTGGCTCTCTCGGAAGCCGAGGCAGCTATTCTCTTGCGTCACTTCGATTGGAATTCTATTAATGCCAACGATCAATGGTTTGCAGATGAGGAGAAAGTGAGAAATGTTGTGGGCCTATTGTTGCAGCCAGACGATAAACATGAGACCAAAGAAGAAAAAATGGAGGAGTTAACTACCTATCCGATATGTTTCTATGATTTCAAGATCAGAGACATGAAGTCACTCAAGTATGCAACCATTTATTTTGCCATGATTGTTAGCGAACTTTTATTCACACATCAATAAATCATGATGGCGCAGGATGCCTCAACCTACGATGTCCACATCAAGGTCCACGATGCTGTGCCATTGTGAGTGAAGACATGGTTTTTTCTCTGGGGTTATCTGAGGAAGATACGAACAAATATAGAACCTATCTTGTGAGGTCATATGTTGAACAAAACAGTATGGTTAATTGGTGTCCAGCGCCAGACTGTGCGTACGGTGTGGAGGTTGACTCTGCTAATTCTAATGTAACTCATGAGGAGGTTCTCTGCAATTGTTCACATAAATTTTATTGGAATTGTTTAGAGTCTCATCGTCCAATAGGCTGGGACACAGTCAAAAAATGGATTGATCAAATTAATAATGGTGATTCACTCAATGCGTACTGGATATTTTGTAATTCCAAGCCATGTCCAAAGTGTGATCGACCAATAGAGAAAAATCAAGAGTGTATGCACATGACATGTGTTGGAATTTAATTCTAACTGCAACATAAGTAGTTGGACAGAAATCTGATTTGTTGTAGATATTCCAGACTGTTGGATGCCTCAAAGTCATGCTTGATATTTTCCACATTAATGTGCATTAAATTTTCAGCATTAAATTCCCCTGCAACAGCCGACTTCATTTCTTCAAAAGGCATCACCGCTTGCTGCATTCAATACGCAGATAAGCTTTAGAAGATATTTTTATTATCTTATTGTTTAAAGCCAAATATGTTTTAACATATAAATGTAATGAACAACAGTTCTGTTTTAGGTTAGAAGAATGATAGAGAGTTCCTTTTGTAACGCACAACAGTGCTGAAACTGTAATTTTCAGATAGTGAAAAATCGGTTTGTGGAACTGAAGCGTTCCTGCTGTAATCCTTCTGTCAAGAGGAAGATGCTCTTCAGCATAATCTTCTGTGAAAATCCCTCTATGTGAGGAAGACGAATTTGTATCAGTTGGTTTACTATTTATAAATAGAAGTTTTATTTGCGCGTTGCTGTTACACCGTAACCAGAAAATAGTCTTGACATCAAAATAGAGTGTTGCTGATACACGAGTTTGAGCATTGTTGAAACATCGTTGCTGATACACTGCAAACAGCAACTGACGAAATTGCGTTGCTGAAACACCGTATTCCTCAAACGATTTTTATTTCCGCTGTGTTAAAACAGAGTATTGTTCTATTTTTTCAGTTTTGTTTAGAATTATCAGAAATTCCAACATGGTATCGGAGCTAGTCTAGGCACTCAGTGAGTCAAAAAACAGAGTTTGTTTTTTCACTGTAGGAGCTGTAAGAAGCTTATTGAGCAGATTTTCTCCAGCAGAGAAATTTTTTTCTTGTTTTTATTTATATAGTCAGTATCTCTTCTTTATTTATACAGGTTAAGATGGCAAATGCTAGAACTGGTTTGACAAATTCCCAACTACCACAGTTTAATGGGAAAAATCACAGTTATTGGTCCATAACAATGAAAGCATTGTTTGCTTCTCAAGGAATATGGGAGCTGGTTGAAACTAGCTATGCTGAACCTGTAGATGCAACAACGTTGGCTACTTTGACAGTAGCAGAAAGAGACCAGTTGAAGAGCGACAGGAAGAAGGATGCCAAAGCTCTATTTTTTCTCTTCCAATCAGTACATGAAAGTGTTTTTCCATGGATCGCAACAGCAACAAAATCCAAGGAGGCATGGGATATTCTCAAAACTGCCTATCAAGGCATGGAGAAGGTGAAGACTACAAAGTTGCAGATGTTGAGGAGAGACTTTGAAACACTCAGCATGAAGGAATCTGATACAATAGATTCATTCTTCACTCAAGTTATTGGGTTGATAACCCAGATAAGATCTCATGGTGAGATTCTTGAAGAAAGAAGGATTGTAGAGAAGTTCTTGAGAATTTTACCCTCAAGGTTTGAATCTATTGTGGTAGCAGTAGAAGAAACAAAGGATCTCTCACAGTTCACAGTAGATGAACTGAGTGCTTCTCTTATGTCTCATGAACACAGACTGAGTAGAGGAACAGATTCCTCTTTTGAGCAAGCATTCAAGACTCAAATGTCTTTTGGCCAAGGAAAAGGTCGAGGCAGAGCAAATAACAGAGGTCGTGGAAGAATCCAAAACAGAGGCAGAAATAATCCTGCAAGCACAAGCAGAAGGAGCTACAATCAGAACCAAAATGAAGGTTCAAGCAAACAGCAAGCTCATGGACAAAGGTATGACAAATCCCAAGTCCAATGTCATTATTATAAGAAATATGGGCACTATGCCAATGAATGTAGAAAAAAACAAAATGACATGAATAGTAGGCAGAATGCTAATTTTGCAAATGAAGAAGATAAGAATCCAAAGATTGTGTTGTTAGCATGTAACATTGCACAAGACAAACAAGAAGATTTTTGGTTCTTAGACTCAGGTTGTAGTAATCACATGATTGGAAATATTGAAATGTTTGCCAATCTGGATGAAAATGTGAAATCTGAGGTAACAACAGGAACCGATAGTAAGATATCTGTCAAGGGTAAGGGCAGAGTCAGTATCCAAGCAAGAAATGGAGAACAGACGATTGTGCGAGAGGTATACTATGTACCTGGTCTGAAATGTAATATTTTGAGCATTGGACAGCTCATTAACAAATGTTACCATGTGTTATTCAAAGATGATATGTGTACAATCAGAGACATACCTCCAAGTAAGAAGATCATTGCACAGGTGCAGATGACCAGCAATAGAATGTTTCCTCTCAAACTCAGGGCAGATTTGAAGGAAGGAAGAACTATTGCAGCTGTTACACAAGAAGTATTTCAGGAACAAGTGAAAGATGAGAATTGGTTGTGGCACTTGAGATTTGGACATCTCAATTTCAGAGGCTTGAATTTGTTACACAGAAAGGGAATGGTAAAGGGATTGCCATTGATCGAGAAACTGGACAACCTTTGTGAAGGCTGCATCTTGGGCAAGCAACACAAAGAAAGCTTTCCAGCAGGAAAGAGTATAAGGGCAAAAGCACCCTTTGAAATTGTTCACTATGATGTGTGTGGACCGATGCAAATACCATCATTTGTTGGAAATAAATATGTTTTAACTTTCATTGATGATTACACCAGAAAGACATGGATGTATATGCTGAAACAGAAGAGTGAAGTGTTTGAGAAATTCCGCCACTTCAAAACTCTTGTTGAGAAGCAGTGTGGGCATTATATCAAAGTGCTTAGAATAGATAGAGGAGGAGAGTACATCTCCAAAGACTTTCTGCATTTTTGCAGAGAGAATGGCATACAAAAGGAGTTCACCACGAGGTATACACCTCAGCAAAACAATATTGCCGAAAGGAAGAATAGGACCATTCTTGACATGGTCAGAAGTATGCTGAAGGAAAAACACTTACCGCATGAGTATTGGGCAGAAGCTGTCATTTGCGCAGTTTACATCTTGAATAGATGCCCAACTAAAGCTGTCATGAACAAAATACCAGAAGAAGCATGGAGTGGTCAAAATAAAACTGTCACTCACATGAGAGTATTCGGTTGTGTAGCATATGCACATGCACCGGATCAACTAAGGAAAAATCTTGACAGTAAGGGGGAGAAGTGTGTCTTTATTGGCTATAGTGATGAGTCAAAAGCATACAAACTCTATAATCCATCCACCAAGAAATTAATAGTAAGAAGAGATGTGCAGTTCATTGAAGATGAAGCTTGGGATGGAAGCTTAGAGAAGACAGTGAATGTGAAGACAATTGTGTCTCACGAAGAAGAAGAGGAAGGGACAGCAGCAAATAATCCTTCCTTGGTGGCACCTCCTCCACCACAGCAAGTACAATAAACCACACCACAAGCTGGAATTCGAACAACCTTGAGAAGTCAAGGAAGTGCTTCTCCAAGCATACCACAGGGATCAGAAATACCCTCAAGTTCAGATGGAACTCCAAGCACACCAAGAAGACCAAGATTCAGAAATCTGAATGAGATTTATGGACAAGGAGAGGTAAGTAACAATACCAATCTGAATTCATTATTCACTTTGTATTGTCATGTTGATGACCCAGTTCATTTTGAAGATGTTGTAAATGAAGATAAATGGATTGAAGAAATGAATGAAGAAATTGGTGCAATTGAGAAGAGTAAAACATGGGAGTTAGTGGACCTCCCTGAAGGAAAAGATGCCATTGGAGTTAAGTGGGTCTATAAGACCAAAAGGAATGCTGAAGGCAAGATTGACAGGCACAAAGCAAGACTTGTTGTGAAAGGCTACAAGCAGCAACATGGCAAAGACTATGATGAAACCTTTGCACCAGTAGCAAGGATGGAAATAGTCAGAACAGTGTTAGCTATTGCAGCACAACACAAATGGAATATTTATCAGATGGATGTTAAATCTGCATTCCTGAATGGAGTGTTAAAAGAAGAGGTTTATGTTGAACAACCTCTAGGATATGAAGTTGAAGGCCAAGAACATAAAGTCTGCAAATTGAAGAAGGCTCTTTATGGGCTGAAGCAAGCTCCAAGAGCATGGTACAACAGAATAGATGCTTATCTAATTGAGAATGGGTTTGATAAGTGTGATGGTGAACCCACACTCTACATAAAGGAGAATGACGGCAAGATTCTTATTATTGTTTTATATGTAGATGATTTGATTTTTACTAGCAATGATGCTTCTCTCATTGTTGATTTTAAATCAGTCATGAAAAGTGAATTTGAAATCACTGACTTGGGCTTCTTAAGATATTTTCTTGGAATTGAAGTAGACCAAAGTGAAAATGGTGTTTTCATTTCTCAAGTTAAATATGTAGAAGCAGTGTTGAAGAGATTTAACATGCAGAACAGCAAGGCAGCTGTGACTCCAACTGTAATGGGGTTGAAATTGACCAAAGAAGACAACAACAAGGATTTTGATCCAAAACTGTACAAGAGCATAGTTGGCAGCCTTATGTACTTGACTGCAACTAGGCCAGACATTATGCACGTTGTCAGTTTAATCTCCAGATTTATGGAAAGACCAAAAGAGACTCATTGGCAGCCAACCAAGAGGATTCTAAGGTATGTAAATGGAATGAAGGGGTTTGGTATTTTATACTCCTCTTCTGAAAGTTTCATGTTGACAGGTTACACTGACAGTTATTGGGCTGGAAGTGCTGATGATAGAAAAAGCACATCGAGATATGTGTTTCATATGGGATCAGGAGCCATCTCATGGGCTTCCAAGAAGCAACCAATTGTGTCTTTGTCAACAGCAGAGGTAGAGTATGTGGCAGCAACAGCAGTAGCATGCCAAGTAGTGTGGCTGAGAAGAGTTCTCAGATATTTATGTCATGAACAAGAAAAGGGCACAACCATTTACTGTGACAATAGCTCAGCAATAGCATTGTCTAAAAACTCTGTTTTTCATAAAAGGACAAAGCACATAGACACCAAATTTCACTTCATACATGAATTGGTTAACAACAGTGAGATTGTTTTGTAGCACTGCAGAACAGAGGATCAGTTCGCTGACATCTTGACAAAACCTTTCGGAAAGAAAAGTTTTGATCATTTCAGGAAATTCCTGGGTATGAAGAAAAAACCCAGCAATTGAAATTAAGGGGGAGTGTTGGAATTTAATTCCAACTGCAACATAAACAGCTAGATAGAAATCTGATTTGTTGTAGATATTCCAGACTGTTGGATGCCTCAAAGTCGTGCTTGATATTTTCCACATTAATGTGCATTAAATTTTCAGCATTAAATTCCCCTGCAACAACCAACTTCATTTCTTCAAAAGGCATCACCGCTTGTTGCATTCAATACGCAGATAAGCTTTAGAATATATTTTTATTATCTTATTATTTAAAGCCAAATATGTTTTAACATATAAATGTAATGAACAACAATTCTGTTTTAGGTTAGAAGAATGATAGAGAGTTCCTTTTGTAACGCACAATAGTGCTGAAACTGTAATTTTTAGATAGTTAAAAATCAGTTTGTGGAACTGAAGCATTCCTGTTGTAATCCCTCTGTCAAGAGCAAGATGCTCTTTAGCATAATATTTTGTGAAAATCCCTCTATGTGAGGAAGACGAATTTGTATCAGTTGGTTTACTGTTTATAAAAAGAAGTTTTATTTGCGCGTTGTTGTTACACCGTAACCAGAAAATAGTCTTGACGTCAAAATAGAGGGTTGCTAATACACAAGTTTCAGCATTGCTAAAACACCGTTGCTGATACACTGCAAACAGCAACTGACGAAACTGCGTTGCTGAAACACCGTATTCCGCAAACGATTTTTATTTCCGCTGTGTTAAAACAGAGTATTGTTCTGTTTTTTCAGTTTTGTTTAGAATTATCAGAAATTCCAACAACATGTACGTCCCCGTGTGAATTTCAATTCTGATCTGCAGGCTGTGCGAGAGGTAGAGATTAAAAGATTGAATGAGTGTAAACAGACGAGAATGAGTCGATCTGGTTTTAAAAATATCAAATGTGTGGTAGATGCATGGTTGCAGATAGCAGAATGTAGGCACATGCTTAAATGGACATATGCATATGGCTATTATTTAACCCCAGCATCCAGCGATCATGATCAGGAAGCTGATATTGTTCGCAAAAAACAAATTCTTTTCGAATTCTTGCAAGGTGAAGCTGAAAGTAGTTTAGAACGACTTCATCATTGCGTTGAAGAAGAGTTGCAAGACCATATAGAAATCGCCCTTAAAGCTGACGCTGATACTTCGACTGGGAAAAAGGCGTTGCGCGATTTTGATGACATCTGTATCAAGCTTGAAAAGCTCACAAAATCGACGGGCCAATATTTTGAAAACCTAATTCACGCTTTTGAAAACAATCTCTCCGAAGTTAGTCGAATTAATGCACTAGCAGGGTGCGCACGAAGAAGAAATTATTACTAGAACCAGCAGTCACTTAATATTAAGTAGTGCAAGTGGGCCGCTGGACTTGGATGAATTTTTCTCACATTTTGTCGTATCTTTATTGGTTCCAGCCTATTAACGATCTTGGACGTTTGTGGCAACCCAATCCTTTTGATTGATTATCCAGTCAATATTATTGTCTGTTATTAATATTTCATGAATATTTATTCTAATAAAGTGTTATCTTTGTTTTTAGTGGAACCTCATAACGGGAAGCAAAGATTTACTTGTGATGTATCTATTCTTTATATTTAGACTTGTCTTGTTAAGTGTAACTTGTGTATAGATAAGTGGATTAAAGTATATCGCCATGTTTAAGCAACTTTTTTAGGTGCAAGTAACCTCGAAGATTAATTTTTATTTTCTCTATCATATTACTCATGTATATCTTTGTTTGGACATAAGAAGGATCTTGGTTTATGGCACCTAAATCCTTGTGATTGATTACTAGTTCAATATTATTATATGTTTGTAATATTTATTTTAATAAGAAGTGGTGATTTATATTTATATTTTATGTGTGAATTCATTTATGGAGGTTATATTAAATGGTCTTAGGACATGCACGTATAAGTTTCATAAATTACATTATATCTTTTTCAATTTAATGTTTAAAGGGGTTGTATTCTATAGTGGGAAGCAACAAGTTCTTCATAGTTGGGCAAGGTTCAATTCTGGCTTAGCTTTGATGTAGTTATTCAACATGTTTTAGCACCTAGAGAGACTAGATAAAAATTGGTTTGTGATGCTTGCATAGATAATTGGATTAAATCTCATTGGAGTGTCTTGTATTTCAATAGAATTTTTCTTGACACATATAGCAACTTATAGTTTCTTGGAAATCTCCAACTTATTGTTTCATAGAATGCAACTCACGAGAATGGAAATAAGCAAATAAGAGGGTAGTCCTACCCTTTCTCACCCTCTTCATTGCCGACCTCTTCCTTGTGCTATATTTTTCCCTTTGTCCTTTGCTCTACATTCCCACTGCCAATTCTGCTTGGTTGACTCCACACTCAGATGGCTTCTATTTCCCTTGATCGGTTTCTTTTGTATTCTTCCACCACCTTGCCGCAATTGCGGATTCACTCCTAGTTCCTGTCCCTTTCCTTTGGTTATCAGCTCCGCAACCTGAACCATTATCCCGCCACCTATTCCTGACATTTCTTCCCTCTAAACTCCAAAATTCAAAACGAAGGCCCCAAGATTCCCCGACCATCTATCTCAAGTGTTGTCAACTCTGTTTTTGTTCCTAGCGGAGACTCTGCTGTTATTTCTTGTTGGTGTGCTGGTTCTTCTTCTTTTGGTGCTGCTGATTCTGCCTTTGTTTGTGTTGGTCTTGAGTCATGTGGGACAAATTTTGCTACACTTTTGCCTTCTTTTCCAAATGAGGGTGCCAACTCAGGTACTACGACAATCGATTCCTCGCAGAAGCGGTTATAATCTTCCAATGTCATCTCCCAGATGCGTGTGAGAGTTTCTACCTTTTGGAGAAATTCAGGCATTGATATGAAGTTCAGTTGATCGAGGTCAGTGTTCTGCAGGGTGCTCCACTATTCTTCGACCTCGTCACATACCTCCCGCAGAGTAATCAAATGCTTATCGACTGGTGGCTTAATATCAGGAATTTTCTTTTTTGTCTTGTCTGATTCCTCCTCAATTTGTTGTACCCTAGCCTCGAGGGAGTTGATCTCGTCATCGATTTTCTTTACCTGGCCTTTGTCCCTACAGGTCTTGTTGTCAGTGATGCGTTGGTGGAGTTGTTGGTGGAGTTGTTCAACGCATATACCCCTCCTGAAAAGAACAACTTTAAAACAAAATTGCATACAAATATCAAAACAATGAACCACATGGAGATATATAAACGCTAACGTCTAAAACAATGAACCACATGGAGATGTATAAAGGCTAACGTCTAAAAAAATGAACCACGTGGAGATATATAAAGGCTAATTTCTAAAACAATGAACCACATGGAGATATATAAAGGCTAACGTCTAGTCCTTTCACATTCATTACAATTCCATAGCTTCAAATATGGTGGAATCAGTTGTACAAATGTACATGAATAATATTTACATAGATTTCCTTAACACAGTTTCTTTAGAAAAGGTTGTTCCAAATAATTAGGTAATTCATGAATGAATAAAGAATACCAAATAAGCATTTTATGAAATAATTCTTTATTTGGGAAACTAAATATATAGAGGGCACCTTTTTACAAGGATGTTTTTCGAACACAATTTGGCACCATAACCTAAGTTTAAATTTACTACCCTAAGTAAGACACTATTATTTCTGGAATTTATTCCCAATATCATGGCCGAATAATACAATCAAGAATAAATATTGCTTCCATATCCGTAGAGTCATGTTACCATGGAAGCACTAGAATATGGCAAAAATATCAACCAACAATGGAGAACCCTCTTGAAAATTATTAATTAACTGGCAAAACAAAGGGATGGTTCATGCCAATAATTTGAAAAATGAATGGACAATGTATCTTGATATAGAAAAAATGAATAATATACTACCCCAATAGAGCGAACTTGTACGACGTGCCACATGTCACGATTTCTACCTTCGTCTCCGAAAATGATACCCAACAAACTACAGCCTGTCCTCTTTCTGTCACCTCTTACAAAATTGGAATCTGATGGTCAAAGAGAAAGTTATGACGATTTTCCCACACTGACATGTTAGAGATCGAATTTAGGAGCCTCTAAACATACTAACTTCCTCAGTTCATATCTTTGAAACTATAGCGAGACAAGATCTGAAATTCGGTCACGAGGTTTGTCACGATTTTGGTTCAAATGGGTTTTATTTTCAGTTTCTGAAGCTTTTTAGAAACAAAATGTATAGCAAAAATTCCACGATGACCTGTTTGAAGTAGAGAAACCCTAGAATCCAAAGCTCTCATACCAATTGTTATGCAACAAGCTCACAAAAATAGCAAAAAGAGATAGACCAATGACTTGAAAAGTAGTCTCTTCAAGGGGGAAACATCCTTTACATTACATAAAATGAACATGTTAATCTAGGTTGTCATTGATGTCAATATAGTAGTGTTTGTGATTACAAATTCTTTGATACATCATTGCCCATTGATGCCCATTGGTCATAATTCTCATAGTGATGAAAGTTTGATATACGATGATATGATGAGATGGAGGACCCAAGTGGATTGAACAGCAGGAGGTCAATTGAACAACAATTGAACAACAAATGACGCGAGGTCAATTGAACAACAATTCAACAGCAGGAGGTCAATTGAACAACAAATGACGCAGGAGGTCAATTGAACAACAATTGAATAGCAAATGACGTAGTAGATCCAGTAAAGCAATAGGAGCAAGAAGCCAAAGAATAAGAGGAAGAGTTCATCAGAAGCCATCAAGGAAGCAGGTTATCACATATGCCCAAGGGTAAGTGTTATCAGAAGAACGAAGAGCAACAACGATATCAGAGGAGAAAAGAAGAAAACATCGGAGGAGCCATATCGGAAGTATCACATGTAATATATGCCCAAGAAGAACCGATATGAAGAAAACAGTGGAGGAGCATAAACAGAGTTATCGGAGGTCACAGGGAGATAAACCATAGGAGCAACAGCTATCGGAAGAGCGGAAGAGCGAAGAGGGGTCACAAGAGCAACAACTATCGAAAGAGCGGAGGTTAGGAGTGTACGGATGTTTGATCGTGCCTGAAGGCCCACGCTAAATCCTAGTCGTCGATCTCATTTTCAAACACTTACATCACAGTCAACGGTGGCGGTTAGGCCTATTTTTTTAACCATGTACAAGTTGAAGACCCGCAGGCCGTAGATTTGATGACCTCATATACCCAATGGATATTCGGTCATAAAGTGATCAGACATTAATCTCAAAACGAACTCAAACTTTTATAGATCAAGGATTTATAATCCTTATCGGCTCCGTAAGGGCAGTTAAGCGTCGTGAATGTTCCCCGACCGATATCATTGTGAACCATTGGATCCAGCGTGCCTTGATCAAACGATGTAGTATCGACTATTGGGTTTGTTGATTGGGTGGATCAACAACCGTCGATTAATAATGAGATCAACGGTGGAGAATTAATCCAATAAGACTTGGGACTGTGTGGACCCGAGAAGTTTATGGACATAAGTTTATTTTATTTGAGGTTCGGTCATGTGCATTCACATGGGACCATTGTTCGTTTGCAGGATTAAAGGAATAACTCCGTTTTTTCATGAATTTGCGATCACAATTAAAGGTGATGACGTGGCATGTGGGACCTCCATATGGGTAACGTATCTCAGGCATCTATCATAGAAAAGAGGCAACAATTCACAACTCGTGAACTTGAAGGAACAGAGGAATCCGGAAGGTCAAGCGAACGAAAGAAGAAGTCGAAAGGTCAAGAAGCCAAAGGTCTGGCACACGATGAAGATACAAAAGAAGTCGAAGATCGAGTGAGAGAGATGTAAGCAGAAGGACAGAAGTAATCTATAGGTCTAGCAGGACAAAAGGAAGCCAAAGGTCCAGCAGGCCAGAAGGAAGCCGAAGGTCCAGCAAGACAGAAGGAAGCCGAAGGTCCAGCAGGACAGGAGGAAGCCGAAGGTCCAGCAGGACAGGAGGAAGCCAAAGGACGAGGAAATTCTATTGATTGGGTTAATCTTTGAAAGGCTCAGACGTGTGATTAATAAATCAAGTACATAATGCAACCTGAAGAACAATTCTGTGAAGGGTAAAAATAAAGCTTCATCTGACATCGTTTGAAGGGAGCAGTAGCCAGCACCGACATTAAAGCATTTGTGAGTCTGGTTCTAGGAAGTGAGAGATCGTGATAGCAAGAATAGTGAGAAGCAGTCATGCTTGAAACAATTACCACAACAGTAAAGAACAGAGGCTTGAAAATACAGAATTCCTTTTGTGCATACGTTGAGGCTTAGCACAAATATCTTGTTGGAAAGCTTCAACAAATCTTGGAAACATTATTGGAGAACATCATGCCTATTTGAAATCATCATGACGTAACTTTGCAGACTCTGTTAGGGCAATATGAAGAGTTGTGAAGACTCCTTCATATGAAGACAGGTTGTCATTGATGTAGCAGTGAAGGTGTAGATAGACAGAATTCAGTGAAGAAGATGTTGGGAGCAGAGAATTACTATCAAACATATCTAGACAAAATATAGCAATGTGTTGGAGCCCAAAGGGTTGGTGCCCTAAAGGTTGCAGCCTCAAACAAGCAAGGTTGGTGCCTTGACAAGATAAGGTTGGAGCCCTTGGGGTCGGTGCCTCAGAATTGGAAGGATTGGTGTCCTTGGAGTTGGTGCTCCTAAACACAAGGTTGGTGGCTTGAGAAGATTTATTTGGTGGATGTTAGGGTTTTTGATTCATTAATAATGATGACGGAATGTTTCTCCTAAAAAAAAAGAGTAATAATGACAACAGAATGCTTCTCCTGGTGGGAGAAATAGATGGCGGGGAAACCGCTTTACTTTGGGTTGTAAGCATTATTTTAAATTACATTTAAAATCAACCAGATAATCACTAATGTCGGCTCATGAATGGTTTTTGGTATCTGCGCCAAGTGACATGAGTATAAATATCAGCTAAGCAAAGATTGATTTAGTACAAAAAGGAAAGGAGACAGAGTTTCTTGACAACATTTCAGTTTAACTTTAACTTGCTTAAACACGTTCAAAGCGTTTTGTTTCAGAGCAATAGCTAGCACCGACATTGAAGCACCAGAGGGTTGGTGCCCTGAAGGTTGGAGCCTCAAACAAACAAGGTTGGTTCCTTGACAAGATAGGGTTGGAGCCCTTGGGGTTGGTGCCTCAGAATTGGAAGGATTGGTGTCCTTGGAGTTGGTGCTCCTAAACACAAGGTTTGTGCCTTGAGAAGATAGGGTTGCTACCCTAGAGGTTGGAGCCTCACAAAAGACCAAGTTGGTGCTTGGAAACATATTGGAGCCTTATATATATTGTACCAGATTTATTATAAAGATTATATTAATAAAAGCATTTATTCCTATTGTTCATTTTGCGTTCTAAATATAAATTATTTAACTAGTAAAAATAACAAATATATAGGAGTCTAAGGGGTCACAATATAATGAGAGCCAACATAAAAATAATGTAAGGGAACAACAATAATAATAGTGGGCTTCTATGGGGCACAATAATAATAATATGGGGACAACATGGGCACAACAATAACAATAAGGGTTACAATGACAATAATAAGAAGGGAATACACTAGTATTATAGGGACCTAACAAAGCCCATTTCTTTATTAGGATCTTCATTCTGACAAAGCCTTGTATTTAATGGTGTTTCGATATCTTGAATATACGAAGTAAAAAAGGGAGAGGAGAAAACTTCAAAATGCACATGTTAACTTCAGTTATATTTCAAATCGCTTAAACAAGGAACAACCTCTCTTGTTCTCAATAAGTCGCGATGCCTCTTCCACCCGTACTACAAATATTCATTAAATGCTTCAACCATACCTTTAAGGAAATAAAATAAAGGTTGAAGAAGAAAAAGGCTTCCTCCACAATGAGGTGATGCAAACAACTTCATCGTGGTATTAAATAAGTCTGTTGGCAATGAAGTGATGCTTGCATCTCCTTGAGGTGACTCTGTTGGGTTACTGAATAGGCTCGCTCATAGCTGAATAGGCCCTCTCAGTTTAGTCAAGTTTTCATCAAAATATACTCACCTCATTCAGTAGATGCTTTTGAGGACCAGAATCCTCCCAAAATGGGGGTGTATGATCTGGATTGGATGAGCATCTTCCTTTTCATCCATCTTGATGCTTTCAAAGTAGAAAAAGTGGAGGAATCAATGTACAAGACTATTTTTTCCAGCAGTGCTAGTTTGGAAAATTTCAAGTCAAAAACATCAACAGTCATTTTGAGGCCTTAAATGAACATATTTTGCATTCTCGGCCTTACTATGGAATATGTAAATGTATATGTAATAGGATCATCCTAATAATGAATGGATTGCATGTGTAATGTGTGGATTGGTGTATAGAGTGATGATGTATTCATTATGGATGGTATGGATGTTATTTCGATGCATGAATCTATTTGAGGTATTTTGAGGCTTTTTGTTATTATTATCTATATTTGGATTGTCATTAATGCTCACATTGTTGTACATGGTCTGAACTATTGAATTTTATGTATTTGGCAACCAAATCCTTTAGATTGATTATCCAGTCAATATTATTGTCTCTTATTAATATTTGATGATTATTTATTTTAATAAAATGTGACGATTTATACTTATATTTAATGTGTGATTTTACCTAGGGTTAATCTTTGTTTTCAGTGGAACTTCATAGATGGAAGCAAAGAGTTTAACTTGGAGTTTAAATTGTAATGCAAGGTTCAATTTTCATGAAGTCTTACTTTTGATGTATCTATCCAACATGTGGACTTGTCTTGTGACCTGTGTATAGATAACTGGATTAAAGCACATCTCCATGTCTAAGTAGTTCTTTTCCCTGGAAGATTAATTTTTATTATCTCTATCATATTACTCATGTATATCTCTGTTTGAACATAATAAGGATCTTGGTTCATGGCAACCAAATCCTTGTGATTGATCACTAGTTCAATATTATTGTATGTTTGTAATATTTATTTCAATAAAAAAGTGATGATTTATATTTCTATTTTATGTGTGATTTCATTTATCCAGGTTATATTAAATGGTATTATGACATTCATTTATAATTTTAATAAATTACATTATATTTTTGTCAATTTAATCTTTAAAGGGGTTGGATTCTATAGTGGGAAGCAACAAGTTCTTCATAGTTAGGCAAGGTTCAATTCTGGCTTAGCTTTGATGTAGTTATTCAACATGTTTTAGCACCTAGAGAGACTAGATAAAAATTGGTTTGTAATGCTTGCATAGATAATTGGGTTAAATCGCATTCCCGTGTCCTTTTAAAGCAACTCTTCCAGTGTAGAATGGCTAGTGACTTGGTGTTTTTTTAATCCACTCCTTCTATAAAGGTCAACCATATAATTTAATTACCGTTTTCCATGGAAATGGTATATATGGGCACCTAGAAATTTCACAATTTCAAGCCTTCACTAGGCATATATTGGCACCTAAAGATTTTAGTGCAATTGTGTTTTTTTTAAACGACCACTGCATAATACATAGAATAGTATCATACTCACCTCTACTGGAAGATAGTTGGGTTGTTTTTTCCTACTTACATCTAAGCACAAAACCTCACCTGAATAAACTAAAGGATTTTTTTTTGTATTCACAAAGTAATCGAACACTATCATCTCCACTATTTGGGGACACTCATTTTCACAATTTCCTTCAGCTCTAACTTTCATCGGAAAACTTTAGATAGGAAGGCCCTAAGTTATCTAGCCAAAAGAGAAATTAATAGCATTGATGAAAATAACAAATATAACATGTTAATCCATAAACAATAAAAAAAATAGCTAGAATAGAGAACAAGGAATTATACAACTATTCTTTGCAAATTTTATCACTTAAACTAGAGATCTAAAACTACATATTTTTGTGTATTTTTTTATTCTTATTCCTTTCATATATTGTTTTTCCTGCCAGAGAATAGAATTTCACAAGCCTTTAAAAATACCATATTACAGTAATCTAAGATTTTACATATTTTTTGTTGCATTCACCTTAGTCTCAAAAAAATATGTAAAAATAAATAAAATTGAGGAGAAAACTTGTCTCACTTGATGCCAAGTAATCCATCTTGTAACTTTCCTTGATGAAAGTTGTGGTTTACCACCCAGAGTTCAACCCAGAACCTTAGCACTAACCATTGTTTCCAAATCAAAAGACAAACATCATCATGGTGGACTATCACTACCTATCATACCTAAAAACAAAGGAGTGCACAACCTATATTAAGTCCAATTACCTAAAGGCAATAGAAAACCTTAGTAAGGACATTCAATTTCACATAACTCGATTCTAGTTTATGATTAAAAACATGCTTGATAAATTTTCATAGAATCACACACTCTAAAGCCCCGAATGACTATGGTTTGTTTCACGTTGCTCGTTAAATTAAAACAGATTTCATTTTGTTAAGGCCTGTACCACTTGAATTCCATGAGTTTCATAGTGATGAGCCTCAATCCAAGACTTAATCTGCATGAGAAAACTAACCAACCTTTTTCATGGTGGAGTGAGATATTATTAGGTAGGGAGGAGCTCTTATGGGATATCCTTTTGGGAATCATGCAATGATGTCTCCAAAGTGAATGCCACCACTTGAGAAGCACTCATTTTATTCACATTGATGGTAGCTTTACACACCCATCCATATATGAGATTGATAACTCCATTCTAGGTAGAATTATAGGCTCTTGGCATTGCCTCGAGGTGTAAAGAAAGAAAGAGACACAGAGAATCATATAATTTGGATGTAGAGAAAAGAGAGAAGTGCAATTGGATTTTAGAGAAAGAAGTGAAGGAAATGACACTAATTGTGTGCATTTGAGTTGCTTTTATTGTCATTTTTCAGTGGAAATATGATGGGATTTCAACTTCAAAGGATAACTACCTTATAGAATGTGGATCAAAATGCAACATCACAGTGGGGATAAATATCTTTAATGCATATACCCCCTCCTAAAAAGAAAAAATTTAAAACAAAATCTCATACAAATATCAAAACAATGAATCATGTGCAGATATATATAGTCTAACATCCAGTCCTCTCACATTCTTTACAATTCCAGAGCTTCAAATATGTTGGAATGAGTTGTACAAATCTACCTTAATAGATATCCTTAATAGAGTTTCTTCAGAAACCGTTGTTCCAAATAATTACTTAGCTAAGTGACTAGGGGCTTGAAGTTAACTTGGGCTCCTTGTCGTACTCACTTCCTCCTCTCCTTTGCCTGGATATGATCTACGTATTTCCTCTATCTACTGAATCTAATCTTCTGAAATTTCTTTCCTCTTTAAGGCTTAAATTTTCTTCAAAACATGCCTTACCGAAAAAGGAAACTAGTTTACATCCAGTGGGTTTTGCATGTAGTTTGATTTTGGTACAAGAGTTAACAGGACTTTGCATGAGTTTTGGATTGCAAACCATGAAATGGAGGAGAAACCATGAAGAGAATTTTGCATACGACCATTGTAAGAAAAAAATCTTTTATGAAAAACCAGTTTTTCACCAATAAAATGAAAATTAAAGGATAACTACCTTATAGACTGTGGATCAAAATGCAACATCACATTGGTGGAAATATATTCAACGCATATACCCCTCCTCAAAAGAACAAATTTAAAACAATATTGCATACAAATATCAAAACAGTGAACCACATGGAGATATATAAAGGCGAACGTCTAAAACAATGAACCACATGGAGATATATAAAGGCTAACGTCTAAAACAGTGAACCACATGGAGATATATAAAGGCTAATGTCTTGTCCTTTCACATTCATTACAATTCCACAGCTTCAAATATGGTGGAATCAGTTGTAAAATCTACATGAATAATATTTACATAGATTTCCTTAACACAGTTTCTTTAGAAATGATTGTTCCAAATAATTAAGTAATTCATGAATGAATAAACAATACCAAATAATCCTTTTATGAAATAATTATCTATTTGGGAAACTAAATATATAGAGGGCATCTTTTTACAATGATGTTTTTCGAACACAATTTGGCACCATAACCTAAATTTAAATTTACTCCCCTAAGCAAGACACTATTGTTTCTAGAATTTGTTCCCATTATCATGGCCGAATAATACAATCAAGAATAAATATTGCTTCCATATCCATAGAGTCATGTTACCATGGAAGCACTGGAATATAGCAAAAATATCAACCAACAATGGAGAACCCTCTTGAAAATTATTAATTAACTAGCAAAACAAAGGGATGGTTCATGCCAATAATTTGAAAAATGAATGGACAATGTATCTTGATATAGAAAAAATGAATAATAGATTACCTCAGTAGAGAGAACTTGTACGACATGCCACATGTCATGATTTCTACCTTCGTCTCCGAAAATGATACCCAACAAACTATAGCCTGTCCTCTTTCTGCCACATCTTACAAAATTGGAATTTGATGGTCAAAGAGAAAGTTATGACGATTTTCCCAAGCTGACATGTTTGAGATCGAATTTAGGAGCCTCCAAACACCCTAACTTCCTTAGTTCATATCTTTGAAACTATAGCGAGACAAGATCTGAAATTCAGTCACGAGGTTTATCACGATTTTGGTTCAAATGGGTTTTAATTTTAGCTTCTGGAGCATTTTAGAAACAAAATTTTTAGTGAAAACTCCACGATGACCTATTTGAAGCAGCGAAACCCTAGAATCCAAAGCTCTCATACCAATTGTTATGCAACTAGCTCACAAAAATAGAAGAAAGAGATATAACAACGACTTCAAAAGTAGTCTCTTCCAGGGGGAAACATCCTTTACATTACATAAAATGAACATGTTAATCTAGGTTGTCATTGCTGTCAATATAGCACTGTTTGTGATTGCAAATTCTTTGATACATGATTGTCCATTGATGCCCATCGATCATAATGCTCATAGTGATGAAAGCTTGATATATGATGATATGATGAGATGGAGGACCCAAGTGTATTGAACAACAGGAGGTCAATTGAACAACAATTGAACAACAAATGACGCGAGGTCAATAGAACAACAATTCAATAGCATGAGGTCAATTGAACAACAAATGACGCAGGAGGTCAATTAAATAGCAATTGAATAGCAATTGAACAACAATTGAATAGTAAATGATGCAGTAGATCTAGTAAAGCAACAGGAGGAAGAAGCCAAAGAATAAGAGGAAGAGTTCATTAGAAGCCATCAAGGAAGCTGGTTATCGCATATGCCCAAGGGTAAGTGTTATCAGAAGAACAAAGAGCAACAATGATATCAAAGGAGAAAAGAAGAAAACATCGCAGGAGCCCTATCAGAAGTATCGCATGTAATATATGCCCAAGAAGAACCGATATGAAGAAAAAAATGGAGGAGCATAAACAGAGTTATCGGAGGTCACAGGAAGATAAGCCATAGGAGCAACATCTATCGGAAGAGCGGAAGAGTGAAAAGGGGTCACAGCAGCAACAGTTATCGGAAGAGTGGAGGTTAGGAGTGTACAGATGTTTTGATCGTGGCTAAAGGCCCGCGCTAAATCCTAGTTGTCGATCTCATTTTCAAACACTTACGTCACAATCAACGGCGAGGGTTAGGCCTGTTTTTAAACCATGTGCTAGTTGAAGACCCGCAGGCCATAGATTTGATATCCTCATATATCCAATGGATATCGGGTCATAAAGTGATTGGATGTTAATCTCAAAACGGACCCGACCTTTTATAGATCAAGGATTTATAATCCTTATCGGCTCTGTAAGGGCAGTTAAGTGTCATGAAAGTTCCCAGACCGATATCGTTGTGAACCATTAGATCCAGCGCGCCTTGATCAAACGATGGAATATCGGCGATTGTGTTTGTTGATCGGGTGGATAAACAACCGTCGGATTAATGATGAGATCAACGGTGGAGAATTAATACGATAAGACTTGGGACTGAGTGGACCTGAGAAGTTTATGGACATAGGTTTATTTTATTTGGGGTCCGGGCTTGTGCATTCATGTGGGACTAGCGTTCGTTTGTGGGATTAAAGGAATAATTACATTTTTTCATGAAGTTTCAATCGCGATTAAAGGTGATGACATGGCATGTGGGGCCTCCATATGGCTAATGTATCACGAGCATCTATCATAGAGAAGAGATAACAGTTCACAACTCGTGAAATTGAAGGAACGGAGGAATCTGGAAGGTAAAGCGAACAAAAGAAGAGGTTGAAAGGTCAAAAAGCCAAAGGTCTGGCAGATGATGAAGATACAAAAGAAGCTAAGGATCGAGTGAGAGAGATGTAAGAAAAAGGACAGAAGTAAGCTGTAGGTCCAACAGGACAGAAGGAAGCCGAAGGTCCAACAGGACAGAAGGAAGCCGAAGGTTCAGTAGGACAGAAGGAAGCCGAAGGTCCAGCAAGATAGAAGGAAGCCGAAGGTCCCGCAGGACAACAGGAAGCCAAAGGTCCAACAGGACAGGAGGAAGCCGAAGGACGAGGCAATTCTGTTGATTGGGTTAATCTTTGAAAGGCTCAGACCTGTGATTAATAAATCAAGTACATAAAGCAACCTGAAGAACAATTCTGTGAAGGGGCAAAATAAAGCTTCATATGACATCATTTGAAGGGAGCAGTAGATAGCATCGACATGGAATCCTTTGTGAGTCTAGTTCTTGGAAGTAAGAGATCGTGATAGCAAGAATAGTGAGAAGCAGTCACGCTTGAAAAAGTTACCACAACATTAAAGAACAAAGACTTGAAAATAGAGAATTGCTTTTGTGCATACATTGAGGCTTAGCACAAATATCTTGTTGGAAAGCTTCAACAAATCTTGGAAACATTATAGGAGATCATGATGCCGATTTGAAATCGTCATGAGGTAACTTTGCAGACTCTGTTAGGGCAACATAACAATAATAATGTAAGGGCACAATAATAACAATAGTGGGCTTCTATGGAGCACAATAATAACAATATGGGGACAACATGGGCACAAGAATAACAATAAGGGTTACAATGACAATAATAATAAGGGAATACACTAGTATTATAGGGACCTAAGAAAGCCCATATCTTTATTAGGATCTTCATTCCGAGAAAGCCTTGTATTTAATGGTGTTTTGATATATTGAATATACGAAGTAAAAAAGGGAAAGGAGAAAACTTCAAAATGTTAACTTCAGTTATATTTCAAATCGCTTAAACAAGGAGCAAACTCTCTTGTTCTCAATAAGTCACAATGCCTCTTCCACCCGTACTACAAATATTCAATAAATGCTTCAAGCATACCTTTGAGGAAATAAAATAAAGGTTGAAGAAGAGAAAGGCTTCCTCCACAACGAGGTGATGCAAACAACTTCATCGTGGTATTAAACAGGTCTGCTGGAAACGAAGCGATGCTTGCATCTCCTTGAGGTGGCTCTGTTGGGTTACTGAATAGGCTCGCTCACAGCGGAGTAACACGAGGGAATGTGTTTAACCCATATTATCAAAAGCTTGGTATACTTGTCATCTTTCTCCCCTAACAAAACACTTGAGGTGTGACTAGACTTATGTTGATGTGTTTCAAGCTAAGAAAAAAATAGAAGAGGTTATTCCTTTAATGGAGATAAGTGATGTTTAGGTTAACTTATTACTAGATGTTCACATATTAAATCTATTGGTAATTATGTCTTAATATGCTCATTTAATTTTTCAGACAATCAGCTACAAGAAAATAATTTTGATGTCCATGAATGTACGAAACTGAGTCACCCCCATCCTCTCAGTTTAGTCAAGTTTTCATCAAAATATACTCACCTCCTTCAGTAGATGCTTTTAGGGACTAAAATCCTCCCAAAATGGGGGTGTATGATCTAGATTGGATGAGTATCTTCTTTTTCATCCATATTGATGCTTTCAAAGTAGAAAAAGTGGAGGAATCAATGCACAAGACTATTTTTTCCAGCAGTGCTAGTTTGGAAAATTCAAGTCAAAAACATCAAGAGTCATTTTGATGCCTTAAAAATGAACATATTTTGCATTCTCAGCCTTATTATGGAATATGTAAATGTATATGTAATAGGATCATCCTAATAATGAAGGGATTACATGTGTAATGTGTGGATTGATGTATATAGTGATGATGTATTCCTTATGGATGGTATGGATGTTATTTCGATGTATGAATCTATTTGAGGTATTTTGAGGCATTTCTGCTATTATTATCTATATTTGTGTTGTCATTAATGCCCACATTGTTGTACATGGTGTGAACTATTGAATTCTATGTATTTGGGTTATAACATTTGGTATGAGAGTGTATAATCCTAGGGTTTTTATACTTTGAATGAATCACTTTTACATTTTCATTACATTTTTTTCTGGGATACTTCAAGTAGTGAAATTTTAGGCATATTTAAGAGAAATATCATGAAGAATTTGGTTAAAATTTAATATTTTAATTCACTGTAATTTCAGAGATATATTTAGTGGATGTTAGGATTTGTGATTCATTAATAATGACAACTGAATGTTCCTCGGAGAAATATATGGCGGGGAAACCGCTTTACTTTGGGTTGTAAGCATTATTTTAAATTACATTTAAAATCAAGCCGATAATCACCAATGTCGGCTCTTGAATGGTTTTTGGTATCTGCGCCAAGTGACATGAGTATAAATATCAGTGAAGCAAAAATTGATTTAGTACAAAAAGGTAGCAGAAAGAGTTTCTTCACAACATTGTGGTTTAACTTTAACTTGCTTAAACACGTTCAGAGCATTTTGGTTCCTGTGGATTCCGCGTTTTGTTTCTGTGGATTCCGCAAGGCCCGGAAAAAAAGTCCAGCGCCAGACACTGCGTACTGTTGTTGAAAACGTAATTTCAACTGAACAACAGATGAGCCGTGCAGCAGCATTAAGACAATAACCATGCGCATGTATTCCTACCAAAACAGCTCCAGAAAATCACCAAGGATCGGGGCACAAGACATCGTCGATGAGCGATCACCGATATCGCATCGGCGAGTCGGAATGGAGGACTTACAAAGAGGTCTGGGCTTTTATATCTTGCGATGAGCGATCGTCGATATCGCATCGGCATGTCACATCGGCGCTCTCAAAGGGGGCAAGGCCTTTCGCACACACACACACACACACACACACACACACACACACACACACATATATATATATATTTGTGATCCGATGAGCCGGACCCGACGGGTATTCAACATTTTATTTCATATTGTTTCAGTTCCACCAGCGGCCTTTTTCCCGTGTTTTTAATGTTTTCTAGGCATAAGTCAAAATATATCGCATCGGCGGATATCGCATCGGCATTTCGCTATCGGGATAGCCAAAGGGACAGGGCCTATACATATGACATGCATCCGACCCGATGGGACGGACCCGATAGAATTATAAAAAATTTCTGATAAATTTTCAGCGTTTTTGCGTGTATTTTCAAAAAGGCGGACTCGATAGAAAAGATATATATGTGTGGACCTTTGATATTAAAAAAAAATGGCAAAGCGGGCAGGATTTCTCAGTGGAGCGGAACTCGTTAAAGCAAGCATGGAGAAGTACAGCACGCGAAGAAGTAGGTTGCGATCCAACTCTTGCACATTGAATTCTCAGCTACCGCAGTTAAAGTGCTGCTCAGCCAAGGACAAGAAGGACAACCTCGAGCAGTTCACAGCATGGGACTCCATTTTTGTTCATTAAATCATTCAGATTTTAAAAGTAATTTAATTTTTTTTGCGTTGTTGCCTGTTGAGAGAGAGAGGGTAGAAGCGCAGCAGCGCATGTGAATGAAATGTTGTTTTTGAACATGAAATGTAATACGCAGCAGCCTAGTATACACAATGTAATGGGAAAGGAATGAATAGAGTTGCACTGTGTATATTTTTTTTTGGTGAATCCCTTGAGTGAAAGAGGATGAATTTTGTATCATGAATTCTATTTTAATGAATACAAATCCTTTTATGGGTGTGTAATACTCTGTTCTTAGAAATTTCTTTTAAAGCTTATCATGTGGCAGAAACAGAGCATTGTCTCTGTGTTCAGTTTGTTTGTTTTTGGAATTTTACCAGAAAAATTTCCAAGAAGTTGACTCTGCTAATTCTAATGTAGCTCATGAGGAGGTTGTCTGCAATTGTTCACATAAATTTGCCGGAATTGTTTAGAGGAGTCTCATCGTCCAATAGTCTGCGACACAGTCAAAAAAATGGATTGATCAAATTAATAATGGTGATTCACTCAATGCTTACTGGATATTTTGTAATTCCAAGCCGTGTCCAAAGCGTGATCGACCAATAGAGAAAAATCAAGGGTGTATGCACATGACCTGTACGTCCCAGTGTGAATTTCAATTCTGTTGGTTATGCCTTGGTGTTTGGTTTAAACATGATTCTTGCAATCAATATAGTCCTGATCAGGTTGCAACAACATCAGGAAGAATTGATGCAGGGAATCAATCCAGGAATTCGGCCTCAGTCGATTCTAGGAAAAGGTTTGCAGCTAAAACATCTTCTTCATCAGATAGGTTGGTATTTTATATGGAAAGATGGAAGGCAAATGAAAAGTCAGAGGAAAAGGCGTTATCTGATCTGCAGGCTGTGCGAGAGGTAGAGATTAAAAGATTGAATGAGTGTAAACAGACGAGAATGAGTCGATCTGGTTTAACAGAGTTCAAATGTGTGGTAGATGCATGGTTGCAGATAGCAGAATGCAGGCACATGCTTAAATGGACATATGCATATGGCTATTATTTAACCCCGGCATCCAGCGATCATGATCAGGAAGCTGATATTGTTCGCATAAAACAAATTCTTTTTCGAATTCCTGCAAGGTGAAGCTGAAAGTAGTTTAGAACGACTTCATCATTGCGTTGAACAAGAGTTGCAAGACCATATAGAAAGCGCCCTTAAAGCTGACGCTGATACTTCGACGGGGAAAAAGGCGTTGCGCGGTTTTGATCACTTCTGTATCAGGCTTGGAAAGCTCACAAAATCGACGGGCCAATATTTTGAAAACCTAATTCAGGCTTTTGAAAACAATCTCTCCGAAGTCAGTCGGATTAATGCACCAGCAGGGTGCGCATGAAGAAGCTGTCCCTTATTATTAAGCAGTGCAAGTGGGCCGCCGGACTCGGATGATTTTTTCTCATATTTGTCGTATCTTTGTTGGTTCCAGCAGATTAAGGATCTTGAACGTTTGTGGCAACCCAATCCTTTTGATTGATTATCCAGTCAATATTATTGATTATTCATGATTATTTATTTTAATAAAATGTGATCTTTGTTTTAAGTGGAATCTCATAACGGGAAGCAAAGATTTGCTTTTGACGTATGTATTGTTTATATGTGGACTTGTTTTGGTGTTACTTGTGTATAGATAAGTGGAAAGTTCAATTTTCATGAAGATTTATTTTTGATGTATCTATTGTTTATAGGTGGACTTGTTTTTGTTGAGTGTGACTTGTGTATAGATAAGTGGATTAAAACATATCTCCATGTTTAAGCAGTTCTTTTCGATGCAAGTAACTTCGAAGATTAATTTTTATTTTCAGTATCATATTACTTATGTATATCTTTGTTTGGACATAATAAGGATCTTGGTTTATGGCACCCAAATCTTTGTGATTGATTACTAGTTCAATATTATTATATGTTTGTAATATTTATTTTAATAAGAAGTGGTGATTTATATTTATATTTTATGTGTGATTTCATTTATGGAGGTTATATTAAATGGTCTTATGACATGCATGTATAAGTTTAATAAATTACATTATATCTTTTTCAATTTAATGTTTAAAGGGGTTGGATTCTATAGTGGGAAGCAACAAGTTCTTCATAGTTAGGCAAGGTTCAATTCTAGATTAGCTTTGATGTAGTTATTCAACATGTTTTAGCACCTAGAGAGACTAGATAAAAATTGGTTTGTAATGCTTGCATAGATAATTGGATTAAATCTCATTCCAATGTCCTTTTAAAACAACTCTTCTAGTGTAGAATGCCTAGTGATTTGGTGTTTTGTTAATCCACTCCTTCTATAAAGGTCAACCACATAATTTAATTACCTTTTTCCATGGAAATGGTATATATGGGCACCTAGAAATTTCACATGTTCAAACCTTGACTAGGCATATATTGGCACCTAAATATTTTATTGCAATTGTGTTTTTTTTAAACAACCATTGCATAATACATAGAATAGTATCATGCTCACCTCTGCTCAAAGATAGTTGGGTTTTTTCTCCTACTTACATCTAAGCACGAAACATAACTTGAATAAGCTAAAGGAGTTTGTTTTGTCTTCACAAAGTAATTGAACACTAGCACCTCCACTACTTGGGGAGGCCCACTTTCACAATTTCCTTCAGCTCTAACTTTCATTGGAAAACTTCACAAAGGAAGGCCCAATGTATACAAAGTAAAAAAATGCAGTTACAACTATACTTACAGAAATGGCTAAAACACCTCTTGTTGAGATTTCCATTTACTAGTATCCAAATCCTATGTAGATGGCTATGTTACTCTCAACTCAATGCAAATAGACAATTCACCCCATATGTTAATTTGAGCCTTAACACATGGCCAACAACATTGATTTGGAGTCTCCCAAAAAGACTTGTTCATAAATTTGGGGCTACAAAATCTTTTTCATGCTAAGCCTTACATACATTCCTATATTGTATATTGTTTTTAAACATATTTATATTTATGGTATGAATACATTGTTTCGAGTTCATGGGAAAATTAATTGCAATAGACTACTTTCATTTGCAAAGTCATCATTTCAGGACCTGATGTAATTATCATTTGATGATGTTGTAGACTGTTAGAATGGCAATGTTTACATTGTAGCTAGTGGTTATAAGCATTTGTTATAATGGGAAAATCTCACAATAATGGTCTTGTATTTCAATAGCATTTTTCTTGACAGATATAGCAACTTATAGTTTCATGGAAATCTCCAAACTATCCTCTAGAACAGG